>CM076578.1:143418971-143775607 GCA_034641835.2 Pinus albicaulis | reverse complement strand
AGCACGCGCGGGGGGGCGATAGCCCCCCCTGTCAGGGTCCGGGGCAGCGCCCCGACAAAAATTTTTGTTCCTTAATTTCCGGCGGGTAATCCGCGTCCATGGTTTCGTGCATGGTTTTGCACATGGTATTGGGGTACGATGGTTTTTGGCCCCTGGTATTTTTGTAGATCCGGTCAAGGGAACTACAGTTATGTTCTAATCCAGGGTTAATGGATTGGGGTTTATGTATGCTTCGGCATGTATATATATGTGTTGTAACACTAAAAGGAATATAATGAAAAATCAAGCTGGTCTTCCCGATTTGGGATCCATGGGAAAATCTCTGTGTTTATCTGTTTTATGTTTTATGCTCTCGCTATTGTTTATCTTCTGTTATAAGATTCATGAGTAGATAATTTCTGTTCAGGGTTAAAACCTACAAATATAAGGGTAACTGATATTCTAGAGGAACATAGGATTGATATCTTCATAGGGACTTTAAAGGATAACGTCCAACATAAAGTTCGCGTTTGGGAACCTGATTCGTTGGAAAAGGCATTCAGGTTGGCAAGAAAAATTGAATGTAAAATTATGACAACAAGGAAGCCTACCACTCACATATATAAAGATGGAAGTGTTGCTACTCCTATACTTCCACAAACTACAAGTTTGACACCACAACAATTGGAATAAAAAAGAGCAAAAGGGCTTTGCTACAGATGTGATAGCAAATACACTAAAGGTCATAAGTGTACCGAGAAGAAATTATTTTACATAGATTGTGAAGAGGAAGAAGAAAATGAACAAGAATCTTCAAAAGAAGAGGATATACACCAGAAACCAACCCTAGAAGAGGAATAAATGATTCTGACCATATCATGTAATGAATTGGCAGGAATTACCACTCCACAAACTCTCAAGATAGAAGGACATATCAAGAAGAAAAAGGTAATAGTGTTGATTGATTCGGGCAGTACCCATAATTTTATTCATTGTAAGGTAGCCAAGGAATTGAATTGTTTCCTATACCCAGCACCAGAATGTCAAGTGATGGTTGCAAATGGAGGAACTATAAATTGCTCTAGAAAATGCCATATTATCAAGCTAACCATGGGGGAATATGTGTTGAATATTCCAATGCTTTCCATTCCTATGGGAGGTGTTGATGTTGTATTAGGAGTACAATGGTTACAATCTTTGGGGACCGTAGCTTTTAATTTTCAAGAAATTTTCTTGAAATTTTTTTCAGAAGGAGAGGAAGTCGAATTATGGGGTATCGCAGGGAAGCCGGGAAAGATAATAAGCTCTAATTTCATGACAAATCTTCTGAAGAAATAACAACGAGGCGTAATTGCACAATTATGCTCACTAGAAGTTCCAACATCAAAACCATCTATTTCTACAGATCTCCAAAAAGTCTTGGACAATCATTCCAAGGTGTTTGAAACTCCCAAAGGACTCCCACCTATACATGATCATGATCATGCTATTCATTTGATTCCAGGAAGTGTTCCTCCAAACATCAGGCCTTATAGATATCCTTATGTCCAAAAGAGCGAAATTGAACGTATGATTGCAGAAATGTTAGAGGCCGGTATAATTCAACCTAGTCAAAGTTCTTTCTCTGCTCCTGTAGTATTGGTACACAAGAAGGATGGATCATGGCGCATGTGTCAAAATTATAGGGAGCTCAATAAGATCACCATTAAAGATAAATTCCCCATTCCTGTGATCGATGAATTATTGGATGAATTACATGGAGCAATTTATTTTACCAAGTTGGATCTTCGTTCAGGATATCATCAAATTAGAATGAAGACTGAAGATATTTCGAAAACAACATTTCAAACTCATGAGGGTCATTATGAATTTTTGGTCATGCCTTTTGGTCTTACCAATGCACCTTCTACATTTCAAGGGTTGATGAATTCGATTTTCAAACCCTTCCTTAGAAAACTTGTGCTAGTTTTTTTTGATGATATACTAATCTACAGCAGGTCTTGGAAGGATCATGTTCAACATGTTGAAAGAGTGCTCAAATTATTGTAGGAGAAACAATTATATGCAAAAACATCCAAATGTTTCTTTGGAGTACAAGAGATGGAATATCTGGGTCATATTGTATCTCACGAGGGTGTTAAGGTAGACCCTAACAAAATTAAATCCATTAAGGAATGGATGTAGAAATTATATAACTAATGCGTTATATCTCTAAGATTCTCCTGATCACACACTATTTTAACTTCATGCACAATACAAAATCTATTCCACTATTGATTAGCACATGCGGAAATTAAATCAATTGCATGCACACATTGAAACCATGAAAATTCACACACATTAACACAGTGATTTAACGGGAAAGCTTGAAGCTAAAAACCCCAAATATCTGTATATAATATATGTCATATAGATCATGTAACAATCCTCATACAAAGCTTCTCACGAGCTCTCAGTACAATACAATCGCTACACAGTAATCAGGGCCGATCTAGCAAATCCGTGCACCGATCTCTGCCACTTGCTAGCCTGCCTCTACTGCACAATCCCTGCTGAAGAATGGCTCTGAATGAAATCGAATTGGTCCATCCTTGTTCACACAATCCTCATTGGCATCTCCATTGAGTGTTGGATGCAATTAATGCATCACTATAGTCACAACTGATAGTCATCTTGCCCTTTCACCTATCTCTCCACTGGTCTCCACTAAAACTGTCCATGCACTGTAGTTAACTGATGTATTCTTCAGTTGATTAATGAGTTAATATTTAGTAAATTAATTATTAATTAATTCACACCACTCTCACTAGTGTATCAATCAGTTAGACTAGATACAACTAGCTCAACTGTGTCTAACTGAGTTAAACTGAACACAACTCCACCAACTACTTCTACAACTCCACCAAACTCTGTCACATGAGTTCTAATTGAATTCTCCATGCAATAGCTCCAGTTAACCCTCAGGAATAGCGTAATTCCTTCTGTTAGCTCCTGTGCCACATATGTGCACTTAACTAAAGTGCTCCAAGAGTATAATTTAATGTTTATAGTCCAAATATTATTAAGAGCTAATAATATTCGACATATCTATTTTTAGACTGGAAATATAAAAATAGATTCTGCCCAATATGTCTAAAAATAGAAGTCCATATATTTTTCCAACTTGACCAACCATCCACAAATAGCATCCTGCAATGCATAGAATATGATCGACATGTCTAAAAATAGACTTGCGCCAAAATTAGCCTGGGGGCCACTTAGTGAAGGCGACTCTTTTCACCAAGCTCATCATCTTGTTGCAATCTCAACACTCCCTTTCAACAAGATAGGGATTATCTGCCACCCCGATCCTGCCTCTATGGTATTCGAATTTGCTCCTGGTGAGCGCCTTCATCAAGATATCAACATCCCGATCCTCCGTAGGAATGTAAGATAGTAACATGATCTTTCGCTGCACACAATCTCTGATATGATGATACCGGATGTCAATGTGTTTAGATCTATCATGAAATACTGGATTAACCGAGAGTTTGATGCAACTCTGATTATCACAATATATCTAAGTAGCCTCTAAGTGTGAACCAAACAACTCAATCAGGATCTTCCTCATCCATATAGCCTCGCATGCAGCCAAACTTGCTGCCATGTACTCGACCTCCGCTAAACTGGGTGCCACAGATCTCTGTTTCCTGCTGTACCAAGAAACTGTTGTGGACCCGATACTGAATATCCCTAAAGATGTGCTCTTTTTGTCCGTTGGGATCCCTACCCAATCTACATCCGTGAAGCCATGCAGCTTCACCTCATTCGACTGTCTGTACCATAATCCATATCCCGATGTGCCTCTGATATATCTCAATACATGCTTCCATGCCTTCCAAAAGAGCTTGGTAGGCTTAACCATAACTTGTGAAAGTTGGTTAACAACATAGCATATGTTCGGTCATGCATTGACTAGATACATGAGCTAACCAACCAACTGTCGGTAAACAATGACATCCACTACCTTTGCCGATGTAGCATCCTCTTTCCTCCAACCACCAGGAAGAGGAGTGTCGATAAGCTTGCAACCGTGCATGTTGAACTTCTCCAATATCTCCCAGGCATACTTGCCTTGAGACACAAACAGTCCATCCTTCCGCTGCCAAATTTCCAATCCCAAGAAATAATGAAGGAGGCCCAAGTCCTTCATCTCAAACTCCTTTGCAAGATCAGCCTTGCATGAGAGTATCAACTGTTCATCACTCGTCAGTATCAAATCATCTACATAAAGTACAATGATAAGCAACTTACCCTCCACCAAAATCTGGTACAGGTTCGGATCCGCCTCACTCTTGGTGAATCCAAGACCGGTGAAATAATTGTCTATCTGTGTGTACCAAGCATGAGGTGCTTTTTTCAGCCCATATAGTGCTCTTTTGAGCCTGCACACATGCGACTCGCTGTTGAAGATTTCGAATCCTTCAGGCTGCTCTATGTGCACCTCCTCCTTAATGACTCTGTTGAGGAACACAGTCTTCACGTCCATCTGATGAATGTGCAAACCCATTTGCGTTGAGAGAGCTAGGATGCTCTGTATGGAAGAATACCTTGCGACAGGTGTAAAGGTTTCTTCATAGTCGATCCCCTCGATCTGCGAGAAGCCCCGGGAAAAAAATATTGCCTTGCACTTCTCGACGCTCCCGTCAGCAGTTTTCTTCACTTTGTAGATCCATCTCGAACCGACCATTGATTTCCCTTCTGGCCTTGGGACAATCTCCCATGCACTGTTTCTGAAAATCGAATCATACTCTTCCACCATGGCATCTACCCATGCAAGGTCCTCCATAGCTTCCTCGAAAGAGGATGGCTCTGTCACATTACAATTTCTCATCAGAGCCATGTATCTAGTAAATCAGTCAGGTGACTGTCTCTGTCTGCGCTGTGATGTAGGTTCTCCTACATTCTACACTGCATCAAGATTCAGTCGCTCAGCTTCTGTAGTGTGTTTCCGCTCTCTGATGTTTGGGGCTGCATGAGTGGTTTCTTCCATTCCATGGATCTCCTCTTGTGGCTGATCCACATCCTGAGGCTCATCCTTAGGAACTAATAGCTCCTCATCTGCATTGAAGTGTAGCTCCCTCTCAAGCGACAACTTCATGGCTTTCTCCTCATGAAATTTGATATCCTGTCGCACAACAGTCTTGCGACTGTCTGGAAAATACACATGATAGTTGTGGGGTGTTTCTATGTACCCCAAAAATATCCCAACCTCTGCGGTCGGCTTCAGCTTCTTCCTGGCATCCTTCATCACATGAATGTAAACAGGTGAGCCAAAAATCTTCAATTGAGAAATATCAGGCTTCTTACCAGAAAACGCCTCTTCGGGTGTACTCATGCCAAGTACTCTAAGGACAACGGTTTTGCACATAAATCGCAGTGTTGAAAGCTTCTACCCACAAGTGTATGGGAAGGCCCTGATCATGCAACATCACCCGTGCAACACCCACGATCATTCTGTTCTTTCGCTCCGCGACTCCATTCTGCTGTGGGTTATGAGGTGCTATGAGCTCTCTTTGAATTCCTTCTGCACTGCAAAAGTATTTGAATTCGCCAGGGATGAATTCACCACCATTATCGCTCCTAAGAGCCTTCACCTGCTTCCCCGACTCTTTCTCAACTAGTGCCTTGAACTCACAGAACTTTGAGAATGTCTTGCTCTTCTTCTGCATGAAGAAGATCCAGCACTTATGAGAAAAGTCATCAACAAATATCACAAAATACCTGTGCTTTGCTATCGAAGCTACTGAGAAAGGTCCACACATGTCTTTGTGAATTCTCTCAAGGATCGTCGTGGCGCGACTATCCTTCTCATGAAAGGTGGCTTTCACAAATTTTCCCAAAGTACATCCCTTGCACTGATCTGACTGCGCAAGTGTACCTTTGGGAAGCCCGGTAGAAATCTGTTGCAAAATTTTCAAAGCGCCATGGTGAAGATGGCCCAATCTCCTGTGCCAAAATTCGCCCTCATCCCGGCTCACCACTGCTTCTGCTTTGCCTGCCATTGCTGCGAAGTCATCTACCTACAATTGATAAAGGTTATTAACTCGAACCCCTATCCTACGGGTTTCACCAATTGCCTTACAACGCATGAAAGCCTTTCCCTCGCTAAATACAACATCATATCCCTTGTCTTCTAACATAGCAATAGAGATCAGATTCTTCTTCAATCCTAGAACATGGATGACATCCTTTAATATAAAGGGTTTACCAGAATCCCTCTCAAAGGAAATGGTCCCGATACCGGTCACACTGTATCTACCATCATCGCCCATCTCTATGTGCACTCCAAGATCCTTCTCATCCAGATCACTTTGTCTGCAGTCATACAAAAAGATGCACCACTGTCAAGAAACCACACTGATCCCATCACACTTGAGATCAAGCATGCGATCAGCGAAAAATCCAACTCAAATTGTGAGGCTAAGGCCTCTCCAGCTGCAGATCCAACAACCTGCTTATTTTTCTTCTTCTGTGGACAATTAGTGGCGTAATGTTGGTGTTGGTGACAGTGAAAGCACTTCACCTTGGACATGTCTTGCTTCTTGCCTCTCGCACTGGATTGAGAAGGATTTTTCTTTCCCTTCCCCTTCCTTGCTTTGGCAGCCAAAGCGCAATTTTCTTCATCTTCATTCTTCGATGAAGATCCATCCCTAGTACTCTGCCTTATCTCCTCCTGCACAGGATCCGACCAAAGTCGCTCCCATCCTGGCAGTTTCTCCCGACCATTGATAGAGTCCTCATAGGAATTCCAACTCTTTGGAAGCCCAAGGAGAGCCAAGCTCACCAAGTCCTCTTCATCTACAATAACCCCCACACTTTCCATCTCATCCCTGCACTGGACAAACTTCGTGAGGTACTTGGGTATACTGTCGCCTTTCTCCATTTTTATTTTCCTGCGCCAACTTCCTCTGGTCGCTCTTGCTTTGGAACAAGTCTATCAAAGCTTTCCACATCAAGAATGGAGAAGATTTACCATGAAGGCTGGACACTATGTGATCCTTCACACCTTCCAACAAAATCCTTCGACACTTTTCTATCTTCTGTTGCCATGCGTCAAGTGCAGCAGCATCACTAGAAGTAGGTTTTAGAATTTCTGCATCTATCAACACCTTCAACCCATTATCCTCCAGCACCGCCTCCATCCTGTCCTTCCATGCAATATAATTCGAGCTGCCATCAAGGGCATACTCCAATCGCAATCTGTTGAAAGACATCTCAACTTCGACACCAAGAAAACACTGCTGCAAATTCGAATTCCACCAGCACAAAACTCAACCGCTTCAATGATTTGCAATTACTCCAATGATCAATGCTCTGATACCATGTAGAAATTATATAGCTAATGTGTTATATGTCTAAGATTCTCCTGATCACACACTATTTTAACTTAATGCACAATACAAAATCTATTCCACTATTGATCATCACATGCAAAAATTAAATCAATTTCATGCACACATTGAAACCATAAAAATTCACACACATTAACACAGTGATTTAACGGAAAAGCCTGAAGCTAAAAAACCCAACTATATGTATATAATATATGTCATAGAGATCATGTAACAATCCTCATACACCTAATTGCTACACACTAATCAGGTCCGATCTAGCAAATCCATGCATTGATCTCTGCCACCTGCTAGCCTGCCTCTACTGCGCAATCCCTGCTGAAGAATGGCTCTAAATGAACTTGAATTGGTCCAACCTTGCTCACGCAATCTTCATTGGCATCTCCACTGAGTGTTGGATGCAATCAATACATCGCTATAGTCACAATTGATAGCCATCTTTCCCTTTCACCTATCTATCCACTGGTATCCACTGAAACTATCCATGCACTATAGTTAACTGATGTATTCTTCAGTTGATTAATGAGTTAATATTTAGTGAATTAATTATTAATTAATTCACACCACTCTCACTAGTGTATCAATCAGTTAGACTAGATATAACTAGCTCAACTGTGTCTAACTGAGTTAAACTAAACACAACTCCACCAACTACTTCTACAACTCCACCAAACTCTGTCACATGAGTTCTAACTAAAATCTCCATGCAATAGCTCCACTTAACCCTCAGGAATAGCATAATTCCTTCTGCCAGCTCCTATTCCACATCTGTGCACTTAACTGAAGTTCTCCAAGAGAATAAGTTAATGTTTAAAATCTAAATATTATTAATAGCTAATAATATTCGACATATCTATTTTTAGAATGGAAATATAAAAATAGATTCCACCCAATATGTCTAAAAATAGAAGTCCATCTATTTTTCCAACTTAACCAACCATCCACAAATAGCATCCTGCAACTCATAGAATATGATCGACATGTCTAAAAATAGACGTAGTCTAAAAATAGACTTGCGCCAAAATTAGCCTGCAGGCCCATTTAGTGAAGGCGAATCTTTTCACTAAGCTCATCATCTTGTTGCAATCTCAACAATGGAAAGTCCCCACAACCATAAAGCAGTTGTGAGGATTTCTCGGGTTAACAGGGTATTATCGCAAGTTTGTTAAAAATTATGGGAAAATAGAAATACCTCTAGCAACATTATTGAAGAAAGATGCATTTTCATGGACTCTTGAAGCAACTAAGGCCTGTGAACATATTAAAGGGGAAATTTGCCTAGCATCGGTCTTAGCTACGCCAGACTTCACAAAAACCTTTATTGTGGAATGTGATGCCTCAGGAAATGGAATTGGTGTTGTTTTAATGCAAGAAGGAATACCCATTGCTTTTGAAAGTTGTCCAATCAAAGGAAAGTATTTAAAGAAACCTATTTATGAGAAGGAAATGTTAGCAATACTGCATGCACTAAAGAAATGGCGAACTTACCTAATGGGAAGACACTTCAAGGTAAAAAATGATCATGATAGTCTTAAACACTTTTTGGAACAAAGACTATATTCAGAAGAGCAGCAAAAATGGGTCACAAAGATGTTGGGTTATGACTTTGAAATCATCTACAAAAAAAGGAAGCTAAATGTTGTTGCAGATGCACTCTCAAGAAAGAATGAAGAGGTGGAAGCATTGCTTTGTGCCATTTCTATTATCCAACCAGATTAGATAACCGAAGCAAGGGATGAATGGAAGAAGGACGAAGAAGTGTGGACACTCATTCAAAAGTTGCAGCAAGATCCTAGTACATCTGATACATTTAGTTGGAAAAATGATTCCTTATGGTACAAAGATCGCTTATATCTTTGTAAGAATTCCCAACTGAAACAAAAGATTCTTCTGGAATTGCACACTTCTCCTTTAGGAGGACACTCTGGATTTTTAAAAACTTACCACAGGGTGAAGAAAGATTTTTTTTGGGATGGCCTTAAATCTGATATTCAAAATTTTGTGGCGGAATGTTTGGTTTGCCAGCAGAATAAAGTTGAGACAATTAAGACCTTGGGTCTTCTACAACCTTTATCCATTCCAAGTCAACGTTGGGAGGAGATTTCAATGGATTTTATCACAGGTTTACCTAAGTCCGAAGGAAAGAGTGTCATCATGGTGGTAGTTGATAGACTTACCAAGTATGCACACTTTTGTGCATTATCTCATCCATTTAAAGCAAGTACACTTGCTACTACATTTATGGACAGAATTCAAAAGCTACATGGAAGCCCAAGGGTTATTGTGAGCGACAGAGATCCCATTTTTACTGGAAATTTTTGGACGGAGTTATCTTCTTGTTTGGGTACTCAATTAGCTCATAGCTCATCTTATCATCCTCAATCTGATGGTCAAACTGAGATAGTAAATAAATGTTTGGAAGGATATCTTCGTTGTTTTGTATCCGATAAACAAACACAATGGGTCAAGTGGTTACCTCTCGCTGAATGGTGGTATAACACTTCCTTCCATACTGCAGCAAAAATGACCCCATTTATGGCACTTTATGGATATCATCCACCATCGATCACATCTTATTTAAGGGAAAATTCTAGGGTTCAAGAAGTGGAAGATCACATAAAGCATCAACAAGAAGTTCTCCAACTCTTAAAGGATGTTGTGAAACCAGCTCCAAAAAGAGAATAAAAGAGATATCAACACCTTAGAAATAAGCCACTTCGAGGGGGCAACCTCCAATACATTACATGAATGAAAAATTCCTCGATGATTCAAATTAAAAAACCTCCTTTCTATATATAGAAGTCCATGGGGCCACAATGTAATCCTAGTGGGGCCACAATGTAATCCTAGCCAACCTAACAATAATAATTTAAGGGCACAATAATAACAATATAAGGGTTACAAGGGTACAATAATAAAAATAAGAGGGTTACACTAACAATAATAAGGGACTATACTAGTAATATAGGGACCTAACATGCCCCTCTCCTTCAAAAAAGTGTTGTCCTCAATGCTTGAGTAGCTCTGGGTGCTTCTGTATAAAATTCTCATCCTCCCATGTAGAATCTTCAGTGGGTAAGTTCTTCCACTTGATGAGATACTCTGAAATTGATCGATTTCGTAGCCGTCGAGTTCTTGTTTCCGTGACTGCTTCAGGTTCCAATATGATTTTTCCTTCCTCATCAAGTTCTGGCAATATTGTTTGAACTGGAAGATTTTCACCTATAACCTTCTTTAAGCATGAAACATGGAAAATTGGATGCACTCATGAAGAAGCAGAAAGCTCCAATTTGTATGCCATAGTACCAATATTTTGCAACACCTTGTAAGGACCATAGTACTTTGGCGATAATTTATTATCCTTCTTAGCTTGATTGAGGGACATTTGTTTGTATGGTTGTAGCCGTAAAAATACCCAGTCTCCTACATCAAAACTTCTCTCGCTGCGATGTTGATCTGCCTGTTGTTTCATTCGATTTTGTGCCAAATTTAGGTTGTCCTTTAAGAGTTGGAGAACTTCTTGTTGATGCTCGATGTGATCTTCCACTGCTTGAACCTTCGAATTTTCTCTTAAAGATGATGTGATGGATGGTGGGTGATATCCATAAAGTGCCATAAATGGGATCATTTTTGCTGCAGTATGGAAGGAAGTGTTATACCACCATTCAACTAGAGGTAACCACTTGACCCATTATGTTTGTTTATCAGATACAACACAACAAAGATATCCTTCCAAACATTTATTTACTATCTCAGTTTGACCATCGGATTGAGGATGATAAGATGATCTATGAGCTAATTGAGAACCCAAACAAGAAAATAACTCCGTCCAAAAATTTCTAGTAAAAATGGGATCTCTGTCGCTCACAATAACCCTTGGGTTTCCATGTATCTTTTGAATTGTGTCCATAAATGTAGTAGCAACTGTACTTGCTTTAAATGGATGAGATAATGCACAAAAGTGTGCATAATTGGTAAGTATATCAACTACCACCATGATGACACTCTTTCCTTCGGACTTAGGTAAACCTGTGATAAAATCCATTGAAATCTCCTCCCAACGTTGAATTGGAATGGATAAAGGTTGTAGAAGACCCGAGGTCTTAATTGTCTCAACTTTATTTTGCTGGAAAACCAAACATTCCGCCACAAACTCTTGAATATCAAATTTAAGGCCATCCCAAAAAAAATCTTTCTTCACCGTGTGGTAAGTTTTTAAAAATCCTAAGTGTCCTCCTAAAGGAGAAGTGTGCAATTCCAAAAGAATATTTTGTTTTAGTTGCGAATTCTTACAAAGATATAAGCGATCTTTGTACCATAAGGAATCATTTTTCCAACTAAATGTATCAAATGTACTAGGATCTTGCTGAAAATTTTGAATGAGTGTCCACACTTCTTCATCCTTCTTCCATTCATCTCTTGCTTCAGTTATCCAATCTGGTTGGATAATAGAAATGGCACAAAGCAATGCTTCCACCTCTTCATTCTTTCTTGAGAGTGCATCTGCAACAACATTTAGCTTCCCTTTTTTGTATATTATTTCAAATTCATAACCCAACATCTTTATGACCCATTTTTGTTACTCTTATGAAGATATTCTTTGTTCCAAAAAGTGTTTAAGACTATCATGATCAATTTTTACCTTGAAGTGTCTTCCCATTAGGTAAGTTCTCCATTTCTTTAGTGCATACAATATTGCTAACATTTCCTTCTCATAAATAGGTTTCAGTAAATACTTTCCTTTGATTGGATGACTTTCAAAAGTAATGGGTCTTCCTTCTTGCATTAAAACAACACCAATTCCATTTCCTGAGGCATCAAATTCCATAATAAAGGTTTTTATGAAGTCTGGCGTAGCTAAGACTGGTGCTAGGCACATTGCCTCTTTAAGATGTTCAAAGGCCTTAGTTGCTTCAGGAGTCTATGAAAATGCATCTTTCTTCAATAATGTTGTTAGAGGTGCTTCTATTCTCCCATAATTCTTAACAAACTTTTGATAATACCTTGTTAACCCGAGAAATCCTCGCAACTGTTTTATAGTTGTGGGAACTTTCCATTCCTTAATGGATTTAATTTTGTTAGGGTCTACCTTAACACCCTTGTGAGATACAATATGACCCAGATATTCCACCTCTTGTACCCAAAGAAACATTTGGATGTTTTTGCATATAATTGTTTCTCCTGCAATAGTTTGAGCACCCTGTCAACATGATCCTTCCAAGATCTACTGTAGATTAGTATATAATAAAAAAATACTAGCATAAATTTTCTAAGGAAGGGTTTGAAAATGGAATTCATCGACCCTTGAAATGTAGAAGGTGCATTGGTAAGGCCAAAAGGCATGACCAAAAATTCATAATGACCCTCATGAGTTTGAAACGTTGTTTTCAGAATATCTTCAGTCTTCATTCTAATTTGATGATACCCTGAACGAAGATCCAATTTGGTAAAATAAATTGCTCCATGTAATTCATCCAATAATTCATCAATCACAGGAATGGGAAATTTATCTTTAATGGTGAGCTTATTGAGCTCCCTATAATCTTGACACATGCGCCATGATCCATCCTTCTTGTGTACCAATACTACAGGAGCAGAGAAAGAACTTTGACTAGGTTGAATTATACCCGCCTTTAACATTTCTGCAATCATACGTTCAATTTCGCTCTTTTGGACATAAGGATATCTATAAGGCCTGATGTTTGGAGGAACACTTCCTGGAATCAAATGAATAGCATGATCATGATCACGAATAGGTGGGAGTCCTTTTGGAGTTTCAAAAACCTTAGAATGATTGTCCAAGACTTTTTGGAGATCTGCAGAAATAGGTGATTTTGATGTTGGAACTTCTAGTGAGCATAATTGTGCAATTATGCCTCGTTCTTCTTTCTTTAGAAGCTTTGTCATGACATTAGAGCTTATTATATTTCCTGGCTTCCCTGCAATACCCCATAATTCGACTTCCTTTCCTTCTGAAAAAAAAATTCAAGAAAATTTCTTGAAAATTAAAGGCTACCATCCCCAAAGATTATAAACATTGTACTCCTAGTACAACATCAGCATCTCCCATAGGAATGGAAAGCATTGGACTATTCAATACATATTCCCCCATGGTTAGGTTGATATTATGGCATTTTCCAAAGCAATTTATAGTTCCTCCATTTGCAACCATCACTTGACATTCTGGTGCTGGGTATAGGAAACAATTCAATTCCTTGGCTACCTTACAATGAATAAAATTATGGGTACTACCTGAATCAATCAACACTACTACCTTTTTCTTCTTGATATGTCCTTCTATCTTGAGAGTTTGAGGAGTGGTAATTCCTGCCAATGCATTACACGATATGGTCGGACTCATTTCTTCCTCTTCTAGGGTTGGTTCCCGGTGTATATCCTCTTCTTGTTCATTTTCTTCTTCCTCTTCACAATTTATGTAAAATAATTTCTTCTCAGCACACTTATGACCTTTAGTGTATTTTCTATCACAACTGTAGCAAAGCCCTTTTGCTCTTTTTTCTTCCAATTGTTGTGGTGTCAACCTTGTAGGTTGTGAAAATCTAGGAGTAGCAACACTTCCCTCTTTATAGAAGTGAGTGGTAGGCTTCCTTGTCGCCATAATTTTACATTAAATTTTTCTTGCCAACCTGAATTCCTTCTCCAATGAATCGGGTTCCAAAATGCGAACTTCATGTTGGATGTTATCCTTTAAAGTACCTATGAAGAGATCAATCCTATGTTCCTCTGGAATATCAGTTACCCTTATATTCAATTTTTGGAAGTCCTCAATTTTCTCTCCCATTAAACCCTTTTGTTTGAGATTTATCAATTGGCTAAATAAGGTGTTGCTCATTGTATCCTCATAATGTGCTATCATTTCCTCCATAAAAATTGACCAAGTGACAAATTTTTTACGGGAGCAAAGCCATCGATACCATACAACTGTATTTTGTTCTAAATGAAAAGTTGCAATGCGTACCTTTTGTGTGTTTTTCACATTATGGAGATCAAAATATTGCTCCATATGTAGTAACCACGTTACAGGATCCTTTCCATCAAACTTCCTCATATCCATTTTTGGAATATGGTGGTTCTTCCCGCCAACATTAGATTTTATGAAATCACGAATAACATTTATTTTGTTCTCGTAATGAGTATCCTCTACTATATTTTCACCATTAGGAAACATTTATTGTATCAACTTTTTCAAACCTTCCATGTCTGCTTTTAGATCATTCTTCATATTTTCCATTTTCTCTTCCATGTCATCCATCTTAGATTCCATGCCAGCTTCCATGCCATCTATCCATGCCATTATGCAAACCATCCATCTTAGATTCCAAGCCTTTATTCAAACCATCCATCTTAGTTTCCACACCTTTCTTCAAAACTTCCATGTCATTTTTTGTTGCTCTTTGCGAGAGAGAAATTTGTTGCACTTGCTCTTGTAATTTTGATATGTCATGTTGCCATTCTTCATCTTCATGAGTCATAGTAGAGCTTTCTAAAGGTTTAATGGGTGTTGAATTATTTTTAGGGGCCATTTTAGAATCCAATATTGATATCTGTTCTACAATATGCCCTTGGAATCAATTCAACGTGATTCTTCAAACAAGACTTATGCAATTCGGAAAAAAAAAATACACACCTTTTACTTGATTTTGAGGAGCTCGATATTGAAATTGAATTATATCTATAATTGTGGATCCTCAATATCTGAAATTAAGCCTTGTAGTAGCCTTTTGAAGCTTCCTTCAAATGCCACAGGTCTGAGCTAATTTGGATTCTTCAAGGAAAAGTTATGTCCAATCTCCCACAATGACCCAATTTTGGACTAGTTCAATAGAGTGAACTTGTACAACTTGCCACGTGTCACTGTTTCCTCCTTTGGCTCTAAAATTGATGGAACAAAAACTACAGTCTGTGTACTTGTGACCACTTTTTACAACATTCCAATCCGATGCTCAGAGAGAGAGCTATGAATATTTTCCCACGATCACCTCTTTGAGATGAAATTCAGAAGCCTCAAAAAGCCCTAACTTCCATATATCATATCTCCGAAAATATTGCGAACCAATATCTGAAATTTTGCGAAGATGTTCCTTACGGGTTTGGCTTCGCTCTCTAAAAATTTCAGCTTCTAAACCTTCATAGAAAAAAAATTATTACGAAAATACGACGATGACCTATTTAGGTTAAATTCAGGAGCCTGCAAAATGACCTAACTTGCACAGATCATATCTCCGAAAATATTGCGAACCAAGCTATGAAATTTTGCGACGATGTTCCTCAGGATTTTGGCTTCACACTCTAAAAATTTCAGATTCTGAACCGTCATAGAAAAAAAGGTATAGCGAAAATGCCACGATGACCTGTTTGGAGCAATGAAACCCTAGAATCTCAAAGCTCTGATACCAAATGTTGTGAAACCAGCTCCAAAAAGAGAAGAAAAGAGATATTAATGCCTTAGAAATAAGCCACTTCGAGGGGGAAACCTCCAATACATTACATGAATGAACAATTCTTGGATGATTCAAATTACAAAACCTCCTTTCTATATATAGGAGTCCATGGGGCCATAATGTAATCCTAGTGGGGCCATAATGTAATCCTAGCTGACCTAACAATAATAATTTAAGGGCACAATAATAACAATATGGGGGTTATAAGGGTACAATAATAACAATAAGGAGATTACACTAACAACAATAAGGGACTATACTAGTAATATAGGGACCTAACAAAGGATAACCTAAATTTTCCAGAAAATCGAATGAAACAACATGCAGATCAACATCGCAGCAAGATAAGTTTTGATGTAGGAGACTGGGTATTTTTACGGCTACAACCATACAAAAAAATGTCCCTCAAGCAAGCTAAGAAGGATAATAAATTATCGCCAAAGTACTATGGTCCTTACAAGGTGTTGCAAAATATTGGTACTATGGCATACAAATTGGAGCTTCCTGCTTCTTCGTGAGTGCATCCAGTTTTCCATGTTTCATGGTTAAAGAAGGTTATAGGTGAAAATATTCCAGTTTAAACAATATTTCCAGAACTTGATGAGGAAGGAAAATTCATATTGGAACCTGAAGCGGTCACGGAAACAAGAAATCGACAGCTTTGAAATCGATCAATTTCAGAGTGTCTCATCAAGTGGAAGAACTTACCCACTGAAGATTCTACATGGGAGGATGAGAATTTTATACAGAAGCACCCAGAGCTACTCAAGCGTTGAGGAAAACAATTTTTGAAGGAGAGGGGCATGTTAGGTACCTATATTACTAGTTTAGTCCCTTATTGTTATTAGTGTAGCCCCCTTATTGTTACTGTTGTACCCCTATAACCCCAATATTGTTATTATTGTGCCCTTACATTGTTATTGTTAGGTCGGCTAGGATTATATCGAGGGCCTATGGACTCCTATATATAGAAGGAGGTTTTGGTCATTTGTAGCATCCAAGAATTGTTCATTTATGTAATGTATTGGAGGTTTCCCCCTCGAAGTGGCTGATTTCTAAGGCGTTGATCTCTCTTTTCTTCTATTTTTGGAGCTAGTTTCATAACACATATATTGAGGAATAATAAGCCCAAAAAATTATGTGTGCGGAGTGCCGAGATTCATATGAAGTAAACACTGAGAAATATTACATATCAATTTTTATTGTCGTATTCACATTCCACATTCCATATTGTGCGCAATGGAAGACGAGTCAACGTAACATGTTTTCACAATTTGCAAGGTCTTCCTGGTTTGTGGTTGCGTTGTTGGATGTTGTTGTCAAGGTGTCTCTTAGGGATTTTCTTTTTGTCGCCTTCCACTATGGAAGTTGACGGGGTGGGGTTTATTAGGTGGTCCTTCACATAACACCCTATTTTGTGCCTTCCTCAACAATGTCGTCGTTCATAAGGGTTTCTCTATGGTCGTTATGGGTTTTGATGGTCATGCGTTGACGCGTTTTTGCCTAGATTTTGTTGGGGTTCTCATGGATGAGTTTTCTTCACTTGATCATCGTCCTATGCAAGGTATTGTTGTGGCTTATAGTGGTTGTTGTTGGTGGACTAGCGGTTTAGCTTTTTTGATCTCCTTTTGGGTTTCTATGCTCCATTTTCGATTCAGATGGGAGTCGAGGCGGCTCCTCTGCTGCTTTGGCCTAGTTTTGTGCCTCTCTATCTTCATTATGGGACTTTTTAGGCCATATGGGAAACTTCTACTCAGTTTTTTGATCAATTTTAGCTCGCTTTCTTGCTAGGATTTATAGTTAAGTGTGGCCTTTAGGGTTTTTGGCGAGCCTATGCAATTTTATCTTTTGTTGGCCTTTTAGCCTTTTTTGGTATTTCCTTTCAACTGATGTATTTTTAACGCCCTCAGGCATTTGCAAAATTTAATTTTGTCTTGAATAAAATTACAGCTTTTTTCCTTGGAAAAATATATATATATATATATATATATATATATATATATATATATGTTTTCACAATTCCTTGTTATTTCTGTGTTCACATAATTGCGATAAGTGCAGAGTGCTGAGGGAAAATAAATGTTTAAATTGTGCACAGTGCAGAAGGGAAACAAACTTTCTCTTTGTGCGGAGTGTAGAAGTGGTGTTCTGTATATGTATGTGTTTGAGGTTTATGTAAATTGCAAGTGAATAAAATGAGTTTTTATGACTCTTAAGCTAAATTCATAAACACATTAAAACATGAATTTAAACTCAGAATTTGTAGAAAATTGCAGGCAATACAACCATAACAGTAACCACAAAACAACAAGTGATGAAGGAGATCACCCCTCCTGGGCTACAACTCCCGGTCGAGCTTCCAATGCTTGGCTCTATTTCATTATGTTTGGCCCTTTTTAATGAATATCTGAAAAATCAATTGGGATAACTTCTAATTTTTGTGCAAGTAATGAGCAATGGAAGATACAAGAGCATAGAACACCGGGTTGTGGCTAACAAGGACAATGATCGAATTTCAATTGCAGCATTTTGCAATTTAGAGAAAGAAGCATAAATTGGTCCTGCTCTTGAACTTATAAATGAATCCAATCCCCTCAATTATAGAACCTTCCAGAGAAGCCAATATCTTGAAAGTTATTTCCTTGAAGGGAAGAAAGCCATTGATTTTGCAAAAATCAACCCTTCATTGGTTGCTTGACAATCAATGTGGTTTCTTCTCTAAACTACTATAAGTTTGCATGTACTCACCACTTTTACCATGTTATTTAGTTACTTTTTACCATGTTATTTATTATAACTATACCGGTGGTATAGAATTTTATAAAGGAGTACCATTATATCTTTTTGCACTATGTGCTGACCAATACTTTCTAAATTTAACACTTTGTCCAATTATAATAATAGAGCATTGAATGCACACATATTGAGTAATAAGTATATATGGTATACTATATAATAGGAGCAATACATATAATTAATTTATGGAATATTATATAATAATAGGAGCAATATATATAATTAATAGATGAAATGTTTTTTGTTTTGTTTTTTTTTTGGTTTAGGAACACTTTAATTAATAAACGAAATGATTTTTTTTTGCTAAGTTTGAAAATACAATTATGTTTTTAAACTGAATTTTTTCAAGGAAGAGTAATTTTGTTATGGCATTTTTGGATCACCAAAATTTTATGTTCTACTTTCGAGTCAACAAGTGTGGTTCATCCTCACGACAAAAATACAATTTGTGTTGAACAAGCTTGTGATTTATTGTTGTTTAAAATGCAATTTTGAAGGCATAATAGATTCAACACTCTAAAACAATCATTGAGGCATCTGAACTTTGTAGATTAAATAACTTAAATTTATGATTCTTAAAAATTTCTACTGAATTTTGGGCAAAAATTCCCAAGAAAAATGTATGGAAAAAACCATTTCGTCTATTAATTAGACTAAGCCTAATAACAGAATATTAAATACCATGTCTTAATCTTATAATATTAATAATAACAATAATATATTCAATAAATAAGTAATATTATCCACTATATTATGTAACTATGTAGCATTCAATACCCTGATGGTGGATACACATTGTTAAATTATTATTGTTACATATAATTTGATGATACATATCCATCCTCATGCAACATTGCATGAATATTATGCAACAACATTGTATGAATATTATGCAACACCATGAATATTGATTATCTTTAAATAAATTATATTTCAATGTATAACATTTACATATACACTTTGTATAGTCATTATAAAGCATTTAGTGCATATACTATATTGAATTATAGTAAATGTGATAGTTTGGTGGGTAATGAGATTTAGATATATATTCACATTGTTGAAATTTATTTAATGAATTGTTGAATTGAAAATTTGCAATGTTGGGTTTATAATGAACAAGGATAATAGATGCAATGCAACATAGTCCATACTTCCACTGCTAATTAATTGATTAAATGTTGTGCGAAGTGTGGATAAAATTTCGCACAATGAAAGCTATCCGCACATAATCTCATCACACTATATAATGGAATATTTCCACACAAACTCTCCGCATTGTAAAATAAAAATTCTTTCCACAATGAAATCTACTCGCGCAATGAAATCTCTCCGCAGAAACTTGATATTTGCATTGGGTGGTGAGAAATGTACACTTTATAAAAGAGTTTAGCCATTGTATTTTATGCGGAAGTGCAAAGAAAATTCGTTGGTATCGAGGTTCGCTTAAGCTTCTCTGATGAGCAATATTATATGTCAGTTTATTTGTGTGGAGGGAAATGTATGCAGAAGTTCCAGTTCATCCATTATGTGGAGTTCATAAATTCATATAAAGAATATACTGAGGAATAATAAGCCTGAAAAATTATTTATGCAGAGTGCCGAGATTGATATGAAGTAAATATTGAGAAACATTACATATCAATTGTTATTGTCTCATTTTCATTCAGCATTCCACATTGTGCGCAATGGAAGAAGACTCAACGTAATATGTTTTCAAAATTTGCAGGGTTTTCCTGGTTTGTGGTTGCATTGTTGGATGTTGTTGTCAGGGTGGCACCTAGGGATTTTTTTTTTTCGCCTTCCACTGTGGAATTTGAGGGGGTGGGGTTTATTAGGCAGCCCTTCGCACAACACCGTATTTCATGCCTTCCTCACCAATGTCGTCATTTGTAAGGGTTTCTCTGTGGTGGTTATAGGTTTCGACGGTCCTGCGTTGACACGTCTTTTCCTGGGTTTTGCTGGGGTTCTCATGGACGAGTTTTTCTTTGCTTGATCACTGTCCTCTACAAGGTCTTGTTGTGGCTTATAGTGGCTGTTGGTGGTGGATTGGCAGTTTAGATTTTTTGATCTCTTTTTGGGTTTCAATGCTCCATTTTTGGTTCATATGGGAGTCGAGGCGGCTCCTCTATTGCTCTGGACCGGTTTTGTGCCTCTCTATCTTCATTATGGGACTTTTTAGGCCATCTGGGCAACCTGTGCTCAGTTTTTTAATCTCTTTTGGCTTGTTTTTTTGCTGGGGTTTATAGTTAAGTGTGCCCTTTGGGGTTTAATTTGACAAGCCTATGTAATTTTCTCTTTTGTTAGCCTTTTAGCCTTTTTTGGTATTGTCTTTTGGCTGATGTATTTTTAACGCCCTTGAGCATTTGCAAAATGTAATTTTGTCTTCAATAAAATTATAGTTTTTTTCCTCGAAAAAAAATAACATGTTTTCACAATTCCTTGTTATTTACGTGTTCGCATGATTGCGATAATTGCAGAGTGCCAAGGGAAAATAAATGTTTAAGTTGTGTGTAGTGCAGAAGGCAACAAAATTTTTCTTTGTGTAGAGTGTAGAAGTGGTGATCTGTATATGTATGTGTTTGAGATTTATGTAAATTGCAAGTGAATAAAATAAGTTTTTATGGCTCTTAAGTTAAATTCATAAACAGATTAAAACATGAATTTAAACTCAGAATTTGCAAAAAATTACAGGCAATATAACCATAAAAGTAACCAAAAAACAACAAGTGGTGAAGGAGTTCACCCCTCCTGGGCTACATCTCTCAGTCTAGCTTCCAATGCTTGGTCCTATTTCATTATGCTCAATAAAATAGTGATTACAATAAGTTACAACGATCAAATGGCTTCAAAACCTACTCCAACAACTTCATAGCATTCAAAAACCCCTATTTAGCCTTTTTTTTCTACCAAAAGTACCAAAAACTGAGAAAATTATGCCTCTTTCTCTCTTTTTCCCAATTCTACTTCTAAACTCCCCACAATTCAGCCCAAACCTAGAACATGCACCCTGAATGTGAAAATTGGCCTCTAAACTTGGCATGATTCCTACTCGATGGGCGAAATTGTAGGACCGATAAGTTGGCCATTAAGGCTCTCGAATTTTGGTGCGCTCCTAGTCACATGGGCCCCCGTAAGACCTGGGGCTGACCCACCTCTGTTGGCGGTTAAGTCTAGTGGTTAAGGTTTGGGCTAGCGCATTCACATGGTGCGGTTAGGTTTGGGCGATTACAGTGGAGGTCAGGCTAACGATTAGTGAATGGCGTGGTTAAGACGACAGACTTGGCGTTCACATGTCACGGTTTAGGAGGAGATGGTTTGAAAGTGGTTAAGGCGCGGTATAAAAGCCCGCGAGTAATGTTGTTCACATGCAGCAGTGGCAATTGTTACATGGGCCGATGGTTACGTTTAATGCCGTGTGGGCTGCAGTTTATATGATAGTCACATGGGACGGGCTAGGGTCTGGCCCCTGGTTCCATGGTGCTGGGGTGGCTAGGGGCTAGGCCCTAGCCCGATCCCCATACTAAATACGCCCCCAAACAAAATTTAATATGGTTTTCGGAAATGTATAAACAAGGATCAACGTGTGGCTTAATTGTTAATGGTTCAGTTTTTGTATATGAGGTTTGGTGTTCAATTCTAGTGGAGGTGCCACCTGACCTTAAAAAAAAATTTAGTGGCCACCGAGGGGCCACGTGGCATCCTTCGATTGGTTCACATCATTACACCACAAACCAATAAAAAATTGCCTAGTCAGCCGAATGAGAAAATTCCACTTGTCACGCTGTGATTAGCTCGTGGAATCAAGTCAACAGGCCTAGTCATTTGTACAAAATGTTATTTGGGCAGCCTACACAACTCTTTTGCCAAAAATTTTTTGTTTGAGAAATCGATCAGAACTCGTTTCTGGGAGCATACGACGTTTTTTTTTTTTTTTTTTTTTCTTCTGCGAAACGAGTTGCATGGGATTCAAAATGATGAGCTCTATCCTCGACAACTTTCATATTTGAGCATATTTTTTAGAACCAGATCACTCCTCCCCACTGGAAGCTTTTGGACCTCCAAAAGATATTTATCTGTTAGTAAATATATGAGGGTTCAACTCCCTCACCCTTCCAGTCCTCAACCACTGAAAACTGCTTGAATGCGACATTTTGAGCTTTTCTTGAAAACTGATCATTTTCCCTGACTTTGAAGACATTGACATGTTGTTGTAGATACTATCTTGCTGCAACTTTCCAGACTTTGTAGAACAACAACTTGTCCTTGAAGGAAAAAACACATTCCCTCCTCAGTAGTCAATCAAATAAAGCTTAAACAACTTCAAATTGTTCTCACCTTGAACATTGTCAACACGACGATGCTTGATATGTCTCGCCTTGTGCTTGGCTCGACTCTTGACCAAATGTGATCGCCATCGCCATGCAACATCCCATTTCAAAGACAAAACACATTGTGAAACCAAAAAGAAGAAATTTTGAACCCAATTCCCTCTTTGTCAAGTTTCTTTGGAATTTTCTCTTTTACCTTTGCACTCTCTTGCACTGACATCTTTTTCACATCATTGTTCAACAATGACGCATGCTACTGCAAATTTACTTCATCTTGTTTACCTCTTTTAGGAGGAAACATGTTAGATTCCTGAAACATATTATCACAACCATTAACAACCTCAATGAAATTAGATTTCACATTTGAAGCATCTCCTTGAAAGGCCTCATTCACAACATCTTCATGCTTGAACATTAACAGAGAAAATTTTTGAATAACATTCACAATTCTCTTCATTTGTCCAACATGCATAAGAGACAAATTCATATTCTGTTGTGAAACTAGCTCCAAAAATAAAAGAAAGGAGATATCAACGCCTGAGAAATAAGCCACTTCGAGGGGGCAACCTCCAATACATTACATGAATGAACAATTCTTGGATGATTCAAATTACAAAACCTCCTTTCTATATATAGGAGTCCATGGGGCCACAATGTAATCCTAGTGGGCCACAATGTAATCCTAGCCGACCTAACAATAATAAATTAAGGGCACAATAATAAAAATATGGGGGTTACAAGGGTACAATAATAATAATAAGGGGGTTACACTAACAATAATAAGGGATTATACTAGTAATATAGGGATCTAACATGCCCCTCTTCTTCAAAAAAAATTTGTCCTCAATGCTTGAGTAGCTCTAGGTGCTTCTGTATAAAATTCTCATCCTCCCATGTAGAATCTTTAGTGGGTAAGTTCTTCCACTTGATGAGATACTATGAAATTGATCGATTCCGTAGCTGTCGAGTTCTTGTTTCCATGACCGCTTCAGGTTCCAATATGATTTTTCCTTCATCATCAAGTTCTGGCAATATTGTTTGAACTGGAATATTTTCAAAATTGCATGCTCAATTCTTCACAGCAAAATTATTCATGTCCACCCAACATTAAAAAATTATAATAGTCACTATAATTTATAAAAAAAAAATTGCAAACTTCGTGGGACTACATCTTCATCATGTCTAATAAATTACCCTGATTGGGGTGGGGAATTGAACCGGTAACTTCACATCAAAGAGTACCTTAATAAAGCACCTAATCACTGTTTATCTAAAACCCCATAAATCATTATAATTTATAATTATTATTATATCAAATAATAAATTAAAAAAATTAATCATAAATAAATAATTGCAAAAACATTCTAATTATAAATTATAAGTATTATTATAACTATAAAAAGTTAAAAATAAAAATATAATAATATAAACTAAACATAATTAATATAAACAAAATTAAACAAATATAAAATATAGAAACAAAACAAAATATATATATGTAAACCCTAAACTATCCCACCTCATATTATTTATGATGGAAATTTCGTTAGTTCAAACTTCAACCTAAGAATAGAAGTACAAAGTCATAATATACAACAAACAGCCAATGCATTTAGTATCCTTTAAAAAATATGCCCCGCGAAATTAAACTAATGAGTTAAACTTTGACTCATATGTACGACCCATCGGGTCCAACAAAGAAGGTTAACTTCCAGCGAAGTTCCAATCCAACTGCCAAGATTTGATTGGGCTTAATTTTTCTACTCCTCTATTGGCCCCAAAGGGTATATATATATAATTTTAATATTTTTACGAAAGAAAAAATAATATTTTATTAAGAAGATAAAAAAGTTACAAAAGTAGATGTATTTAAGTATTTATGATCAAAATTGATATTCCACAATATTCCACAATAATTCAGAAGGAGAAATTAGTCAACTGAGAAAGAAAGTGGAATACACATCATTTCCTCAAAACATAAGTCAAAATAGATCAATGCCCATCAACCGGGCTCTCCAATATTAACAAGAGAAAACGACCCATTTAGAAACAAGGAAGAAAACTTTTAAAAAGTTGTTTTGAGAAAAAAGAAGATTTCCCTTGTTATGTATACAATGGTTTGTTCATAAATACGCTTGTGGGTAAATAAGAGCAATCAGAAGCAGGGACAACCCGCTGATGACCCTCAACCTATGAAGAAGCATAAAACATATGTGCCCAAAAACACAAAAAATCAAGAACTGTAAGTTGTGAGTTAAACCAAATTTCGCAGAATATCAGTCTAAAAAAGTTGTCCATCCATTCACTCCACTATGAACGAGTTGCCCATACCTTGTTGTATACCTTTCTTAGAAAACAAGTCTATTTCAACATTCTGCTCCTTGTAGATATGACAGATAGTGAAATCAACAAAACCGGATTTTAATAAACTAATTTCTTCTAAGATAAGAATCAAAATAAATTTGTTTATGTCCCTTAACATTGTTTGTCCAATTTATAACATTCAAGGAATCACCGAAAATATGGATAGAGGATATCCCCAACTATCTCAACCAACACGTGAGAATTTTCAGAGTTTGAAGTTCAAAACAATTATTAGATCATGTACCAATGAGTTAGAAATAATTAATTCCTACTTGTCTATGGTTGTAATTCTCCATTTGAGGAGTTTGTTCCTACATAATAGGAATTAGCTAGAATATAGTTTCTCCTAGTTTCGTGTGTGGTTGAGAGAATCTCTCAACCACACTACTGTACGTCTAAGATAGAATTCCTATCTTGAGACTATTGCTTGTATAAATATGTGTGTAATTTCCTTCATTCAGAATATAGAATATATTGAGTGTGTGTGTGCTATTTTATCTTGGTATCGGAGCTTCAGAGCCCGTAAGGGCCTCTGGCCCTTCCTGGGCATAGGAAAATAAATCATTTATATTAGTGTTAAGTTTGTTTGTCCATCGAAGTGATCTATGGCAGTTTAGTGGAATAGATACGAGCTGCGGAGGAGATCTGAGTGCGTAGAGGAGTGCGCGTGGATTGAAGTGTGCCGTCTGCGTGAATTGACTGAGCGGCTGTGTGCTGCGATTTGGGGATTGGAGAAGCTCTGAGCAGAGCGAGGCTACGCAATCAATTTACTGATCGATTGGTTGGGTAATATTCTTCAGCGATGGAGGCGAGCAGAATTGTTGAAGCAGCTTACAGAAGAGTAGATCTCTAAATTCAAGAGGTCGTGGCAGTAAGCTTTTCATCAGATCATTTCGTTGTACCGACAATCTGGGTTTGAAGCAATAGAGGGACGATGATGAACAATCAGACGCCTGCATGCAAACTTCTGGCGAATGATCTGTGGTGGCGGTCTAATTGCTAATCTTTGTTGCAATGGTGGACGGAGGCGTTGTGGTGATGGACGGATTGCATATCAGAAATGCGCTGCCAAATCATGAGCGAAGGCTGGTTAAGGCTACCGAGGGTTGTGGACGCTGGTCTGTCCACTCGGAGCAGCTGCTGGATACGTGTTCTATTATTCAAATCTGCAGATCGTGAATGAAAGAGACACCTTGCCACTTTTACGGATGTTGCAACAAAACTGTAAGTCAAGCATTCGAATTAGTAGCCAAATTCTGCTATGGAATATCAATCGACCTGACTGCAATGAACATAGCTGCTATAAGATGCGCAGCAGAATACCTGGAAATGACAGAGGATTTGGAGGAAGGTAATATTATTTCTAAAACAGAGATTTTTCTGGGCCTTGCAGTGTGGTCATTGTAGAAAGATTCTATACTTGTGTTGAAAAGCTACGAGCATCTTTCTCCATGGGTAGAAAATATCCAGTTAGTCAGAAGGAGCTGTGATTCAATAGCATGGAAGGCGTGCACAGATCCAAGGGGCATAAACTGGTCTTATACCTCTGCAACTACCAACAGACACCCAAGTACAGAGCCTCCTCATGATATTTGGGATGAAATCAAAGATGAGTTCAATAACAAGGGTCAATCAGCTCCACAAGGCTGGTGGTTTGAAGATGTCTTCAATTCAATGCCTCCTTGAAGAAAACTGTAAGTCAAGCATTGAAAGTGATCCCTCCTTTACTGAGTTGCTAGATGAGATAGTTGTTCTATGAAGTGCGTCGCAGGAGTGGTCTACATTCGTGTGGGTTAGCTTCGGCCAAGTGTGGCCCACTAACACGAAGGACGTGGACGACATAGTTCTGAATGTGGAAAACATCGGCTCTGTTACCTCAGTAAGAGGCAACGTAATAATGTTGAAACGGAAGTTGAAACAAGGGAAAGGCCCATCCAAAAAGCCAAGGTTGAACACGAAAGCTGACAAGTTTGACGAGCTGATGGCTAATGCTTCCGAGGAGAGGGAACTCGGTGGCGATGAAGATGTAAAACTCAATTTTTGATGACAATGCTGCGTATCGCCATAAAGATATTCTTGCTTTCCGTGATAAATCTCAAGAGCGTGCCCTGCAGAAAAGTAATTATTAAGGTCGGCTTTTTTTTTTTTGTGGATTTGAGATTGAAACGCCAGCGTATGAATAGTTTTATTGGTTCACTGCTCTTTGTATCACTACAAATATTGGCACTGGTGGAAGCAATGTACGGGGGCGGAGATATGGAGGTCGTTGGAGGAGAGGCAGAAGAAAATGGTGAGTATCATCTGTTGAAGACTGCTTGGGTGTTGGAGATGCTCGATATATAGAGAAGTTTATGCTATTGTCGAAATGTATTTTTTAATTCTCTGATGATGTTTTTTAATGTATTGATTAATTGTCATGATATTGAAATTGGTTGTAATTTAAGTGACAGTAGTATGACCAACTATTGTCATAATTCTGAGTATGTGTTGGAACTGGTCATTCCAACACTAAGCAAATTTGCAGGAAATGATGAACACATGACAGTGAAAACGACATCAATTGGAGCTACATCAGAGATTGGAGGATGATCGAGATCGTGTTGCAGATTGTCAGCAAGCATGAGGCAGTATGCTTGAAAATAGTGACTAGCCTTGATACTGTGAGTATGGGAAGTGGCATTATGTTGCGATGTCGGGAGAATTGGATACTGAAATGCGATGGAGGATTGGACTGTGGAGTCCTGGATTAATGTTCTTGAAAGGAAAATTGTGTTTTCTTCGCGTGGCTGTGAGTTTCTATGTTTCAGTTTCTTTATTAGTGGACCCCTCACAGGTATCATTGGAATGGTTACTGGTATGCTTTGGGCAGAAAAAGAAATTAATGTGAAGAGTTCATGTTTTATTTAGTTTCTTGGAATCATGTTTAAAGATTATTGAGCCTTATTGAGCCTAGCTAACTCAATGAAGGTAAAATTATTTTGTTAGAATTAGCTACTCTAACAAATGACAGGTGAAACGTGGATTTCCAAGAAGTTATTTGAACAGACAAGGATGCCCAAGATGTGAACAATGAACAGATGAGGTAAAGCAGCAACAACAACGTTTATGGTGGACAGCAAAATAGATGTTTGTTTGAGTTAGTGTGGTTTGTGGAATAGACTCCCTAGCATCATATAAGCAAGTCCAGTTGTTGTAATGGTCATTGTATGTACCCAGAAATTCCAAATGTTGAAGTATGGAATGTAAGCCTGGAAAAGGCATTTGAAAGTTCGTGGTGATCTTAAAACCACTTTGTAATGGTTTATGGTCAGCCTGAAACCATCTTTTGTCACTGTAAAGTGATGGTTGGTGGTGAGCCAGAAACCATCTATAGAGCCTTTGTGGCTTGAGGTGCCTTTGTGGCCGCATGTACACGAGTGGCCGCATGTGCATGAGAGCTGTGTGCTCAGTAGAGCTTTGTGCTCAATTTGAGCAGGTGGACTGCAGTAACACCTGGCTAGTCTCAGATGATTCATCAATCTCTGAGAAGAAGGGGGTTGGCATGCTTTCTTAGCTGACAGTTGTGCTGAGAAGTACAATTGGCGCGACTGTTCAGTACATTCTCGTGCCAATGCGCCAAATCACAGGAATGGCGCAGAAGCGTACAATTTTTTATTCAGGAAGACGCCAACTCAACTTCATGGGGATCCGTGGGAAGCCTCAACTTCGCTTGACGGTTTTCGAGAGGAGCAGATCGGAGAAGTTGCGGATCTGTCCGAGAGAGGCAGATTGCGTTTTGGAGGTTCTGCACATGCAATTCGCCTGATGGTGGTGGATTTGCAGGTACATATATGCAGTGATAATGGTCGACAGAATCATGTATGCGAAGGACATCCTACAGGACTAGCGGTTGCAGCGGTTGGTACCCATGCATTCCGGTGGATGGTTGCTCTTTTATATGGACGTCAACATATTCTTTGTTATGTTTGACCACAACCAGACTTTGTGAATCACTATCATGACAAGTAGTCATTAAGGGGGGGAGTTAGAAATAATTAATTCCTACTTGTCTATGGTTGTAATTCTCCATTTGAGGAGTTTGTTCCTACATAATAGGAATTAGCTAGAATATAGTTTCTCCTAGTTTAGTTTGTGGTTGAGAGAATCTCTCAACCACACTACTGTACGTCTAAGATAGAATTCCTATCTTGAGGCTATTTCTTGTATAAATATGTGTGTAATTTCCTTCATTCAGAATATAGAATATATTGAGTGTGTGTGTGCTATTTTATCTCAATGCCCAAAAAAGCTTTAAGGACCCTGTTTTTGTTTAAATGGATAATAATTCTAGTACCATATCTATCATGTGCATCTGAAGCACCATCGAAATAAGCCCTAGGAACATTGGCCCTGATATGTTCCTCTTTTATGATCCTAGTGTTTAGGTTGTGAGAGGATTGAGGAATCAATGCATAGATAGAGGTACATTCAACTACAATAGTATACAGAGCCAAGACATGATCTAGAAAGACTCCTTTATTCTGAGCCAACTAAATACCCAAACATATAATCAAGGTTAAGTTCCTAGTTTCTTCGCCATTTGTTGAGAACCACCAGTTTTGTCAAGCTTCCACATTGGAAGCATCATTCCAGTTTAGTCTGATTCCCAAAATATTCAGGATGACTTCCCAAGTATTAATGGTGAAGGGACAACTGACAAACAAGTGTTGTATAGATTCTTTAGATTCCTTACAGAGTGTGCACCAACCCGGACCATGTTTGTTTCTTTTCTGAAGATTATCCCAAGTAGGCACCCTATTCTTAAGGATACACCAAAAAAAGAGTCTAGACTTTGCAAAGCCTTTTAGTGTCCAGAGAAACTCGCATGACCATGATTGATCCCCTCTTGCCTACCTAACCATTTGCATAGTGCAGCCAAATTTTGGAGCATAAAGTCCATTGAGGGCATGAACCCATCGAAGCACATCTGTTCTATCCTTGATCCTAACATTTGTTTGTTGCAATTCCTTGATATAAGCATGCCAGATGGAGATTTAGATGGATGTCCAAAATGAAGTTCCTGAAGTACCAGTTCAGATAGATGCTCAAATTGTTTCAACAGGTAGCATTGGGAATCAGAATGAATCGATGCTCGATCTTACTCGGGAAGAACAAGAAGAGGTGGAGCTTATGGGTCTCACACCTCAAGCTGCGGGTACTTTCCCTTTATCGCCTTCCTCTCATTCTATTTAGTTAAATTCGATGTTGGATGATATGCTTAGGCCTTGTCCCTCCAGGTTTTTTCTATGGATTTTCCTCTTAATTGTAATGTCTATTTAGCATTAGACAATTTAATTACCTCAATTCCAAAACTATCCCTTTCGAGCCTACCCCTTGCTAGTATGTCTCGGCCTTTCCCTTATGTGCTAACCTCTGAGAAGCCTCATTATAACCTCCGACCTAGATAGAAGAGAGTTAATTTTTGATAATGTGGCAGGTCTCAGGATAATTTAGGATATCTCTGCCTCCAAAGACTAGGGGTTCTAAATCAAATTTCTCAAAATCCCAACTAAGAGCTAAATTAGACATCGTTGATGGGAAGCAACTATCACTAAAAGAGGCGCTTAGAGCAGTGTAGGCCCGAGTGAAGATGTCAAAATGATTGTTATGTCCTTTAACTATAAGGGTTTAGCTAAGACCCTAAAAAAGTTGGCTTTAAAAAATCTTTTCAATTCTATTGATATAGATGTCATTATGCTCTTATATAAAATTTTAATATAATATATACAGAATTTATATAATTATGTATATATATATTTTAAAGATTTACATATTTTAATCGTTTTAATTAATTTCCATAAAACTAAACTCGAGGATTTAAACTTAGATTATTTCAAATTCACATTAAAATGTAATTAAAATTTTAAATTAAATTTTAGATTTATATTTTAAACTTTAAGGTATATTTTCCAAATTTTATTCTAAGTTTAAAATAATTCAAAATCTTGATGGTTAATAGTTGAATGGACATTTTGTTCGCAAAAAATTATTTGTAAAATGGAGGAGCCTTGAAGGCAATTACTACATGGTTTTAAAATACGAAACAAATTAATACATGGTTTTAAAATAGGAAACAAATTCCAACATATTAGCAAATTAAATAAAATCCAATTTTACATGTTTTAGAGTCAGATTGCTAATGCAATATTTCAGTGGGAAAATTAAATTATATATTTAACGAAGTGTTCTAAAAATTCTAGAAATGAAGTTATTTGCATTAAAATCTTTATTATAAGGTAAGTTTTGGTATAGCTGGAAATTTTTTACCCATAGTTACCAGCAATAAAAGTGAAAATATATTTTATAAAGGTACGTGAAATTATTTTCTGAGGAGAGATTTGCATAAGGTGAATATTTATATATTAAAATTATTTTGTGTCTTTTTTAAATGAAAGAAAAATAAATAAGGATTTAAAAAACACTTGTTAAATCAACTAAATAAAATGAAAGGATTATGAATAAAGTTAATACACTGTTTTCAGAAATATTTTTTATTTTTCGTTTAATTATGTGAACAGATAGTGATGTATATAAACCTCGTTACTCATTTGAGTTGAGGAAGTTATGAGAAAAAAGGTTTTATGTTTGGGAGTGATCTGACTACATATGTTGTACAAATCAAATTTATGAGGAATTCATAATTTAAAGATATTCATTTTTAAATAAATAATTTTTTATTTTTTTATTTTTTTATTTTTCTTCTTCTTTCATATATTTTGGTGATTTATAATTTTAACATTTCAATTGGTTATTCATTTAATCACTATTTGATTTATTTATTTTTCATAAGGATTAAAAAAAGCTTGTTAAATCAACTAAATAAAATGAAAGGATTATGAATAAAGATAATACTAAGGAGGAAAATTTTATGATACTGTTTTCAGAAATATTTTTTATTTTTCTTTTAATTATGTGGATGAATAGTTATGTACATAAACCTCATTACTCATTTGAGTTGAGGAAGTTATGAGAGAAAGGTTTTATGTTTTGGAGTGATGTGATTACACATGTTGTACAAATCAATTTTATAAGGAATTCATAATTTAAAGATATTCATTTTTAAAAAAATAATTTTGTTTTTTATTAATTTCTTTCTATTCTTTTTATTTAATTAGGTTTGTTGTATATTTTGGTGATTTATAATTTTAACATCTCAATTGGTTATTCACTTAGTCATTATTTGATTTATTTATTTTTCAAGATATGCATACTATTTGAAATACTCAAATGGAGAGACTTTATTTATTTATTGTTAATTAAGTATACTAGTGCATGATAATGCTTAATTATTCTAAATAATTTATAAAGAGTATCACATAAATCAAAATATACATTTTGTTTTTCTTTTTGTGTTTTTTATTTATTTTTCTTTGTGTTTTTTATTTATTTAGGGTTTATATTTACTGGTAAAATATGCAAATTTGTTGATTTAACTTTATTAGATAGTGAACCTTGCATACATAAGTTGATTTAACGCTTTTAAATACATGTTATTTAAAAGGGTTTGAATCAGATTTAAATGATATGTTTAAAGTTGGAGTCAAGATTATATGTGTTATTTATGCTTCATTTTCACATTTAATTTAAATATCAACACATGAAGTTTATTTTTATTTTTATTTACTATGTTGTTTATACATATCTTGATAATTATTACGAGGTTGATAAATGTCATGAACTTTATTAATCTGTTGTAATTTTTATTGAACTCATTTATTTGCCAATATATATCGGTAAATTAAATGTGTTAATTATTTTTTTTATGTACTGTTTGTAAAGTAATTCAATACATGATATTGAGTTACTTTATACTTGCATTTAAGTGAATAACATTACACTCAAGATATAGAGGTGTTTTAGTTTTTTATTTTATTTTCTCTTTGCCAATGTTTTAATTTAATTTGTGTTTTTCCTTTAATGTAGGTTTGCCTTATTTATTTCAATGTGAACCTTAATTATTTATTCTAACCATGGATCTTATATTTGCACATAAGTTCGTTTTCTCAAAGCTAAAACATTAAACTTTTCATTATTTTTGATATCATTAATATGTCCTTATATTTATTTGTTTATTGAACACATTTTTTAATTAGAAACAAGAATACAACTCTAAGGTGAAGGGAGACCAACCCTTTTAACTTAGAGCAAGAAGATCTCTAGATCCTCAGTGAATGTGTTCTTAGATTGTTCATAGTTACCAAAAAAATCTGGGAACCTAATGTAGGATCTATCTTTAGCTCTCCTCCATTAATATCATGCCCCTGATACATCAAAGGCTATTATCCAAACCTACACTTTATGAGATATTCCAATAGTTCGTGTTTTTCTAAGGTCTTTAGCGCCTACATAAAATGTGAGATGTGCTCTTCCCATTTAGCATTGTATACTAGTATATTTTCCAAATAGACAATAAAAAATGAATCTAAAAAAGAGCATAGTGTATGATCCATTAACCTCATAAACGTAGTTGGTGCATTGCATAGGTCAAATGGCATGACGAACCACTCATACAAAAATTTCCTAGTTTTGAAGGCAGTCTTCTAGGTATCTTCTTCTTTGATTCAAACCTGATGGTATCTATACCTTAAGTCTTGGTTGGTGAAGTATATTTCATGTTGAAAATGATCCAACAAATAATATATCTTGGTGTTGTCGCTGCTACAACACCCTCCAAAATTTTGCTACATTCAAATTTTGGAGCCTACTGTTTGTCATATTAAGTGTCATTTTCGGTCACCAAGTGTCGTTTTATGTTATTTCATATGTTTCAAGTGTCCTTGATTTTTTCTTGAGTGTCGTTGCATCATCAAGAACATCCACAATTTTCTTCACCGTCTTAGTACACTTTTATTCGCAAAAACAACACTTTTGGCCACAATTTCACATACTTTATCCGTTATACTTGGAGAGTGTTTTTAAACTATCATTTCAATGCATACTTCTCAGTATTAGGTTTTTTATAAGTTTTACTGATGAATTGGCATATGTTTCATTTTTTTTACCCTAAATTCATTTTGTTTTCCCGTGTCTTACCTCTGGAATTTGAAAAAAAATGGTTTCTACAAGCCTTCCCACTAGGCAAGGAAGAGCGCACAATGCACTCCCAAGCCTCAGTGAACCCCCCCTTGTTTTTTGAGGATTCACCCTGTGCCCAAGCCAAACCTTTCCCCCCTCTTGGGCACATACCGCTCTCTCAAGCCTCAATCTCTCCTTGTTCTTCCAAACTTCGCCCTTCTTGAATCCTCTAACCCAGCTAAGTGCATAATGCATTGACAGTGGTCATTAAGCCTCCCTTGAGCCTTTACACTATGCCCTGCACCCTAAGCTGAGCACATGGTGCACAACCAATGATAAAAAATCCCCCCTTGAGCCCTGCAATTGTGCCCTGCACCCTCCATCAAGCCTCCTCTTCCCAGTGTAGTGCAAAGCACACTCCTAGTTCTCAACACATAACCCTTGTATCATGACAGTGCCCCCTATGCCTAAAAGTTTTCCCTTCCTATCATGAGCACATTGTTGTTTCACAATTGGAAAGTCTACATGAAACATGATAGAATAGGATATTTTTTGGGTTGATGTCTACTTTCTGTTGGCAAGAAAGAAGGTCTCTGAGTAAGACCCAGGTTCAAGAGAGAGGCCAACAAGGTTTTCGTAGTAGTCTAGCACAACGCCGACATTTTAACCCTACTCTGAAGAGCAGAGAGTCTCACCCGAGGCATTCCGTGACCTTAGTAAGGTTAGGAATAGATCAGATATCGACCGACCACAGATATAGAGAAAAACAGAAATAACTAGGAACTGCAAACAGATTTAGCAAGATACTACTCATGAAGCATATCCAGGATGCAAAATTAAAATTTAAAAGCAGGAAATACATTCACCAAAACCAAATTATTAACATGGATATTAGGACATCAAACATAGGTAGAAGTATATTTCATTATCAATAGCAGACAGCTACATTACTCCTCAGAGTTGATTACAGAAGGACGGATTACAACAGAACAGAACATAACAGAACAAAGTTATCCTGTAGCTCTCTTCTTCAGCCCTCTACTGGACTAACCCCATGTCTACGCTCGTTGATTGCCTATTTGTTCCTTTGCCAACGCAACTTCCAGTGTTCCCTCCTTTCCTTATTTGTTGTTTGTCGCATCTCCCTGATCACTGGGAGTTCTGCTACTTGTCCTTGTCACTCATCCATGCCATCTATGCTGGTTTTCTGCAACTTCTGCGCCACCTTTTCTTTGGTTCTCTGCAACCGTGACAGCTCCCTGTCTACCATGGTTGCGCTCCACCACCTGTTCTCCACGACTCAAAACCGTTTCATTTTCAAAATAAGGGCCCCAACGGGCCCCGACCACATGTTATTGACTCATCCCGAGTCAATTATTTTCTGCTACCTCGGTCTCTATTGGTCTGCCTGCCTCTGTGGATGGCCTTGTCTTCTTTGTTTCCTCTCCCTATCTGAACAAGGGCCCCAACTCGAGAACCTTTGCCAACGTTGAAGATTTGAGTTTGAAAAAGTAGTTAATGGCCTGTTTCCATTCCTTCATGAGATGGTCTGTTTCTGTGGCAATTCGTTCAGCTTTCATTTCTCCTGCAATGGCTGGTAGCTTGTTGAATACTTCTTTAATTTTGATTTCAGCCTCAACGACCATTTTTTGTATTGCTTCTGCAGTATGCTTTACTAGTTGTCTTAGTTCTTGGAGGACCTTCTTGGTGGCTGCATAATGCTCTTCGATCTTCTGTATTGTAGCCTCTAGCTCCTCCACTTGATTGTACAACTGCTTAATGCCAATGGGGTCTGTGGCCTCCTTTATTTCTTGTGAGACCTGCTGCAGTTGTGTCGAGATTGGTTGAGCCTTCATAAGTAACGAGGTTGAACACTCGTGCAAATGTTTCAAAAGGTTCTAAGCTTCTTTCACAGTGGTCCCCAGGGTTTCTTACATCCCAGTTGCTTGTTTCTACTTCTCAGTGACCTTCTCGGTGTATATGATGGTAGGATCTGGTAACGCCGATCCGATCGCGAGTGCTTCCTTTAGCTCTTGATCTCTTTGTTGAGATTGGCACAAGATATCTTCATGCGGATAAACCGTTTGACTATAGTGCAAGTCGTTATGTCCTCCGCTGTCTTGTCATCCTGAGCCATTACTGTTGGCCAGAGGTCCTTGAAAATATCCGTCACCTTCTCTAGTTGTTCCTACAGACTATCCTTTTCTCCTTTTAACTAGTTGCGCTCTTCAGTAAGCACGTTGATTGCAGTTGTTGTTGTTCGAACCTCTGCTGGAGGTCGTTGTGTAGTCCTTATGCCTATTGTGCCCCACACTAGATGAAATTGTACAGTTGTTTTGTGCCCCAGGTCTACATACTCTCAGCCCCAGACATATCGTGTTTTGGCAGTCTCTCTCTGAGTGGTTTACCGCTGGCTATTGATCTGGCTGAGTGCTCATGTGGTGATGTCGGTTGGTTCTGTTGCGACAACTGATTCCCTGGGTCATTCATACTTGTGATTGGCTGAACCTGTTGCAGTATCAAATTTTCTTGTTGAAAAGGGTTCAACTCCTTAGGCAAGGGCATTGTATCTGCAGTAAAATATTCCTCATCAATTAAAAGGTCCTAGAAAGTTCTCTGTCCAACCAGAGGTTGGTTAACCTTGGGTACTAAGGTTGTACTTGAGTTAACCTCTGCCTCATTGTCTCCATTTGTTTTGCTTTTTGTCTTGATTGGGTCTAAAATGGTTGCTGATGTGTATAGAGTGCAGGTGGAACGGTCTTTGGAAGTGAATGACATGTGAGGTGATGAATGGTGAGTGCGAGGTGAAGATGTATGAGTGTAGGGTGGAGATGAAGTTTGAAAATTAAAAAATGAGAATGGATTGAACACAGGTAGCTCCGAGGTTACCTGGGGGGCCACCTCTAGCTTCTCTTGAATTGGTGCTCCTATATCCATAGGCTTCATTTGATCTTCCTCGGTGAGATCAACCACCTGCCTAGGCACCATGACTCTTGCTTTCTTGGCCTTAGGAGCAGCTACAGGTGGTTTAGGTGCCTTACTCTTTCTAACTAGAACTACTGTGATTTATGGGGGTGAATTAAACATGGTGGATGGTAGGGTAGTGATTATGGGTGCAACTATGGAGGGTGATGCATAATTTGAGGCCTGAAATTCTAAAAAAGTAGGAAACAGAGGAGAAGCACTGGTGAGAGTTTGCATTACCCGATTGAAGCATTTTACTCTCGTGTCCACTTCCTCCAGTATTGGTGTTAGCTGCAGTCGTGACACTCTACTCAGTGTCTCATATGGTGTATCCCATGGTAGTGGTCTTGGCAGCATGCCCTCGAACGTGTAGTGATGGATCCCTCTTCTGATCTCCATTCCCACCCTCGGCCAGGAGAAAACTTCAGTGTGGAATTCCTTTTCGTTAACCTGAAACTTTAACGGTCTCATTTTAAATGTTGTTTCATCCACGCAGGTGGCCCTGATGTAAGTCTGCTTGTGGGTGACCTCGAACCATATCTGAGAGGAATATCTATCCAGTAGACTCCTCGGGACCCTTTTCTGCCTCGCCACTATGTCCACCATCTGCCTTTACCAGTATGTAAATGCCTCTTCATTTACCTCCTTGGTGCTGGGGTCTCCCGAGATTTTCCAAGGCGTAAACTTCATTTCCATCAGCTGACCACTCGTCATTTCCGCGAGCTGTCTCACCCCCAGGTGAGTCCATTTCGACATTGCAAATGCCATGATGAGGTAGCTATAGATAAACCCAGTGACTCTTTTGTAGTTATCTTCGCAGGCTTTGAAGAGTTCATTCAGCAGAAACGTACACAAATTCAGTTGGGTTCCCTGGAGGTAGTGTTCCGCAACTGAAATGGTGTTGAGGGCACATTCGCCCTTCGTGTAGTGCCTCATGGTCTTTCCCACAATCAGGTAACAGGAAAAATTTACTACTGAGTTTTTTATGAGGTCTATCTTCGCCCCCTTCCCTCTTCCTTTAGTGTCAAATTTCTTGTAATAATCACAATATTCCACCTTCTTTTCTCTCTTGGAAACTGTCTGGAATGTCGTGGAGACATCCCTTCCTTCTGCTGATAATCCTATTAGCCTGTGAATATCTTCTACATGTACCGGTATCTGTCTCCCTAGCCATAGTGAACCGTTCTGGAGTCTGCTCAACAGGAATTTCATACACTGCATCACTGCTCCTATGGTTTCGAACACTGGGAGGTTCCTGAGGTTCAATATGGTCGACTGTTGGATACCTCTGAACTCTGGATTCAATCTTGTTGCTTCCTCTTCTCCTTCCGTAGCGTAATTTTCTATGTAAACTTGCCTCCTCTTCATCGCCGAAAACTAGTAAGAATCCATAAAGTCTTTGTCGATCAACAACACATTGTCATACTTTCCCACCCATGATTCCATTCTCTGAATTCTCTCGTCGAGCTTAGGCTCGACGACTGCTGGTACTACCTTGGTCATCTTTGATCTTTTTTACAATTGTAGTGCTACCCCTGCTCTTTCTTTGTAAATTCCTGCTATCGGATTCTCCCTTTGGACTTCTTTTGATGAGATTTCGATTGCTGTTACTGCTGTTTCTTGTTCTAACTCAAAATTCTCTGGCATTCTCATGCTTTTTTCTTTCATGCGGGTTAAGTAATGTAACCGGCACGAATGAGGTTGATAAGAACCCATAACTAGTTAATTTTTTTTGCCTCCCCGACGGCTATAATCGTGTGATTAGTTACCGCGATGAGGTGTGTTCTTACATGGCTGAATGTGAATTCGAGATTTGGGAAAAAATGATGGGTAATGATTATGGCCTAATATGGAAAATTTATTACGGCATGGATGTTACTAATTATGGCAGTTAATTCTCAAATCCAGGTAATCCTATGGTCTGACATGGGTATGATGGGTCATGATGATGGAATGATGTTTGACACGTTTGGCTCTCTGACATGGATGACGTGCTGGACACTACCCTCCCCCTGACCACAATTGGTCGCTGTTTGTGCTTTATTGGGATTCCTATCTATTCTCTTCTCGGGTGTGAGAGAGTTATTGAATCTATCTAATATATTCTACCTTATTGACTCCTCTCGGTTGCGAGATTTATTTGAAAAGGAAATAATGAAACTTACTCATGATAAGGTTTCAGGCGTGCACCATTCACCCATCCTAGTAACACTTGGTCGTTCAGTTGTGCTAGCTGAACTGCTCTTGAATCTCAGATTTCAATCACATGGTACGGTCCCAACCAATGCATTCTGAGTTTACCTGGGAAATTTTGGAATTTTCTGTAATACAATAAAAATTTTCCTCCGACCATAAACATTTTATGTTTCATATGACGGTCATGCCAAGATTTCTGTTTATCTTTTTGGACAGTCTGCTGAAACTCTGCTAGAAACCTGTCCTCCTCAAGTTCTTGTAGCTCATGTAGCCGCTCCTTCAATGAGTATTCCTCTATTAAATGTACTTTTGACACGATTAGCAGGCTCGGTATGATAAATTCAGCAGGTACCTCCACTTCCCTCCCGTACACCAGCTCAAAAGGAGTCTGGTTGTTCAGTCTTTTCGCAGTTGTCCTGTACTCCCATAATGTTGTCGGTATGCGCTCATCCCATTCATCTCGATTAGCATTGCAAATTTTTGTTAGTACCTTTTAGAGAATCTTATTAAATGCTTCAACTGTCCCATTTTCTTGAGGATGGTACAGACTACTCTTATGATGTTGCACCATGAAATTTTCTAACAGAGATTTGATTGTCACATTGATGAAGTGTGTACCTTGGTCGCTGGTTAGACTTCTGGGGCAACCAAATCTGCTAATGATATTTTCAAAAATAAACCTAGTTGTTTTTTCTGCTGTGCAATCCTTCACTGGTAATGCTTCTGCCCATCTGGTAAGATAATATGTTGTGGTAATGATGTACCTGGCCTGTGAATGTCTTGCGACAGGTGCTATTGGTCCTATAAAATCAATGACCCACTTCTCAAATGGTTGAAATGCTTATACAGGGTGAAGTGGTAGCTCATCTCTGTGTGATGGATGTCCTGTTCTCTGGCAGACATCACATTTCTTTACAAATGCTTTACTGTCCTTGTGTAATATGGGCCACCATAAGCCTGCTTGTAATATATTTCTTGCAGTGGGTTTTGCACCGACGTGCCCTCCTGCAACTCCACAATGACACTCTCACAGTATATCCTCCCTTTCATGGTCCAAGACACATCTCCGCAAGACTTGGTATAAACCCATATTATACAGTTGTCCCGCTATTAACTGATACTCGACTGCCCTTAATACAAGATGTCTTCTCTGAGTCGCTATATATTTAGTCGAGCACTGTCCTGTTGCTATATAGGTTGTTATTTGATCCAAGTAGTCCGGGATGGCTTATAATCTAAAGAGATCAGCGTTAGGCAACTGATCATCCAGGGACCCTCCATTTTCGCCATTCTCTAGCCTTGATAAATGGTCAGGACCCACATTCAGTCTACCTGGTTTCACTATCACTTCAAATGTGAACTCCTGAAATAGTAGAAGCTATCTACAGATCCTTCCTTCAAGGATTGGTTTTTTAACTAGGTACTTCAATGCTAAATGGTCCGTGAAGAATTTGAACGTTCCTCCTAATAGGTAATGGAATTTTTTTTGAAAGGAATACACCATTTCTAAAGCTTCCTGTTCTGTTGTTGTGTAGTTCCTTTCAGCTGTCGATACATTTCTTCTTGCAATATAAACTAGGTGATCAACTGAAGTATCTCCTGGTTGAGCCAGAACTGCTCCTAGCACAATGTTGGAGGCATCAATATGGGCGTGGAATTGCTTGTCCCAATTAGGATTAAATAATATGGGTGCACTTGCCATTTTTTCTTTCAGTTTATTGAGGGCAGTAATACATTCATTTGTCCAGATGAATTGCTCCAATTTCTGCAACAGTTTCTCTAATGGGGTTGTTATCTTCGAATAGTTTCGTATGAATATTCTGTAATACTCGGTATGGCCTAACAGTGATCGAAACTATTTCACAGTTTCAGGTGCCTCTATATTGATCATAACTGCCACTTTTTCTGGATCCACACAAACACCTTGCTTGCAAATAACATGTCCTGACAGTGTCCTAAAAGGTACTGCAAAGATGCACTTCTTAAGATTGAGTGAATTCTGGAGTTGTCTGCATCTTTCAAACATTATCCTTAATAAGGTTGCATGATTCTTCAACAGGATGTAAACTGTCTAGTCATCCATATAAACCTCAAGGAATTTGTGGATATATTCCTGAAATGCTGCTATCACGATTCGTGGAAATATTTCCAGTGCATTTTTCAATCCGAAGGGCATTACATGATATGAAAACGAGCCCCATTTAGTTGTGAAGGTTGTTTTCTTCTTATCTTCTTCATCTATCCTTGATGGTATCCTGAAAATCCATCTGCAAATGAGTAAGCTTCATTCCCTGCTACATTGTCTAACACCTCATCACTAAATGGAGTCAGGAATGGATCATGTATACATGCATTGTTGAGGCTCCTGTAGTCAACACATACTCGAATTTCATACTTTTCCTTTTTACTTTGTATGACTACAGGACTTACCCACTCTGCTTCTTCCACCAAAAAAATTAACCCTGATTTCAACATTTTATCAATCTCTGCCTTGAATTTTTCTTTCATTCTTGGATTCAGATGGTACGGTCTGTGCTTTACTGGTCTTGCGTCGAGCTTCAAAATTATACACATTTCCCCTATGTCTCGTTTTATTCCTTTTAGCTCCGCTACTGAGGATGGGAACAAGTCTTCATATTCCTGTAGAAGATTGAATATCTCCTTAGTCATTTCTGCATTCCAGTAGTCGCCAATTCATGCAAGTTTGGGTTTTTTTGGTGTTCTAATGTTCAACTTCTTGGTCTTCAATGGTAGCAGATGAATTCTCTCTGTTGTAGGTTCATCTTGTATATCCCGCTCCCCCTCCTTTTCTTCAAAATATAAGTCTATAAGATTTTCTAGATCATCATCATCCATTTCACTGTCTATATTTTTCATGCTACTGACTGTTGGATACTCTGTTTAGAGAGTGGTTGTTCCTCATATTCCTGAATTTCTGGAAAGAAGAATACCCTTTTTATGGCCTGTAGCGTCTGTGTGATAGGTTTTTTTTCTCCTTCAAAGGAAAAGCATTGCATAAACTTATCCATAGCTGCTTTCCAGGTGCCGATTCCTCTTTTCTTTTCTTCAGTTAGGTACCAAGCTTATGGAACTGAATCTAGTGAATGTATAAAATTGTGCATCCACAGATTTCCCAGGTACCCTGCGTTATTCCATTAGTACTCACAATGTTGTAAATGTTTAATGGGATCAGAATCCCCTTGGTACTTTTCAGTGAAGTGTGGTCCTTCCTCTTCTTTGAATCTAGCCCTCAACGTTGCTACAACCCCCTCCCATTGTGACAGAAAGTTGCAGTGGTTGCTCCACCACCTTGCTGATGTGGATTGTAGAGCCACATCCATGAGCGAGACTCTATGTTCCACTAGTACTTTATCCTCTATTTTTGCAATAAATGTAATTACATCATTCATATTTGATAAAGTCGGATATTCTCTTACCTCAGTTCCAATCCAGTTGATTCTTCAGATGTTAGCACATCTTCTTTTATTTGTCTCATATCCTCCCTGTTGCCAATAATCCTAGGCTCTTTAGGAGCCCAAGTCTGAGCTTTGAACACTTCTCCAGCTTACAGTCCCCCCCCCCCCCGCAGTTGGGTTGATATAATATTCTCTCTTCCTTGCTGTCATCTAATAGAGATGATCGAGAAGTTGAACATCCTCCTTGTTGTCGACAGTTTCTGTAAATCGGGGTCCTTGATATGGGTCAAGTGGCTGAGTGACCCTGACTTCCTCGTCTTCAAACATCATCAGTTCCTTTTTCAAATTGATCACTGCATAGTTCTCAAAATCCCAATATATCCCCAATAATGCTGGGTAGGGATCCTTATCCCCCATAATGTCTATCACCTCAAAGTATGTGTATGTCTTTACCCCCGTGACATTGACCTTGACTTCTTATTGCCTACCTATAGGCACAATGCAGTACTGGTTTTCCATGTGGAGCTGGTTCGGTGAGTATGTTAGCTTTTGTCTCCCCAATGCTTCCCACATCTTCCTTGGTAGAATGTTGACATCTGACCCTAGGTCAAGCATGGTGTTCTTAATTTGGAATCCCGCGACTTGAGTGTTTACATGGAATTATTTTCCCGTTCTTCTCTTATTTCTTTTTATTCTCCGTATATATTTTTGGGTTGAGTCATTTGACTCCTCCAGATCTGTGTTTTCCTGCACCACCATCTCCAGATTTTGTTTCAATTGCTCTAGCATCGGTGCATTGGTTACAATTTTTAAAAATAGCCGGAACCATTCTTCAATCATTGTGCTTGTATTAGTCAATTTCTCCTTGTCTACCGTCGACTGTGGTAACTCAATGCCTTTTCTCCCCCCAAGTTGGGAAAATGTTTCCACTGCTTCTTTAAAATATTTCTTCTGTCTATCTGGCCTGAACACTGGCTTTAGAGATGTTAGCTTTATCATCTTTATCAAGTCTATATTCTATGCATATTCCCCTGTTATCTTTCCTCGGGCCTGTGTTACTATGGCTACATTTTTCATAGCCCGAGCCTCTACTATTCTTGGCTCTGCATTTACTAGATTTTCTCCTCTTTTTCTGGCTCTTTCTTCCCATATTTTAATTAACTCTAGGCAGTATTCAGTTGCTGGTGTATTGACTCTGCACCGAGAGCACCATGGTCTTCTGGGAAGTGGACATTCCCTAGCTATGTGGCCCTCTTGGTCACAATTGTAACATCTTACAGGTCCTCTTCCTCCAACTCTGCCTCCTCTCATTCCTCCTCCTCATCCCCTAGGAGCCTCATTCACTCTATATGATGGCCTATCCAATCGTTCTGCCAATGCATCTTGGGCTCTACACTGCTCTGTGTTCTGTGTTGTGGAAGCACAAAACTCACAATACATGTTGTTTGGAACATTGGAGTATTTTTTCAAAATTGGGCATAGGCGAGGTGGATGACCAATGCTTTTTCATATTTCACAGTATTCACTTGTGGCTTAATTTTGTTGCGCAGGGAACCCTGAGATGTGGGGTTGCGTCGGATATAGCCCTTGAATGTTTATCTGCGCAACTCCCCCTATTGGTGGGGTCCCTTGTGTCCCTGCTGTTGAAACCCCTGTATTCTGTCCCCACAACCTTGGAAATTTAGTGACCACATGTCCCTCCATCAGACAATGCGTACACCATACATTGGGTCTTGCAGGTCGTATCGGCTGAATATCCTTCGAATTTTTCATTAGACTGGCTATCTGATGTTGAAACCCCAATATGGAAGGGTCTTGAGTTACTGCTCCTCCTTCGAACTCCTGCGAATACCCCGCCATAGCCTCTATCTTCATAGCTTACTCCAATGCATATTGTAATGTATCGATCTTCTATTGCTTTATGGGAGTTCTTGTCAACGGAAGAAGGCCCTTGATAAACCAATCTCTTTGATGATTCAGATCGATTGGGTAACTCAGTTTTCCAATCACATCCTTGAACCTTCTCATCAGATCCCATGTAGTTTCACCTTCTCGTTGTTTAGTCTCCCACATCTCTAATAAACCCCACTAATCTATCTGAGGTAACTTGAATTATTTGACAAATTATTTCTTTACATCATCTATCGCTGGGTTTGGATGAGCTTCGGACCATTTAATGAAACAATGAAGAGCTCTCTCTTAGAGTAGTTTGAAACTCAATCAACTTAACCGCCGCTGGTGTCTGTCGAGCCCTCCATATGGCTTCGTAGAGATACCAGTGTTGCTCCAAATCGTCATTGCCCCTCCCAGAGAAATATGGGTATCAGGTAAATGATCCCACCATACTTCTTTATGTGGATGGTACTAGAATAAAACCTCTATTTCCTGGCTGTGAAATTGTAATACTAGCACTATTGCTAGTAGATATTTTTGCTGTAGATTGAACACTAATCAACTTGCTAAACTCTCGTAACTTAAAATTTTTTTCACCTAGTGGCTAATAAAGTACCAGGGGAAGGTCGGGACTAGAGCTACTTGAATTTTGGAGAATAGAGTTACCTTGAGTTATGGGTGTTGACCCCTCTCGGAATAGATGCTCCATCGCAACATGCAACTCCACATCGGACATCTCCTCGGGGGGGCGCATCCTCCAATTGGAATTTTCTCCCTTTTCTCTTTGGGTTGGGCTCCTATACAATTGCCTGACTTCCTTGATGGTCCCTCCTATTCCTTCGGATCCCGTCTGACCTTCCATCTCCTTTTTCATTTGCGATGCCTTCTCCTTGTCCCGTCGACTACTTTCCTACTTTTCTAACTCTTTCATCACCATTTCCCGCCACTTATTAGTGATCTACTCCCTCTGATGTGCTTGTTGCTCTCTCAACCTACTAGAGGTCTCGACATCCGTATCCCTATTCCCTCTTCCAACTTACTTGTAGCATCTCTCCCTCAGCTCCTACCCCTAGTACTGGAGGTTTAAGTCTCTGTCTCGGATTTTTGAAATTCCATCAATCCCTCATCTACCATTAAAGCTTTGATCCACAAAGGAATTTACTTCAATATCTCTCCTCGCAATATAGATCTGAAGACGTCCTATGCTTTTGAGAAGGACTGGAAACACTCAGCCGCGAATTCCACTATATATCCTTCCAAGGTAGATTGCACCCAAAAATCTACAGCTTGGGTCAAACCGATATCTAACCAATGAAGTGCTACCAGATCCACATGCAACCACTTGCGACAGATTTTATGCGACCCTCCTTGGCCTGTATTGACTTGTATTCTTCGCAACCAATTATAGAATTCCTCTGGAAACTTTCCCCGGAAAATTTCGTAGAGGTCACTCACAAATTCAAAGAATAAAACCCAATCCTTAAAAGTTTTCTCCCTCTGCTGTCTCAACTCAGCTTGTTGCGCTATGAACTGATCTAAGTGGTTATCCCACCAGCTTCGTATGTCTCTCGTGAAGATCCATGATACCATGATATAGCTCCTAAATGAAATTTCAGGTCCCGATAACGAAACCATTTTTTGGCGAGAAAGAAGGTCTCTGAGTAAGACCCAGGTTTAGGAGATAGACCAATAAGGTTTCCACAGTATTATAGCACAACACCGACATTTTCACCCTACTATGAATAGCAGAGAGTCTCACCCGAGGCGTGCCGTGACCTTATTAAGGTTAGGAACAGATATAGATAAAAATAGAAAGAACTAGGAACTGCAAACAGATTTAGCTACCTTGCCCAAGATACTACTCATGAAGCATATTTAGGATGAAAAATTAAAATTTAAAAGTGGGAAATACATTCACCATAGCCAAATGATTAACACATATCTCAAGACATCAAACAAAGGTAGAGGTATATTTCATTATCAATAGCAGACAGTTACATTACTCCTCAGAGTTGATTATAGAAGGAAAAATTACAACATAATAGAACAAAACAAAACAGAGCTCTCATGCGGCTCTCTTCCTTAGCCCTCTACTGGACTAACCCCCTGTCTATGCTGGCTGATTACCTATTTTTTCCTTTGCCAATGTGACTGTGAGTCTTCTCTCCTTTCCTTCTTTGCTATTTTCCGCATCTCCCTAATCACTGGGAGTTCCGCTGCCTGTCCTTGTCGCTCATCCCTACCATCTGTGCTAGTTTTCTGCAACTACCGCACAACCTATTCTTTGGCTCTTCGCAACCGTGACAACTCCCTGTCTACCGTGGTTGCGCTCCACCACTGGTTCTCCGTGACTCAAAACCATTTCATTTTAAAAACAAGGGCCCCAACACTTTCCATGAGTAATCTTACTTGTAGGTGTTCTTAGAACAACATGGAAGGGAGGCATGAGAATATCTATCAAAGAAAGTAACATAAAGAAGCATTCAAAGAAAAATAATACATGACTGTGACAATGAAAAGAACACCATGTTCCAATGACCAAAGTGATCCATAAAGAGTCCATATATCTTAAGACCCTTTAGAGGGTAAATGGAAATGGAAAATAGGAATATGCATCAAGAATTGAAGACATAGGTGGCAACATTTTCATCTCTCAAGAAAGTTCCATCAAAAGTCACTATGGGTCCAAGTCATCAATGTTAGTGACTTATCTTGTTGTCACCACATCATCATGTTGAAATAATGATGTAATTATTGTAAATAGAAATATGTGGAAGTCCAAGATTCATGTATGGACAAAATAACCACATGTGTAAGTCTAAAGGTCACATCTAAAATTCCAAAAGACACAAAGGAGTCCAAAACTCGTGTTGAAATTCAAAAGTCATTTTGAAGGCCAAGGGTTATTTAGAAGTCCAAAGGTCATTAGTGTTTGAAATATTGTCATTGATGACAAAGGAGTAGATCAGGATCAACAAAGATATAAACAAACAACAAGGAAAATAAGACAAAAGGGCAGTGAAATTGCTACATTAAAGAAATTTTAATAATGTGAAATTGTTTGTTGAGCTAAATTGTTGTGATGCAAAGGCAAGTCTCTAAGGAAAAGGAAAGACTCCAAGGCAAAGAAAAATATGCATTAAGTTGAATTGTTGTGATACATTAATGATATACATTGTTATTTGATGTTGGCATTAAGTTGATCCATTCATCATTACATGTGGCTGAAATTATTATTGGATTATTTACGTATTTTGTGGACTAATATTAAAAATATGAAGTGTGTGGAAATGAATGAATGGAAGGAAAAGAGTCAAGCCTATTCTCTTCATATTCCTATGTGGAATACAAACAACCATCAAACTATCTCTACAAAATATGTCATTTTGAAGTGCATAGCGAGGTTAGAGAGATGGAGAATGTGAGAGAGATGATTGAGATATTATGCACATATGGAGCTGATGTGAAGCAGATTTGAAGGGAGAAGAGGTATAAGTAAAGATGGAGATATGCAGAGTTGATAACCAGGTAAATCAACATATTGTTTTTTATGTTGTGTTAGGGGATTGTGGTCTCCTTTCAAGTTGTGTCTTGATAAAATGTTCAGTTGGAGTTAGTTGAGGTAGGAATTCTCTGTGGGTTGTAGCCTGAAGAAAACACATGGGAGTTGGAGCTTCCTTGCATGTTGTAGCTTGCAGAAATTTGAGGTAGTATCCTCCTGTAGGTTGGAGCCTACAAAAAATTATATTCAATAAGGAGTAGGAGCTTTCCTTTGCATCATATCAATAATAAAATCGTGGTTTTCTCCCTTTTGGGTTTCCATTTATATCTGGTGTCCATATGCATTATTATTATGTGTTCATGTGGTGTATTTGTTTGCTTATTACTTGTTGTTCACATATTCAGTTTGTTGATCATTATCTGTTAAAGCTGCTCATGTAATGGTTTGTTAATGAGTTTAAAGAAAATAATATTAATGTCCATGAATGGACTAAACTGATTCACCCCCCCCTCTCATTTTAGTCAAGGTTTCATCAATTATAAATTGAAAAGTTATATCAGAAGCTCAAGATTCATGAGGATATGAAGAGTCATGTCTCTAGTTATGGACTCCTTTGTATCTTTTGGAATTTTAAATGGACTAAACTGATTCACCCCCCCTCTCAGTTTAGTCAAGGGTCCATCAATTGGTATCAGATCAGGTTCCTTTTGTATAAGTCTAACAGCTTGAATATTGGTCTAGTTGAGTCATGGACTATGAAAGTTTACCTGTGTTGAGTTCATCAAACTTTCATGAATGGAGAGATAATTTTAAAATATATTTAATGGATTATAGACTTGAGGTATGGAAACTTGTGTGCAGTGGTTACTGCAAAGACACTCCCTCTTTGCAAGAACAACAGTGGAATTCCAAAGCAAAATTCGTAATGTATAACAATCTTCATAACAAGGATCTTGTTACAGTAATGGATTTAACTTCTGCAAAATAAATCTGGAATATATTGCATCTCATGCATGAAGGAGACATTAATGGCTACATTGTTAAGAAGGAGAAGATAAACAAGAAGAAGAAAAAAACCCTTTCAAAAGGAAAAGGTTCAATTAAATGAGGTACCTACTAGTGTGAATGGACATTATTTCCATGAAGAAACTACTATTGAAGAACAAGCCAAACTTGACCTTGTTTTGACTGAAATAAGAAGATGGAAGAATGAAGACAAAGATTTGAATAAATTAGTGCAGATATGTGATGAAAGAGAACATGAATACAAGAAGGAAATCATTAGCCTAAGGACACAACTTGAAGAAGAAAGGAGAATAGAGGTGATGATTAATAATCAGCTAAAGGAGAAAGAGGTACAATGTGAGATATTAGAGGCTGATATTTTTTCAACTAAAAGTGAGCTAGTTTAAAAGAAATTTTATATATAAGCTTAGAAGAAAAAAATATCTCCATGAATAACTCAGAAAAATCAACTATTTAAGAGGACGCCACAATGTTGAAAATGCATGCGGAAGATGAGAGAAGCGGTGTGGTTAACAAGGAGACAAACAAAGGGAAGGATCATAATCAAGATGAAAAAAAAGGATTGAAGAGAGTGAAATATGCTCCTAAATATGAGAATATGAAGCCTGCACGAATTGAAAATAACAGTGTTCCATGCCTACATTGCCATAAACTTGGCCATACATCAACACACTATTGGAGAAACCAAACCAAATATTATTAGCAAGATATGCAGCAGACAAATAATCTACCTTAAATAAGCAATTGAAGGAGACCTTTATCTACTAGAAAATAATATGTCATCAGGTACATAAATTTATTCTATGGCTACTGTTTCTTCTGCTATACATTTGGACATAAGGCCGCTGATTGCAAACATGTTGAAACAAAAAATAGAAAATACAAACATTTTCTGGGTGACACAAGGTGTTATAAGCGTAATAATCTAGGCTACATAGGAAAATACTGGAAGTTTTCCTACACCCTAAAGAACCCTAGACAAAATATGTACACTGCAAGAAAACCAAACAATGTGACAAAAGGAAATAAAGATAGTAGAAAACAACCTAGTAAAGTGTGGAAAAGGAAAAACAAAGAACAACTAGTGACCTAGCTTGATCTCAAGGGGAGTTGCTCAAGAAAGGAAAATATGAATCTCTTAAATATTTGAACAACACCATCTAAGAGGGAGAGTAGCCTTGAAAATATGAGTCCAAGCGAAGTAAATAGACAGACAAACAGACACACACACACACACACACACATGTGTGTGTGTGTGTGTAGAAGCAACAAATAAATTAATGAGTTCAAATAAGATCTTGTGGTTGATAAATTTCATAAAGTGAAAGTATGGAAAAATATCAAGCAACCTTAAAAGAGAAAGAAGTTGACATCAATGTGAGGATGACTTCTTCAACTGCTAGAGATTGAGAGATTGTTGCATAAAAGGAGTTTGAATTTTAGAAAGAGAAATGAAACATATTTGTGGAACTAAGGAAATTCTCAGGCTACATTTTATATAAATACAAGAAGCATAAATAACTCCATATGTGGATGGAAAATTACGCATTTCCTCCTCCGTTCGAGTTATCATTATGAAATGATCTGACTATGTTGAGGAGAAACATAATACAATTGTTGATATGCTTCGTCTGAAATATGGAAGATGTAAAGAAGTATAAGTAACTCTAACTAGGGATTCCCAATCGCAGAGATTTAAAAGTATTCAGAATTATGAATGTTGCAACCAGTACAACCCAATCTTCTCCTCAAAGCCTCACGAACCCATACATGCCAGCTAGATAAGGATGATAAACAACAGTCTATGACAAGATCAAAATCGATATTAACAATGTCAAAAGGGTTATTTGGTTCAATGAAACCGTATGTGTGTAGAAAAGCAGAATTACTTAAGGTATCATACGTATTGAAAACAAATGTTCCAAAGGTACCATGCAAAAATAATGATAACCATAAATTTCAAATGCACAAGATCTCACAATAGATTTTGCTGTAAAATATTGTTCAACAGAAAACCAATCTCTCGAAAATTCAATTGGATCCAAGGCAATGAGTAAGGCAATAAAATCCTTCCAGTATTCATGGAGAAGTTTCATATCTTCCTCAACTACCTTGTTAAGTTCAGTGCCTGAGAGGATATTATCCATCTCATCGACAATCCAAACTAAGGGAACACTTTCCTGGTGAGGCAGAACTATATTATCCTGATGATAATGAGTGAAACCTTACTTGGAGCATTTCCATATGAGAATGGCATTGCATCATATGCGTTGAGGATGTTGGTGAATAAGGAATATATTAAACATTCCATAGGCTATATGCATACATTCACACATGGAATGTGTGTTTCTGAATGATATTTGAAGTGGTGCAAATGCGTTTCTGAATTCTGCATTTGGCACAGATCTTGGCAGCATGTGTTATCAAGTGAGAAATAATTTCTAAATGGACAACGTTAATATCTCAACGATAAAATATCATAGTTTATATCTCTATGTTAAAATCCCACATTAATCTGGAAGCATTAATATTTGACAAGTGATAGGGACAGTGGTAGAAAATGTTGGAATCACGATTTTCGTTAGACCAAAACCTTCAGGCATTAGTCTCCGCTACAATTTCTAGAGTCAGGATCCACGAGAGGCAGTTAGTCCATGTCGTGAAACACACGGGGAGCATTGAACCCAATGTCCAACAATCTCCCCCCCAATGCGGGCCGGATGAGTTTCGAACTCGAGACCTGTCGCTCTGATACCACTTGTTGGAATCATGATTGCCGTTAGACCAAAACCCATAGGCATTAATCTCCACTACAATCGCTAGAGTTAGGATCCAAAAGAATCGGTTAGTCCATGTCACGAAACACACGGGGAGCATTGAACCCAATGTCCAACAGAAAATGCTAGGATGCAACATTAATTAGACTATGAAGTGAATACGTTGAAGAATCAAATGAATTTAGGACAGAGACCATGCTAGGTGACAAAATCCAACGAGAACAAATAAATAAATAAATGAAATAATAGTCTTCGCAATATACCACTGGAATTCTCATTCAGAATATCATAGTTGACAACATATAACCAAAAAAATTAATGTGAATATTAGTAAATGTTGCCACAGTGATGATGAAAATCCTACAAAATGTATCAATGGCCATTCAGGCTATTATAATGATTATTTTTTGCTATGCCAGGGAATCAGCCACACACAAGAGACACTTGCAATGCAGTGGCCATCATGATATTACAAACGCAGTGCTGTATTGAACAGTTGGTATCCGTCATATCGTGCTTGCAGTTATGATACAAAAGTCTCATAATAGTATTTACAGTATGGAATCCTGACATACAATGAAGTGGAGCAGTGTAGTGGTGTAGTGGGGGTAGTGCAAAATTTAGCACACACATTACATTATTTAGGCATTAATGTTTTTTCATTTCCGGGGAGCAGTGTGATTATTATGGTTTCAGAATGTTATGGTAGTGAAGCGTTATTGGTAGCAACATATTATTGTGACAACATATTCATATTGGAGCAACGCCTTTTTTTTAGCGCATGGCAGAGCATATTGGTGACAACGTATTAATGTGACAATGTACTGATATTGGAGCCAGTATTGGTGACGATGTATTGGTGACAATGTATTAATGTGACATCGTATTCATATTAGAGTAGTGGCGCTAAATGTACGAGGACTCATAGCGATGGCATGGGGGAATGGTTGTCTGCTTTCTACGGATTGCACAAACTTCATGTTCTTATTCTAAGATAGAGCACCGATAAGCTGAATGTTATGGTTATCACCTGGGCAACCAAAGGGAAATTTCATCGGCCTTTCCATGGAGTTCTCAATATTTTAGAGAACAAGAGTGTGTCAGGAACTTACCATTGTGTAGAGGTGGAAGAGAAGCTTTAAGGCTAGACTAGAGGCTCAACCAAATCATTTCTCGCTTTTTCTTGTCATGCAAAAAGTAAGTTGTCAATCGCACGAGATGAACAAGATATTGAAGAAACAACTTAGTATACTTAGTCGACTGTTGAACCGACTACATAATATACTGGCTCAACATCTGCTTCATCGACATAATCCACTATTTCTAATAGTGTTGTCGATGCACCTAGCTCTATTGCTACAGATGCTAGCTCTTCTACTACTGTTGATGCTGTTATGGATAGTGATGGGTCAATAACTGGAACTCAATCGACCGCTGCAAAGACGATATTGTGCAGACAAGTGAATCATGGAGAATACATGGTCAAAGAATGAGGGTTACCTCACTTTTCAAACTTTACATTATTATTATTATAAAATACTACACGTTTCCTTAATAGTTTATAGAGAATATAAATACAAGGCTACTTCTGCGCTCCTTCCCGACATATCCAAGCACTGCAACACAAAATACGATTTAACTGTTCAATATAGATCTCAACACTCAGATTTTATTATCATGATGCTTGTTTGAAGTTGAAATAGTGTACTAATATTTATGCTGAATTAACTGAGGCAATGAATAGAAAGGAAATGCAGACCTCATTGGAATACAAATAAATGTACAAATTGTAATGAGTGATTGTGCTTGCGTCATGTAATTTCCATCTTTGAATTAAAATATTTTCATTCTCAAGTTGGGGAATTCATCTACAGAATGCAATCACCACATTTTCAGAAAAAGAAAATAATATGTCATTTTTTTTAGTCATGAGAAGTATTATTGTATTGACAATGCAAGCCGTGTCTAACTGTTAATCACGATCACTTAAAACGAGAAATGTGATGATATATCCAATACACAAATCGATTTGATGAAATATTTTGTTTTTCCATATCGATATTTGGAATTATTACTCGGTTGTAATATACACAAGCATAAACAACAAAAGTAGAAGCTGAAGTGATGATTTCATCACTACTTGGGGACAAAATCTATAAATGATGATGATGGTGTTGATCTTCTTTGTTTCTCCATATTCATTCTGTACACAAATATTTTCCATGGCCTTAATAATCTACAGTTTGAAGTTTCGTCTCTATTAACAAATCTCACAGAAATGTTCAATAACATGGAAACCAGTGGTGCCCATCCTGTCAGCAGATAATGGAGATTTGGAAACATAAGGGGGCAAGAGAAAGGAGAAAATTCCATGTCAAACATTCACCATTAAAGGTCAACGGGTATCCTCGGCCTGTCATAAGCCAACTGAACGTATATTCTTTATGAAACCGTAAAATAAATCGCACAAGTGGCAAATAAATCTCAAGGCTGAAGACCCCGTCAACTATGCTCGACACGCTTGGGAGGCCTATCTTGATTCCTATATGAATAATGAAATATGTTGAATTCCCGTATAAATTACATTAAAGCATGGACGGTAAAAATGTGAAGTTTTTGATTAAAATATAACTTGGAAGTAATTTTCATAAAATCCAACCTATAATGAATTTTGACAAAGTAATGAAAATAGTTATGCTCATAGCAACATTCTGTTAAATCTCATGGCTCATTATATGGCTTGCACACTGTTGGGTCTCGTAATTGTCACATTTTCATCATGTTTATCCTCGCCATTTCTCACACTCCACCTCATTTAACCATTCATCATACCATCTCCATGGGTTCACCTCATTATTTTCCAATTTATTTATTTTTAATATTATTAGAGAATGTGTGATTAATTATTGAAAAATTGACATATTTCACTAATATCTTAAATGTGGATGAGCTTTGTAAATGTGTAGGATTATTTGGAAGAATTATTCAAAATTCTCTTGAATACTTCCTCCACCATTTCAATAATTCAAAGGATAATTGTTCAAGATTATTCTAAGGAGAAGATTATGGAGATTTCAAGGAGAAGATCATGGAAGATTCCAAAGAGAAGATCACGGAATTTTGGATAACATATCTTATCCAAGATCTGTGAGAGATAAGTGAGGATTTGAAGGGATCATATTTTTTAATTATAGGGATATTGGTTGAGAGAAGAGTGGATTTGTAATTATGAGTTGCTTATCTTGTTTTCAAAGCACTCATGTATAAATAGGAGTGCTCTTTCTCCAAATGGAATAATATAGAATGGAACTTGTATGAATTATTATTATTATTTCTGAGACTTGGAGACATAATAAAATATCTGTTCTATCATATTTTGATGTTGTTACATGCTGGTTGATTGCTTGAAGTCTTAAGTAGCTGAGTTTACCTTCAGTGTGCGAGGCAAGGGTGGAAGGGCCCCCACACCGAGATAAGTGCACTTCTTAGTTTATTTCATAGCTGCAATTTATGAATTAGTTTGCTTATTTTTTATTTGTTTATTTTCAAGTATTGATGAATCTAATGCTCAATCTTAAACTGCATATGAAAAGACAAACAAGTGTTTAAGTTAAGACTCTTTCTATCGACTCTAGATTTTCCATTAGAATTCATCTTTACATGTTTTTACATGCTTTGATTGCTAATAGATCTTAGTTTTGTTTCTTTCCTGCATACGAAGAGACAAACCAGTATTTAAGTTATATACTTCTTCTATCTGATTAAGAGCTCAAAACTCTAATTTAGAATTCAAAATTAAGATTCATCTTTTCCTTCTTTCCTGTTTTCACAACAGCATTAATAATATAATGAAATCAATGATGAAGGACAACCAAGACCTCTTAATATAGAGCCTCTTGATTATTATTTCATATATCTTGATCTATTATTTAGAAATTAGATTTATCATTTCCTGATTTCCTGTTTCCACAGTAGTATTAATGATAGAATGAAATCAATGATGAAGGACAACCAGGACCTCTGAATATAGAGCCTCTTGATTATTATTTCATATATCTTGATCTATTGTTTAGAAATTAATTAAGTTATTTTTATATTTGTAATATGCATTTCTTTAACCATCAATAATTCATCTTCTAAATTTGACTATGATTGAAACCCATATACTTTGGGGATGCTTCTAATTTCACCAACCAAGATTGATAATTAAATGCTTGTGTTAATTTACCCAGTAAATTGACACAAAATTTTGGCACCATTGCCGGGGAAGCATACTTCAACATAGTCAATTAAGAAGATTGTTTAAAAAACACATTAAAAAAACGAAAAAAAAACCTAGTATTTCTTTCAGTTAAGTTTTTTTATGCCTATGATAGAGATTAGAAGGGTAGACTCATTAAACAAAGCCCCCATTCAAAAAAAAAAAAAAAAAAACCATTTGCCCAACAAGATCTAAAACGAAATGATGTTAAAGAAGTCATTTGGAGGGTATGTCATGAAAAGGATCTTCTTAAATCCTTGTCCACAATCTAGAGTGATCCCTAGGGATGAATCTTCAATTTAGAAGTTGGAAGAGGAACAAAGCATCGATGAAGAGAATCCACAAGAAGAAAACTTAGAATATTCTTCTAGTAAGGAGATGAATGAGTCACAGATCACATTTGACGATCAAACTTTAGAACTTGAAATTGAAGGGTTTCTAGCATGTTTATCACAATATCCCCTATTCATTTCAGATTTTGAACAAGAGACACTCGAAGAATTTTGTGACATGATAACTAAGGAGAACCAAGCAAACAAAGATCAATTTTAAACTTGATTACAATACCACTTCGTTTTTCAATGTTCTTTCCCATTACATCCTTATGAGCAGATAAATTTTCATGTCCAAGAATTTATTAAAGTACATTTTCCAAACTTGGATGCGAGTTTAATTCTTATCTTGTTACGCACATGGATGCACTGGAAATTTTCCTATACTTGAAAGAAAAATTTGTTTTTCTGCAATAGAGTAGGTGGGATATTATTTTCTTCAGTTTTCAATAAGTATGCTCTACACCTACATTTTCACACAATCTCGAGGATCAAAAAGTAGGTTGTCAATAAAAAATTTCAAGAATGAATAAATTGAGATTTGCAATATGCTTAATCAAAGACATCTTTAAATCTGCAAATCACTATGTCCATTTGTTAAAAAAAAAAATCAATAATTTTTTTTAAAGTTTAGATAAAATTTAGTTTCTTTCTAAATTTTAGATTTTTAATTGATTTAAAAAAAAAAAATTAAAACAAAATAATATATATATATATATATATATATATATATATTAAAACAAAATATTTGTTTTTGAAAACTAGCAAATTTTTTTTTTTTTTTTTAAGATTCAAATTTTTTTTTTAAGATTCAATTTCATTTTTTTTTAAGTTTTAATTAAAAAAAAAACCAACAAACTCATTTAAAAAAATAAAAAATCACAATAAAACAATACATTAATAAAAAATTAAAAAATTAAAATAAAAAATGAAATGCAAACCATACAAAACAAAACAATAGAACTTTAAACAAAACAAAAACATAAATAAAAAAGATAATAACAAAAACAATATTAAAAAATAATAATAAAAAATAAAAAAACCAACGTACCCATAACAAATAAAACTAGCAATTGTGCCAAGAGGCGCAAAGGAACGCCGGGGCGGTAGATATATAAGGGAAGTAATTTAATGAAAACAAAAAGTATGTGACGATATGGAATATTGGATTTTAAATTGTCAAACATATTTTTTTGTTTGTGTTATCAAGGTATGCACACATTTCACACAGCTAGAGGTGAAATGTGTATTAACTGAAGGAGCTGAATATTTTGTTCGTTTGTGACGATATTGAATTTTGGATTTTATTTTTAATAAAAATAAAAATTATTAATTTAATATTATTAATTTTTAATTTATTTTATTTTATTTTTATTTAATTTAATTTATTTATTTGTTTATTTATTTTATTTTATTTCTATTAATTTAATTTAATTTATTTTTATGTTTTAATTAAAAATTGTATTTATCTATTTTATTTGTATTTTTAATTTTATCTTTATTTTAAATTCGGAAAACAATTTTGAACAACACTACTCTACCTTAATAATCATCCAAATAACCACATAATTACAGATTCACATAAATAAGTTTTATTACCATCTAAAATTAAAACTTAAACATCACAAATCAATCTTTAAAAATACACGTGGTTTCTAATTCTATTATTGAACTGCACTTATATTCCTTATACTTTGTGTTGTTTAACTACCTGTTATAGTCACTAGACATTCAATTACCTTTTCATTACTTCAATTGCCTGTCACTACTTTTATAAGTTGAACCTTAATCATAGAATAAATGTAAATGATATTTTTTTCAGTATCCAAAATTTCCACTCGCCAAAATAATACTTCATGATCTTTTATTATTTCATTCTCCAAAATAACACATTAAATAATCTGGACAATAAAACCAACTTTGATCCCTGGGCTCACTGGCAGCTAATCATTACCTGTTGCCACATCAAACAATCCACTAACAGAAAATTAACTTATGGACCATGTCCCATAAGCCCAAATAACACCATTGATTGAAAATGATCAAGCTTTTTTCCTGTATATAACGAGGAAGTGGGAGATAGTAGACGAAATGTGACAACAGAGATATTCATGCCAAAAAAAAAAAAAAAATCTGAAGTAGTTCTTAAGCAGTCAGAGATAGAGAGATAGATAGGTAGATTTTTATCAAACTAACCATGAGACCGTAGGCCATATGAGATGAAAAAAAAAGCGGTTACAACTTGTATGACTTGTAAATTGAGCAGTAGAAAATGGTAAATGAGATCATCAAAATCATGCATATAACCACCAACAGTTACCTCAAATGACAGAAAACAACAGTAATGAAATCAAAATGCTTGAACTCATTTAGTTCTCACTTCAGAGTTTTGTTATGGGACATCCTATTTTTGTTTGATCTACCTGTTTGAAAAGAAAATGCTAATTTGAATAAATAGTTTGTTCTTTTGCATCCAGTAAGTGGTTTCTTAACTTCCACTAGAATGTTCGCAGTCTATACAGCACTTTTGTTCAGAAAATTTCAAAATCAGTGACCAACTTGGGTCAAATGGCATTCACCATTGCTCATTTCATGTAATAATTCCGTCGCCTTATAAGTTTTTCACTAGATTGGGTTAAATGGTGCTTAAAACTAGAATTTTATATCTGTAAAGCTTCTATGGTTTCCAATTAGCCTGTAGAAGCCAGGTCATGGATGCACAGAGAGAATACTATTTGTCAAGAATGAAGAGTCTAATTTGTGTATATTCCCATAATATAACATATGTGATAGAAACTCAGTATGAACTTATGAAGGCTCATATTCCATTGAGAAAAGAGAAGAGCATAAAATGGTTTGTGAATTTTTTAACAGAAGTGAGAGGATGTCTAAATTTTCTGTATCCAATGAAAAATTGCTTAAATGAAAACAACTATTGAATATGCCACCACAATTTCTAAAGTGAAAAAGATTTATATTTTTTAAGTTTTAAAACAAAAGAAGGCTATGAATAAACTAGTTTGAAATGTGCTGGTGTGCATTTACCTGAAGAAAATCAAGCTGCACAATGGTGCAAAATGAAAAGATCCACCTTGCAGGGGACTACGTTGGTTTTACATGTCTCAATGGAGAAAGACAGGATAGAGTTTCATGAACTCGATTCTTAGGTTCAAGCCTCGAGATTTTTTATTATGACCATTAGATATTTGCTCAATGATTGTCTTATAAATTGGGGTTGAATGGTGGAGATTACTCACATGTAAGGCTCGCTGGATAAATTTCGACCGTTTCTTAGGCCTCAGGCGCAACTTGGAGCCCTTGAGGCGCTTGCGATTCCCCCATTGTAACAGAAAATCCTGCTCCGGTGGCCTGAATATTTGATCGTTGTTCTCCATTTCTTGAAGCCTACCTGCAAAGCACAGAACTATCAAGACTCAGATTTGTTCACAAACTTTGATCTTTTGGTTTTGACTTGCCGAAGATCAAGATTCAAACACAGCTACACTTTATTAAGCACCTTCCTCTGTTCTCACCTAAAAGCCCATACTTCACACTTGCATTAAAAACATCTAGAAATAAATAGTGAATAGAAAATACATGTATGATAAGTATCCTTACCTTGAAAGATCTATTCTGGTAGATGGTTTTAGTCCTCAACTCCACCTCTGTATCCTCTCAAATTCCTCACACAACTTGGGTTTGGGCTTGATGATCCCAACAGACAACCAGAAATCAGCCTAGCCCAAATCTATTTCAGGACACACACAAGGCCTAAATTGATCCAATCAGAGGAATCAAAAATAAATACAAATGCAGGAATCGAATTTAGACTGAAACTTGAGCACCCTAAGAAATATCAAGGGCTGAGACAGACTACAAGTCCCACCAAAATAAGCAGAAATTCCTGTGCATCCCCTCTTTCGATCTGAAAAGTACCAAATTCTACTCTGAGCTTAACACGGTGCAGATTCTCTGACTCAATCTTTCAAGAAGGATAGATATATTCCCATAATGTACAAAATAAACAAATGGGTTACAGAAAACAGATAAGAAATGGGCAACAATTACCCAGAGGGATTTTTGAGACCTGAATTCAATAATCCAGATCAAAACCTCAATTGTGCGCCGAATTCGATCACTCTAAGCGCCAAGAAATCTGAGGGCACTCTTCAAATTTTGAATGAAACATAATGAAGAATACCCACTTATTTCGTTCGCTCTTCCTTGCATCACCCGTATGATTCCACCTCCCATTGTGAAACCCAGCAGCTGCCATGCTATAAATATTTTCTCTTACTTGTCAGGTAAGGCATAATTGATTTTAAGGCATAATGCAGAGCAGTTGGAGTTCTGTATTCAACTGACCAGATACATATGGTCTGTATAAAGTGCATAAATGGCACACTACATTGAATACAGAGTTAGAGTTCATAGATATCGAATCTGTAAAACAATAGAAAATAAAAGACATCAACATTTATCCTTAAGAAGCGCATCTGCTTCCTCTGCCAATCTACAAACCGTCAAAATCTTTTCTTGTGAGACTAAGCTCTTGAGCTTGAAGAGAGTGCCCGCCTGAAATTTGGGGGCAATTGGTGTCTCTCCTCCATGAAACTTGCAATCGTGGCAACATTCGTCCCGTTCGGATCTCGCAGAGCTGTAAGTGCTTCTAAAATCATGTCATCGTAATCCAACCTCGGCGAATGATTCCTCGCAGCAGTTGATGTTGCTGCTGCTGCAGAGCATGTTGTTGCAGGAGACTGAGGGGCAGCTAAAGAAATAGGAACAGGTGCAAGGGGCTTTTGTCTAAGGGTTTTGGTACCTTGCCAACCAGAAGTCAAACTACTCATAAGGTTGCGCCATTTGTCCTTCAAATCAACATTGGAACGAGCTGTAAGACAGGCTGCAAACTCTGGGTCCTTGAGAATGGTCCTCCACTTACCAGTCGCATACTTTACCATGCCTGCTCGCACTCTCCTCTCGGGCAGCCGCTTCTTCGTCAAGGCGAACCATGTTCGCTCTTCCTCCTCGAATGGGCGCTCCGTGCCCTCTTCTCCCACGAGTTGTGCTTCGGCGCCTTCTACGACCGGGGTGAGGAGCCAAAACAGGATGTGTGTGGCCTGTGAGGAAAAAAGGCCGGTTCCTTACAAAGAGAGTGTGCCCAGCATCAAACAGGGGCCGCTGAAGAGATAAGGCAGAGCGGAGTGAACGAGGAGGCACTGGTGCATCTGGCGGAGCAGTTGAACGGACATTGGCGGCGCAGTTGAACGGACATTAAACAAACACGTGGCAAAATCTCATAGGTTCCATGCGCCATAGCTTTGCACACCCCAACCCCGCAATGGAAAACGCCTCCGGCGTAACAAAACTACGGATTAAAAAAAATGGAGATCATAAAAAACCAAACATTGCATAAAATTTGCGGTAAAAAGTTTCAACTACAGTTTACTTATTATTCACTGTTTTCTTTTCATTATTTGCAGTTCAATGTCTCTGCATAGATATTCCAGTTGGTTGATTCTACTGCTATTCAAACTAGTTTCTTGCTACGCCTCCCAAGACCGCCTTGCAAGTTCCCATAATACCGGTGTTTTAGAGCCTTACTTGCAGACCCTGGAGATAGGAAAGGCTTGCTTGAATTGTATGAGCACTATCTTCTATTTTCGCGGGAACCATTAATCTGGTGCTTCAAAGAAAGAAAATGCGCTGCGATATTTCATGACTTCACATTGTGTGCTTTTCTTGTTTTTCCCAATCTTCAACCCAATATCTTCCCCCTCTAAGATGTCAATCTCGTCTGCCAGGATGGATTCATAACTTTAAAAAAAAAAAAGCAAAGGCAATTTCAGGCGGCAAAGGAAGAAAAGTCTAGAATGAATGAGATTGTCGGAGAGAAATTTCGTGGAACTTGTCTGATATCACTTACTGCACCCTTTATCTGCAACGAAGATCGTATGGCACTGGCAAAAAGCCCACCAGTTTTTCAACTTTTCAAACACATTTCGTCTCACCATCACCATCAAAGGCAATTTTCGATTAAGCTCTCGTTTTTTTTTTTTTTTATTGCTAAAAATAAAAAATAAAAAAATAATTTTGTTTTGTTGGTTTAAAATAAAATAATAAAAAAATAAAATTTTGTTTTTGTTTTTATTTTTATTTTTTATTTTTTAAAAAAATCAACAAAAATAATAAATTAAAAAAAAAAAAAAAATCAAAATTTTTGTTTTTTTTTAATTTGTTATTAAAAAAAAAAAATTAATCAACATCAATAATAAATAACAAATTTCTATTTTGTTATTTAAAAAATAAAAAATAAACACATCAACGTTAATAAAATAATAATAATAAAAATTTTATTTTGTTGGTTAAAAAAAAAAAAAAATTAACATGGGAAAAAAATTGCTCCACATTTATTTACCATTACATTGCATGAGGACATGCAATACTTTTAGTTTATACTAAATAACTAACAAGTGAAATGAGATTGGTGCTATGTGTAGGTCAAAGTGAAGCTTATGCAGAAAGCTTCAACATTAAGATGCGACACCCTTTTCATCCATGTAACTTCGAAAAATAATACTAAATGGACATTTCATAAATTCTTGAAAATGAGTTAATTTGTTTTTGAGTCACTTCATACAGGAATGATAAATGGAGATGGCATACAAAGGCGACAATTTTTCTGCAAGAATGGTGCTAAGTTTTTCAGAGTTGAAGACGATTTAATGCAAAAGTGATTTTTCGAAATTACAATGAAACATGCATCATTGGACGCTTGAAGGAACTAATTCTTCACTGCATATATCATGACATTTTCCACTACACAAAAATCCTTTTGCGTCATGATTATTCACATTTTTCCTTCCAAGCACCTTAATCATCCCTATGTTGCAGCCATCTTCCATTTCCGTATCCTTCATGACTTCATACATGCCTATTTTTCTGAACAACATACATCATTTCCTTCCTATTTTTCAGTTCATTTTTCCTTGTCAATAAAATCCCAAACATCCCATTTTTCCATAACTCCATTGCCTTGCTATAATTTTCCTAAAACCTATTTCTATTGCAATCATTTTCATCTATAGTCCTACCAATCATTTTTTTGAATAAACTCACGTTGACTGATGTGGGATTCCTTAAGGCCCACCTTTCAACAAGTCTCGACCCATCAACTTCAGCACCTTATCTGGGATAGAGACTAGAGTCATCATTAGTACCTTGAGGCTTGTATTCCCTAATGACAGGTTCTCTCGCCGACAGTCACGGGAATACATTAATGTCCCTTGATTGTTGGATCTTGCAAGTGGTTCGACATCCAATCATTTATTCGTGTTTCGCAAGATGTACTAGGGTACCTTGGCACTCATTGACATCAATGGTGAGTTTGCGTCGCATTGTTTAACGACATCCATTAATGGTCGGTAATCTAATGACTTCTTTTCATGCTCGACACCGACACATTCATTCGCATGACTAGAATTGTACCATCGGATTTTTGAAGCGGGTGAAGACTATATATTTTTCATGACTCCATCAGCAATTGCGACAACATTCCTTCATCCATATGAGAGTACGACAGTTCCACTTTCAAACATCATCTTCAGATTCATACAACCAACCATCAAAACAGATTCCTTCACTTCATCCAACAACAGGATATTCATATGATCCAACACCATGATATTTTCTTGATCTAGCAGCATGACATATTCTCTCATGCAAATCAGCATGACATTTTCCAGATCCAAAAGCAACAACAACAACTACATTCATTTTGCATAGTTCATCAGCGTTTTGGGTAACTGAAGGTATGTTATTTTCTAATTTTTAATCAAACAATTTCTTACATGTTGAAAGTAAATGAACATGGAAAATTCCCTCGCCATATTACATCATCTTTTACCTTTTTGTAAACATAACACATCTTCAGTTTTGTGGGGGGGGGGGAGGGGATATTCATAACCATTTCATTCCATTCACCATCTTACATATTGTTGACCAACATGACTCTTCCAAATTACAATTCGTTGCAATTGATACATTGATATATATTTTGGCATGATTCAAAAATATGAGAAAAGGTTTTCTCATGCATATTAATGACTTATTATTTCCAGTATATGACTTATCATTTTCTATACATGTGTTAAAAAAAACATGTTGTTAACACAAGAACCAACATTTGTTATATTCATGGTTGTTAACACAAGAACCAACCATAGAAAATATCAGTTACAGTACATGTATTTTACATCTTGGAATGATACATTGTTAGAAACCAAAATCATGCAAAGCCAAAAGTTTTTATCCATGCAAATTTGCATGAGGACATGCAACAAGTTCAGCTTGGGGGTATGTTGGGTCTCATAATTGTCACATTTTCATCATGTTTATCCTCTCCATTTCTTACACTCCATCACCTCACTTAACCATTCATCATACCATCTCCATGGGTTCACCTCATTATTTTCCAATTTATTTATTTTTAATATTATTAGAGAATGTGTGATTAATTATTAGAAAATTGACATATTTCACTAATATCTTAAATGTGGATGATCTTTGTAAATGTGTAGGATTATTTGGAAGAATTATTCAAAATCCTCTTGAATATTTCCTCCACCATTTCAATAATTCAAAGGATAATTATTCAAAATTATTCTAAGGAGAAGATTATAGAGATTTCAAGGAGAAGATCATGGAAGATTCCAAGGAGAAGATCATGGAGATTTGGATGAGTGAGGATTTGAAGGGACCATATTTTGTAATTATAGGGATATTGGTTGAGAGAAGAGTGGATTTGAAATTATGAGTTGCTTATCTTGTTTTCAAAGCACTCATGTATAAATAGGAGTGCTCTTTCTCCAAATGGAATAATATAGAATGGAACTTGTATGAATTCTTATATTATTTCTGAGACTTGGAGACATAATAGAGATCTGTTCTATCATATTTTGATGTTGTTATATGCTGGTTGATTGCTTGAAGTCTTAAGTAGCTGAGTTTACCTTCAGTGTGCGAGGCAAGGGTGGAAAGGCCCCCACACCGAGCTAAGTGCACTTCTTAGTTTATTTCATAGCTACAATTTACGATTAGTTTGCTTATGTTTGATTTGTTTATTTTCAAGTATTGATGAATCTAATGCTCAATCTTAAACTGCATATGAAAGGACAAGCAAGTGTTTAAGTTAAGCACTATTTCTATCGACTCTAGATTTTTCATCAGAATTCATCTTTACATGGCTTTACATGCTTTGATTGCTAATGGATCTTAATTTTGTTTATTTCCTGCATACGAAGAGACAAACCAGTATTTAAGTTAAATACTTCTTTTATCTGATTAAGAGCTAAAAAATCTGATTTAGAGTTCAAAATTAAGATTCATCTTTTCCTTCTTTCCTGTTTTCATAATAGCATTAATGATAGAATGAAATCAATGATGTAGGACAACCAAGACCTCTGAATATAGAGCCTCTTGATTATTATTTCATATATCTTGATCTATTGTTTAGAAATTAGATTTATCATTTCCTGCTTTCCTGTTTCCACAATAGTATTAATGATAGAATGAAATCAATGATAGAGGACAACCATGACCTCTAAAGATAGAACCTCTTGATTATTATTTCATATATCTTGATCTATTGTTTAGAAATTAATTAAGTTAGTTTTATATTTGTAATATGCATTTCTTTAACCATCAATAATTCATCTTATAAATTTGACTATGATTGAAACCCATATAGTTTGGGGATGCTTCTAAGTTCACCAACCCGAATTGATAATTAAATGCTCATGTTAATTTACCCTGTAAATTGACCCAACACACACATTTTGAATTTGAAGGAATATGAAGTACTTTGTAAGCTAATAGGAGACATATATGGGCATAAGGAGAAGACTTGGGTGTAATATATGATTCCATAAGAGCTTGGGTCGTATATTGTAGGGCCATACATATATTGTTTATGGGGCTATGAAATATTTTAGTCAAAGAGCTCATATTGCAGGTTAATGATGCCAGAGTCAGAGGTTGTATGTGGTTAGTTATTGCTAAGGACAGAGAAAAACACATATGAATGTTATGCATACTATTTTACTATTGATGTTTTATTAGAGGACATATGCTAGGGTTATGCCATGATGAGTATGTTCCACTACTCCTAAGTGTTTGATAGTGCCATTAAGTGCCTAGGGTTTGGCAGCTTGATGTAATGATGTTGTTGAGGTTTTAGCACCTTATAATATACATGTCGCACAAATTTATTGATTCAGAGGTTGGTACTATGGCCATTTGTCTTGTTGTAGAATTTCAAAGATAGTGATAGTGTGCTAGAATATGAAGTCTATATGTGTGGGAGTATATCTTAAAGGTTTCAAATTCAGAAAAAGGATGTTTAACAATATTGAAAAACCTATTTCTAGAAGCACATCAATGATCTAGTTCATAATTGTCTTCCTTCAATATGATTTGTTACCACACTATAATTTCTTGCATTATTTTAAAGTCTTCTTACAATAATGTTTTGTAGCACTTTCGCAATGTTAATAGAGTATGAAGTGGATTTGGAGCAGAAATTATATATCACATGGAACATATTCATAATGTTGTCTATGGAGCATCGGCCATTTTTTAAGCAGTATTCATCTTCAAGCAACTCCCATTCAAACTGGAGCAACCCCAACAAGCCATATGAAGTGGCATTCATTCAATAACAGAATGAAAAAATGAACAATGGTTATGCAGAACTTAGAGAGAAGTAATGTTCATTGTGCATTAGGAAGCATTAATGCTATGATGGAAACCACACTGAAAAATGTGTAACCCCCTCGCAATTGATGTCAAAGGGGGAGGTAATGTAATCAGAGGAAGGAAGTCATTTCTCAGAATGAAAGGGAGAGGAAAAATGTGTTGCCATCAATGCCAAAGGGGGGTACTGTTGGAAATATTTTCATTGATGGCAAAGAAGTAGACTAAGATTAGAAAAGATATAAATGAACAGCAAGGCAAAGATGACAAAAAGGCAGTGAAACTGGTACATTGAAGAAATTGTAATAATGTGAAATTGTTTATTGAGATAAATTGTTGTGATGAAAAGGCAAGTCTCTAAGGAAAAGGCAAGACTCCAAGGCAAAGAAAAAGATGCATTAAGCTAAATTTTTTTGATACATTAATGATATACATTGTTATTTTATGTTGACATTAAGTTGATCCATTCAATCATTACATGTGGCTGAAATTATTATTGGATCATTTATGTATTTTGTGGACTAATATTCAAAATATGAAGTGTGTGGAAATGAATGAATGGAAGGCAAAGAGTCAAGCCTATTCTCTTCCTATTCCTATGTGGAATACAAACAACCATCAAATTATCTCTACAAAAGATGTCATTTTGGAGTGCATAGTGAGGTTAGAGAGCTGGAGAATGTGAGAGATCTGATTGAGACATTATGCACATATGGAGTTGATGTGAAGCAGATTTGAAGGGAGAAGAGGCAGAAGTAAAGATGGAGATATGCAGAGTTGATAACCAAGTAAATAAACGTATTGTTTTTTATGTTGTGTGAGAGGATTGTGGTCTCCTTTCAAGTTGTGTCTTGATAAAATGTTCAGTTGTCACTGGTTGAGGTAGGACCCTCCTGTCAGTGGTAGCCTGTAGAAAACACATGGGAGTTGGAGCTTCCTTGCATGTTGTAGCTTGAAGAAATTTGAGGTAGCAACCTCCTGTAGGTTGGAGCCAATAGAAAATCAGATGCAATAAGGTGTAGGATATTTCCCTTGCATCACATCAATAATAAAATCATGGTTTTCTCCCTTATGGATTTCCACTTATATCTTGTGTCCATATTCATTATTATTATGTGTTGATGTGGTGTATTTGTCTTCTTATTACTTATTATTCACATATTCAGTTTGCTAATCATTATTTGTTAAAGTCGCTCATGTAATGGTTTGTTAATGGGTTTAAAGAAAATAATATTAATGTCCATGAATGGAATAAACTAATTAACCCTCCCCACCCCCCCCTTCCCCCCCGCCCCCCCTCTCTGTTTAGTCAAGGGTTCATCAATTATAAGTTGAAAAATTACATCAGAAGCTCAAGAGTTATGAGGATATGAAGAGTCATGTCTCTAGTTATAAAAGAGGCCTCATTACTCAAAGAGTGGACTTTTAACCTTGGCTTCTTCCACAAGGAATCATAGAGATAGAGATTGTTATTTTGGAGAGCAAGTGGTGGCTCTAACGCTCCATTATTTGGAGAAAGTGGTGTTCATTGTACTCATGTACCTTGGAAATTTTTCTTAATACTTGAAGCCCATTGGGCCAACACATTTTTAGGCATAGATTATAGATGTTTTGAGACTATTTTTTGAATATTTGTAGTTATGTTGGCATTCTTACGTAATGAAGAAATTGAACTATTTCGGTGGATTCAATGCTTATTTTATTGAAAGTGTGTTGTGGTGGTTATAATGATCATTTCATTTATGTGAACTATTTTGCTTGATGTCTAACGATTATTTCATGCATATTCTTGTGTGTATTCACTTGATCAGTACTAATACTTATCACTTGAAGGCTCATTTTTGTTACTTTCAGTGAAAAAACCTTGATGCATTCTAAAATTTGACATTCCACAAGTCATACTTTATTTCTCATTCAAAGGTACATGTGTGTTTCTCTCTCATGCTATGTGTTCAAGCGAAGCAAAATATCTAAGTAAATGAAAGCTGAGCCATAATCTAGATGAGAATTTTATACCAAAAGGTGTGAGGTCTAATTGAGACTTCATAACAGGGAGATCCCCAGTATGTTGGTGCAATCCAACATTGTCAAAATTATGGCATTAGAATGAGGGAGGCCACCTTTTTATGGTTGATGATTTTCCTCACCCAGATAAAGAAGCATCTCTGCAAGGCAGTAACGGTCCAAGTTCAACTCTAACTCCTATTCCTGATATTGGAGAATCTTATCATCTTGGTCCAGAACAAACTTTTTGAATTACCTACAATCAACTCTGGACAATCCGACCAATTACTCATCAGTTCATAAGAGCTCTTAGACTACTTCTCGTTTCTCATAATCTTCCTCATAATCCAAGAAGAAAGAGACAACTCGTACTGGTGTATTGGTTTCACCAGTAGAAGATTTGTTTATTTCCACCCTTGAAGGGTTAGCAGAACCTTCGGAAGAGATATTTCAATAACAGTATCTTCCACCTATTAAAAAAGGCGACAAGGGTGGTTTTCAATTTTCTGAATAAGAAAAACCGAGATACGAAGAACAACCTAATTATAATGAAGATTTGAACAAAGAAGGAGAAGAATCTCCAGATTATGAGGAAGAGGAGGAAGGAGGGGAAGAAATGGTTGATCAAGGTTTTGATTGGATGGCCCAAGGGCCAATTTATCTTCTGGATTTTCTTCACCACATGCCTAAACCTATAGAGAAGTTGTTATAAAATATTGATCCTCACAAGAAGAAAAAAATTGAAGATCATATTGGTAACTTCTACATGCATTTGCGAATTCTTGAGGTACTATTTGATGAAGTTTCTTGTACAATTTTTTCATACACCTTAGAAGGTAGAGTGTGTGTATGGTATCATAGTATTCCACCTAATTCCATTCACAATTGGAGGGATTTTAATAAAGAGATTTTAGAGAAGTTTGTGGATGATAAAACTCCTACCATGTTGTTAAAAGAACCCGGGAACCTCAAGATGGGAGACAAAGAGAGAGTAAAATATTTAAATTGAAAACTCACCTATATATTGAATAATTTTCCAACAGATGTGCAACCACATGATGACATTACTAAAGATTATTATATAAATCTCTTTCCCACCAATATCTCTACTTTTGTCAAGAGAGATGCACATGATACATTGGATTTAAATTTTGCAGCACCCCTTGCTTTTGAAAAGGATCTTCATTCAATTGGAGTCATTATAGACTTAGAAGATTCTACAGAATCCAAGGATGCAGGTAAAAAAAAATATTTTTCAACCAAAACTAAGGAAAAACATTCTTTCGACATGGAAAGCTTGGCTAAGTCCTTAAAGATACTGACTAATGAAGTATCTAAATTAAAGAGAAATATGAGTGATGCATATGGCAACAACAAGAGTTCCAAGTTAATTTTACTTAAAATAAATAAAAAATATCTACCGAACAAATATTCTGAGAGCTCAAATGTTGTATTTAATTTTGAAAGTATAGGCATGGACAACTATTGCACCTTCCATCAGGGAAGGCATTCATAGAAGACATGTCCACCATGGAATCACAACATGAATGCTATGGTAGCTCACATTGTTGATACCTTGTTAGAATATGAGAAGTATGAGAAGACTGAAGAGACAAATTAACTTGTCATGTATGAGGAAATCTCAAGTGTGGGACACTCAGTTAATGCATTAAACATCATATTCAATGTTAATAAGAAAATTCCAGAAGATCCATCAGTAATTGAAGCTCCTCCTCAATCTACATTTGGTTGATATAATCTAAGGAGTAAAGGGCCAATTTCTAAGCAGAATTTGAAGAAACAACTATTAAGGAAGATTTTACCACCAACTCAACCTGCTCAGAATGCAAAAATTTTTTTGTAAGTGTTTCGACTTATAATAACACTCCCATGAGTAATAAGAAAAATCCCCTCTCTTAAATTTTCTAACAAATTTACACCAATGGATACTCCAGCAATGCCTACGAGAAATGAAAGTATTGATTATAACATCATTGAATATATGAATAGGTCTCATTATAATATTTCAATTTTTGAAATCTCTAAGATAGTAGGCCAACATGAGATGATTGTCGAATAATTCTCATCGCAACCCCCATAAGATGAAAAAGTTTGTTCTTCTAAAGTCGTATCTGATAAGTCTCTTGGTATTCTTAAATCTCTAGTTAATGTTTTAAATATAAATACGAACATCCTCTTCCCCCCTTTTCTCTTAACATTTGAAATCTTTAGTGATAATATCCATAATCGTTTGGTCGATTCTGGTGCATCCAAAAATGTAATGCCCTTATCTGTAGCCAAGAAAATCAATGCTAAATGGGATAAAACGAATGCACAGATCATATAGCTGGATAGATCACTGGTCCAAGTAATTGGTGAACTCAACAATGTTATCATTCGCTTGTCATCAGACCATAGATTACACCAATGCATCAATATTGTTATTGTGGACATTCCTAAAGCCTATTATTTACTTTTTAGTATAGATTCATCCAATAAGTTACAAGGATAATTCTCAACATAGTAGACACATTTATGGCTTCCGTATAAGGGTGGGAACAACCATATTTGAGTCGAAAGTGAGCCTTATATGAACATTGTGACATTGGTTGAAGGACATAATAAGCTAGTTATCTTTTCTAACATTGTTTTTGGAAATTTATTTTAGAGATTGATCATGGGTGTTATCAAGTGCAACCATCACCCATCCCAACATATACACAGTTGGAGCTCCTTCCTTGCAGTCCAACTGGTGCAAATGAATCTTGTAATATAGATGTACATAGTAATAGTAGTATAGGGACTAGATTAGTAGTTATTGATTTTTGGACTTTTTTTCGATGGATCTAAGGCTTGGGATGGCTCAGGAGCTAGTTGTGTTCTTATAGACCAAAGTAACAAAAAGTATATTTTATCATGTTGTTTGGAATTAGAGTGCACAAACAATACTGTAGAATACAAAGCACTTATTTTGGGATTAAAGAAATCCATTGACCTCAAGGTGGAGGTACTTAACCCAATTGGTGGCTCAGAGATCATCTCCTGTTAGGTACATAACACTATCCATTATGTATCACCAAATTTGAGAAACTACTAGGAAGAGGTATGGCGACTTATTTCTCATTTTAAAGAATTTAATATTAGCCATGTTCCTAGAATTAGAAATGTTTCCGTAGATATATTGTCTAATGCAACTACTATGATGTCACCTTTAAGTGATGGTTTTTCTATAAATATTATTTATAAACCATATATTACTGATAACGTGACTGGTTTCCATTTTTTTATTGATGAACAACATAAATTGTATTTTATGGAAAGTGTGGATGTGTTTAAATAGGAAGCCATTGATGAAGATGAGAACGATAAGGCTTTGCAAGAAGTAGTTGAAGCATCAAAATGAAATACTATTCCTAAAGATGTGGTGTACCTAGAAAAACTTTATGATCTGCAAAATCATTTCAGAGGATCAGTTAAGACTAACACTCAGAGCTCAAAGTCATCATATGAACAAGTCAATCTGGGAACCCAAGATGATCCGAAATATGTAAACCTCGGTACATGTTGTTCTCCATAAGAAGGAAAATAATTTATTCATATTTTCAAGCAATGTTGTGACATGTTTGCATGGAAATACGATGATTTAAAGACATATGATACATGTATAATCCAAGATGTCATTCCCATTAAAGAATGGGAATTTTTTTTCTAACAAAAGCTGAGGAAAATTCATCCAATGCTTGACCCCCTAATCCAAAAGGACTTAAGGAAGTTGATGGATGCTTGGATCATCTTCAATGTGAGACATTCTACTTGGGTTTCCAAATTTTTCCCTTTAAGGAAAAATTCTAGTGAGATACACCCCTGTGTCGAATGTTTTAACCTAAACCAGGAATCATATAAACATAATTATCGAATGCCATTTGGGTCAGAGATGTTCTTGATGCTAGATGGGTTTTCTGGATATAATCAAGTGCTAGTAGCATAACTGGATCATCTAAAGAAAACCTTCAAAACAAAGTGGGGAACCTTTGCATTCAAGTGCATGCAATTTGTACTTATTAATGCAGGCGCTACTTTCCATAGGGCTATGCACATCACATTTTTTGGTTTAATTGTACAAAGTTTAGCAATTTATTTGGATGATGTAACATTATTTTCAAAGAAAAGACCAGATCATGTGTGTCATATGAAGTTAATATTCAAGCAATGTTGTAAGTATGGGATTTCTTTGAATCCCAAGATGAGCATCTTTTATGTGTCAGAAGGTACTCTATTACGAAAACATCTTTTCTAAAAGTGGATTCAAGGTTTGTCTAGAAAGAGTCCAAACTATAGCTTGAATCCCTTTTCCTATGAACAAGAAAGCTATGAAATCTTTATTAGGGAAGATTATATTCCTACATAATTACATCTTTGATTATGCTTAGATTGTCAAGCCATTGCAAGAGATTATTAAGAAAGATGAAATCTACAAATGGAATAAAAGGGAGTAGGATGTTTTTTCTTATATTAAGCAAGTTATTATTGACACTCCTACACTGTAGAGTCTATATTATGGAAAATATTTACTTTTATATATCTTCACTTTTGATGCATCTATCATGACTGTATTAACACAAAAGTACAATGAAAGAAATAAACGATGTATATATTTTATGAGTGTTGGTTTACAAGGGTCAGAGTTGAACTACACTGCTATTGATAAATAAGTGTATGCATTATATAAAGAAATTAAGAATTTTAGGCCTTATCTCCTCAAAGCTCACATGATTATATATATGTCTCATCTAGTGGTCAAAACACTCTTTGTGCAACAAAATGTGGGTAAGAAGAGATCGAACTAGATGACCTATTTACAAGAATATGATCTAGAGTTCAAGCCAGTTCATATTATTAAGGGCCATGACCTCTATCAACTCACAAAAAAAGTAAGAGATTCTCCACAAGAATATCTTTCAGGATGGGAACAAGCAATATATATGTATAACCTTGAACAAGTTCATCCAACAATCTCAGCAAACGACTTGGTATTTAGATATACGACAATATATAGAGCATGACACCTTTCCCAAGCATTTTCCGAGTAAGAAGAAAAGGGAAATTTGCCATAAAGATCTATCTTATTAGCTCATATATGGAGTGATTTTCTAAAAAAAACCATAATGGTGTCCTGCTAAGATTCCTAGAGCCTCAGGATATAGAAAGGGTATTAAAATATTTTCATGATGGTCCAGCAGGTGGACACTTCGCAGGTGACACAACTTCACATAAAGTAATGAGGGAGGGTTATTATTGGCCCATTTTATTTAAGGATGCTCATAATTATGCTTAGAAGTGTCCACTATGTTAGAGATGTGCAAGTCAAGATCAAAATTCAATAGCCTCATTTTTACCAATAGTAGTTGAGGAACATTTTCAATAGTGGGGAATTGATTCTATTGGTGAGATATTTCCACATTCTTCAAAGAAACATCGATACAGAAAGGGTATTAAAATATTTTCATGATGGTCCAGCAGGTGGACACTTCGTGGGTGACACAACTTCACATAAAGTAATGAGGGATGGTTATCATTGGCCCATTTTATTTAAGGATGCTCATAATTATGCTTGGAAGTGTCCATTTTAGATATGTGCAAGTCGAGATCATAATTCAGTATACTCATTGCTACAAATAGTAGTCGAGGAACCTTTTCATTAGTGGGAACTTGATTCTATTGGTGAGATCTTTCCACATTCTTCAAAGAAACATTGATACATTTTAACTGCAACATTGAGACAGAAAGGGTATTAAAATATTTTCACGATGGTCCAGTAGGTGGACACTTCGCAGGTGACACAACTTCACATAAAGTAATGAGGGATGGTTATTATTGGCTCATTTTATTTAAGGATTCTCATACTAATTCTTGGAAGTGTCCATTATGTTAGAGATGTGCAAGTCGAGATCAAAATTCAATAGCCTCATTGCTACCAATAGTAGTCGAGGAACCTTTTCAATAGTGGAGACTTGATTCTATTGTTGAGATCTTTCCACATTATTCAAATAAACATTGATACATTTTAACTACAAAAAATTACTTCAATCAATGGGCATAAGTGATTCCTTTAGGGAAAGTCAAAAACCAGGAAGCCATCCAATTTCTAAAAAAGAACATCATAACTAGGTTTGGCGTTCCAACGTCGCTTGCCTTTGACAATGCAAAGTACTTTTCCTCATTGAAACCTTATGAGTTTTCATTAGAAAATGATATCTTTTTGAAACATGCATCTAATTAATACCCATAGGGGAATGATTTGACAGAATCAATAAATACAAATATTGTCCACATAATTAAGAAAAATATTTCTATGAACAAAGGAACTAACACAATGCTTTGGTAAATGCACTATGGGTTGACCATGTAACTCCTAAACCCTCTCTCAATACCTCCTTGTACTTCCTCGTATATGGTAAAGAAGTTATCCTGCCTCCCAATATGCATCTCTCGACCTTGAAACTCTCCCAAGAGTCCCAAGGAAGCCCATGTATCCTGATCCAAAGTAGAATAGGTACCTTGGATAAAATTGAGGGAGAAAGGCTCAAAGGCAAAGATATATTTTTTGTGCACCAAAACTGCATCAAGCATTGGAGCAGGGAATAAGAATTTCGAAGTGGGTGACTTAGTATTGAAGTGGGATAAATCCCACAAAGGGAAAGGAAAACACACAAAGTTTCAATCTCTTTGTATTTTCCCTTTACCATTGAACAAAAGCTTGGTCATAATGCTTTCAAGTTAAAATCTCTGGATGGGAGGACTGACCCTCTTCCCGTTAATGGCCAAGATCTCAAACATTATTTTCAGTAGCAACTCAATATGTGTTCCTTGTACAATTTTTATTTTTTTGTTTGTTATTTTATTCGTTGTATCCTATTATTTCATGTATTGTTTTCCATTGTTTCTGTCATTGCACATAAATAAGACCTCGTGTGAAATTTTGTGTATGGATTTAAAAGGGGCAATGTGGCGAGATGCATAAGGGTTGTGACAATAGCAATTCTTGGCTACCTGATAATTATTATTCTTTGTTTGGGAAGATCATTAGATAAATTTTGAGGTATAAAATGGGCCTCCTAAGGAATATTATAAAATAATAGTGGAAATAATAAAAGAATTATTAGATTGCATCTTCAAATTTTAGAGGGAAAAAAAAAACTACGTTTTCAACTTATCTTCCTACGATTTTAATCAAATTTCAAGCACAAGCACTCATTGGATGTGGGATTTAATTCCTCATCCAAGGAGTACCTATGTTGCATACTTTCAATGGACCCTACTATAGGAAAAATGAGAAATACATGAAAAAACGTGATTGGAATCACACTTTTCATGTACTTATCATTTTTATTTTAGCAGGTTCATTAAAACTATGCAACATGGTACTCCTTGGACGAGGAATTAAATCTCACATCCAACAAGTGCTCCTGCTTGAAATTTGAGTAAAAACACAGGGAGATAAGTTATAAATATAAGTTGAAAAAGTAGTTTTTTTTTTTTTTTTTTTTAAAATAATATTTTACCTTTTTATTCCAAAAATGGTGAATCATCCCCCATGGTTGATATCATAATTTTGAATCCTATTGGTTCTTATAAAGTTGATTTTGGTTGTACATTTTTTTAAGTCCCATTTAAGACCTCTAAATTTCTCTATTGTGCCTTAGGCTAACTAAAGTCTAGACATAAAATAAGATACATTCGAGAAGAAAACCTTGAGTGAACCTATGATACATGTATCTATAATAGCATCCACATTCCTTAGACTTGGCACTAAATCTACTTGGTGTTTTACATTCTCATCCAATTTAGTAGAGACATAATCAGGGGGAAAATCTATAACAAGCAAACCTATATTAGAGGTTATATATATACTTCTTTGAAGGGGAAACCTCTTCCACTCTCAATAAATTGGGATCCCTCTTTCGCCCCATTGAAATAATAAGTGCCTAAACATAATACTATATATAATAAATAAAGGTTGAAAGAAGAGAAAGGTTTCTTGTGCAGGGAGGTGAAGCAAGTAACTTCGTTGGGGTATTGTTCGGGCTTGCTGGAAGCGAAGAAATGCTTGTGCTTCTGTAGTGACTCCACCAAGGTACTCTCCAAGCCTGCTAGAAGTAGAGAAATACCAGAGATGAAACTCATACTCTAAATATATTAAACTCGTGAGCATACATTACCCTTTCCTAAATTGAAACAATTGTGATATGGCATAATCTTTGTGTGTGTGAAACTAAGAAAAGGAATGGTGCATACTACATCTATAACCAAGTTGAATGGGGAAGAAAAAGTAATCCGATTAATGAATCAATAATTTCGAAAGGGATAAACCTTTATTAAAGGTTATTCCCAGATAGAGAAGCTGAAGTTCATCCAGTGTGTCTCCAAGTGTTGTCGCTGCTACAACACCCTCCAAATTTTTGCTACATTCAAAGTTTGGAGCCTACCATTTGTGATATTAAGTGTCACTTTCGATCACTAAGTGTCATTTTATTCTATTTCATATGTTTCAAGTGTTATTTATATTTCATGAGTGTCTTCACATCATCAAGAAAATCCACAATGCACTTCACCGTCTTAGTACGCTTTTATTTACAAAAATGACATTTTTGGTCACAATTTCACATACTTTGTCCGTTATACTTGGAGAGTGTTTCTAAACTGGAATTTTGATGCATAATTATAATTATTAGGTTATGTCTACGTTTTACTGATGAAATTGTGTGTGCCGAATTTGTTTTACTATAAATTCATTTTATTTTCCCATGCCTTACCCTCCATACTTAGGCAAATTTTGGTTTCTACAATCCTACCCAGTAGGCAAGGAAGAGCACACAAAATAATACTAAGCCTCAATGAGCCCCCCCCCTTATTTTTTTAGGATGCACCCTGTTCCCATGCCAAGCCTTTCCCCCCTCTTGGGAACATAACACTCCCTCAAGCCTCAAGCTCTCCTCGTGCTTATGAACTGCACCCTTCTTGAAGCCTCTCACCCAACTGAGTGCATAGCACATTGAAAATGGTCAATAAGCCTCTCTTTAGCCTTGAAATTTTTCTGTGCGCCTTCAGTTGAGCACATGGCACACCCAAAGTGAACAACAAGCCTCCCTTGAGCCCTAACATTGTGCCATGTGCCTTATTTGTGACTCAGGCCTTCTCAATTGAGCGCATGGCACATAAACAATATTTATTGAGCCTCCTAGTCCCTTGAGACTGCACCCTATACCCTCCATAAATACTCCTCTTCCCATTATAGCACACAATTCACTCTTAGTTATCAATTCATAACCCTTGTCTCTTGATAGTGCGCCCTATGCCTAGAAGTTTTCCCTTCCTATCCTGAGTGCACTACTGATTCACGATTGGAAAGTCTGCATGAAACATGATAGAATAGGAGATTTTTTGGGCTGATGTTTACTTTCCATGAGTGATATTACTTGCAGGTGTTTCTAGAACAACATGGCAAGGAGGCATGAGAATATCTGTCAAAGAAAGAAGCACAAAAAAGAATTCAAAGACAAATAATACATGATTGCGACAAGTAAAAGAACACCATGTTTCGATAACCAAAGTGATCCATAAAGGATCCATATATATCAAGATCGTTTTAAAGGTAAATGGAAACAACAACGAGGAATTTGCATCAAGAATTGAAGACATAGGTGGAAACATTGTCCAAGTTTCCATCACAAGTCACTAAGGGTCCAAGTTTTCAATGTTAGTGACTTATCTTGTTGTCACCACATCATCATGTGGAAATAATGATGTAATTATTGTAAATAGAAATATGTGGAAGTCCAAGAGTCATGTATGGACAAAATAACCACATGTGGAAGTCTAAAGGTCACATCTATAATTCCAAAAGACACAAAGGAGTCCAAAAGTCATGTTGAAATTCAAAAGTCATTTGGAAGGCCAAGGATTATTTAGAAGTAAAAAGTTCATTAGAAGTTGAAAAGTTACATGAGAAGCTCAAGAGTCACGAGGATATGAAGATACATGTCTCTAGTTACAAAATAGGCCTCATTACTCAAAGAGTGGACTTTTAACCTTGGCTTCTTCCACAAGGCATTAAAGAGATAAAGATAGTTCTTTTGGAGAGCAAGTGGTGTCTCTAACGCTATGATATTTGGAGCAAGTGGTTTTCATTTTACTCATGTATCTTGGAAATTTTTATTATTACTTGAAGCCCATTGGGCCAACACATTTTCATGCATAGATCGTGGATGTTTTGAGAATATTCTTTGAATATTTGTGGTTTATGTTGGCATTCTCATGTACTTAATAAGTTGAACTATTTTGGGGCATTCAATACTTCTCTTATTGAAAGTGTGTTGTTGTGGTTATAATGATCGCTGCATTTATGTGAATTATTTTTCTTGATGTCTAACGATTCTTTCATGCATATGATCATGTGTCTTCACTAGATAAGTACTAATACTTATCTTTTGAAGGCTCACTTTTTTTCCTTTCAATGAAAGAACCTTGATACATTTTACAATTGGACATTCCACAATGCATAATTTCTTACTCATTCAAAAGTACATGTGCACTTATCGCTCATGCTAATTGCTTAAGCCAAGGAAAATCTCTAAGTAAATAGCGGTTGATCCATAATCTGGATGGGACTCCTATACCAAATGGTGTGAGGTCTAATTGGGACTCCATATCGGGGAGAACCCCTTTATGTTGGAAGAATCCAACACCATAAACACATGCGAAGGGGGTACATGTTCTTAAGCGTAATTTTGTTTAACACCCTATAATCGATACACTTCTGCCTAGTCCCATCCTTCTTTGGAAGAATGGTGATGGGTGATACACATGGTGAGGTACTTGGTTGAATGAAACCCTATTATAGTAGTTGTTGCAACTATTTCTTCACCTCATTTTCTTATATAATAGATAGCCTGTACAACCCAAAGTTTTGAAATGGGGAGTATGTAAACAACTTAAAAATTTTCTCCACTTCCCTCTTGGGTGGTATCCCTCTAAGCTCCTAGTACACATCCTTGTATTCCTATAGCCACTCTTCCAAATTTTGTTTATAGTTTTTAATAAAACCCTCCAAGGATAAATTTTCTCTTACTAAATCTTCTACAGACTAATGTTCTTTCAAAACCTGTAAAACATAGTTCTTGCTAGAATTGATTAGTTTCTTAGCTTGGTTGGCACTTACCTGTGTTTTTTTGGACTTTCCCTTATGCATGTTGACGATGAAGGATTTTCCATCATTGAATAGATAGTAGTAGTTGAATCTTCAAATGATGATTGCATATCTCATGTACATATAAGGACTTTAAAACATCACTCCACATACATCAAGGGGAACTACATCTAGTTCTGATTCATCAATAAAATAAACATTTATAACAAATCTAATTTTTCATTGTTTTGTTACCTTCATTTTGCATCCTTATTTACCCATCCCAATGGATGTGGGCTTGGAAATCATGAACTTCCAATCCCAATTTTTTGAGCAACTTTGTTGCAATGAGATTCACCAATGATATTAAGTCGAACATAGCACCAACCTTTGTCTTCTTGAACTATATATTTATATGGAATAGTTTGGTCATTTCCTTATCTTCTACTGCTAAAGGTCACTCATATTCACCTTATTATCCACTAATGTATAGTCTGCCTTCTCAAATATGTTTGATATTCTTTCAACCCGATTTCTTGAATTACTGGCCATGATATTCTTCTTTATTGCATCTTTCTTTTTGTTCTTTGTGTTAAGCTCTAGTTGCAACTTTCAACACTTCTCGTCTGTATGATTGTTAATGTTACATTGGTTGCAATCATTGCTAGTATATTTGCATTGGTGTGTTGTGGCTACTATTTTTTTATCCTTTCCCCCTTCCACTTATTCTTCCCTTCCTTGAAATATTATTGGTGCTCTTTCTTCTTTGAACCACTTGATTTCCCTTTCTTCCAACCTATGTTCTTTGGGTATTTCACTTGAACACAAACATCATCCACCAATATGAGATTGAACACCATCACTTTCTTCCACAAATGGCTACAAAGACCCCCCAGATACTTGAGGACTACATATAGGTTCTTTTGGGAGATACCTAGTATTATGGCCATCTTTTTGAATTATTTGTTATACTCGTGTACACTGATCTATTGCTAATTTTTCTTAAAGTTATGCAACCAGATCCACTAGTCCTCTACATACCCATTAGAGTAAAACTAGTTTTGAAATCCTCCCACTTTGTCACTAGAGGATCTCCCTCCAACATCAATTTCTTTGTGTAGCTTTCCTACTAGGTCAAGGAATGACCCTCTAATTTCATCCAAGCATATGAAATATTCTATTCTTCATCTATATGATGAACACGAAAATAAAATTCTAGTTGTTGCAACTAGTAACTTAACTTCAGAGCATCGACATCACCTTAATACGACCTGATGTCGATGTTTTCTTCCATTTTGAATACAGACCATGAATGGTTAACAACACTCGAACTGGGTTGACACTTTTTTGTTTCTTTCTTAGAATCCCTCTTTGATTCTTCCAAACCTTCCAATTTACCATCCAATCCTACCTCCATATTCTCAAAATAGCTCAATATTATTGGTGAGGGTTTCCATGAGGAGGCTCGCATTATAGTTTATATCTATGATTTGCGCTTTTAGCCGCATATAACTCTCCTTTGTGGGATCATGAGAATGATTCACATAATCGCTAGTCATGACTGGGGTTTTGTAAATTTCAGTTTAAATAATCTTGATCCCCTAAAACTCCCCACAATATACCCAAAGAAACCTAGTCTGATACCAATATGATCTATAAAATTATGTGAATATTCAAATTAATAATTCATCACAACATAAATGATAAAATTTACTTAAAATATAAAATTTACATTATGAGGGTTAATTTTTCCTTAGACTTATAGAATCTTTAATTATTTTGTTATGCTTATGCATGGAACAGATACAAAATGAAAAAAAAATAGAGAAAAATGAAATAAAACTCACAAACCACAAATTAACAAAATATATAGCCTTGGAAATCCTTTTGGGAGAAAACCCAACTAGAAGGTGAGGCTACTATGCTATCTTTATATTAATATAAATAATTGAGGCATGTGGCTCGTGGGATACTACAATGTGCAAACCCAATATGTTTTCTCTCTCTCTCTCTCCACTCTCGAGTACTCTTCTCATCTATGGAATAAAATTCATGTGAATAGGATGGTACACCTCTTCCTCCTAGTGGCTTGGTGATAACATATCCCGATAGCCTACTAGTGGTTAAGTTTGAATCCAACTCTTAACTAGAGTTAAAATGTGGGCTCTTATAAATTATTCTTCATAATTATCACATAGTTATCCCATTTTTTATGAATAAGAGGGGCTAAGTGGCATCATCTCAAATTATGGTGATCAAAATAGGAAGGTTAAATTCCGAGAGACACAACTTTTTCATATGGACTTTGATTGAGGTGATTCTTACACCGTTGGAAATGTATATGTGTGTAGAATATAACTATAATTTTTTATGCTTAAGTGGTGTTGGCGCTCAAATCTACCTTAGGCTGAAATAAGGTAAAACTCAAGGCAACATCAAACCAAGCTTAGCCTCATAGCTAGCCCTACGAGGACAGGAGAGGGCTCTCTCCAGGTCTATCTCGGCAAAAGGTCTTCAAAGGGGCTGAGATGACCTATAATGGATACTGATTTTAGGCTAGTAAATAGATAGGAAAGAAGTATTTTAATGAAGGGCTGGATTTTCTGGGCTGTATGAGACCAAGGAACAGCATGAGCAGAGAAGTTAAATCAAGGACACAGATTCTTTCATGAGGCAAGATAGGCGAGAGGTTTAACATTTCAAATTGGAATTATATGGAGTGAAGGACAGCTGAGAGGCCGAAAAGGGCATATAAAATGAATCCTTCTCAGATAGAAGAAGATACACAGAAAATGAACGCCTTCCCAAGGCAGAGCAATTAACATGGATTCTACCTTTCTCACTTAAAAGCATTCATCTAGAAATGAATATGAAATGAACAGTAAACATAACAAGGAACATATGAAACAAAGAAGAAACATATGTCAAACATCATACCACATGAATCTCATGAACCAGAGCTGTATCTTTTCATTAAATCTCTGTCAAAACTGTACAATGAAGCTCTCTGTTATTCCTCTACATGTTTCCCAGAACTCTCTCCAAATGTTTTACAATAAAATAAATAGACTTTGCTATGAGAAAATAGATTGACCAAAAAAATAAGGAATTATTTAATTATTTAACTAATAAAGGCTGAAAAACCAATCACCTATTCTAAAAGGAACAGTGCTCCACCTAAATCTTCTAATGACCAACAAGAGAGCGGAAACTTGTAACTTGGACCCTCTAAATCATAACTGAAGACATAAATAGATTATCCACTCCTATTTCTATGCTATGGTTGATATCTTCATTTTAATTTTAGCTCCGGTCTTTGACTTTCCGTTTAAAATAAAGCCAATTTTTAATAAAACTAGCTTTGAAGGAAGATTTTGCCTTTAATAACGAGAAACAAAAGTTACACCAATCCCATTTCATAAAAATGGACACTTCCTGAACCTTTTGGACCATGCCGTGAGCCTGCTGTAGTTACCCCATCACCGCCTCCAGCATTTGTCTGACAGCTCATTGTCCACACAAGAGAATTGATGTGCTTTCCGTTCCTATATTTCCAATTGGCCTGTATGCGCCCAGCTACAATAATCACACATAGAGACAGTTATTTTCACAAATATATTCGAGACCAAGTTTTAATTATGTCTTTTATTCAAGATGAATGTGTTTCAGTATAAAAATAATTTTCAAACGTGGATAGATAATCAAAACCAAATTAAAAATATCCTCGACGGTGTCGGCAGATTTAGCTTTGTTCCATGGAAAGGAAACATATATATGCTTGGAAAAGCTGGCCCGCTGTTGCAGAGACGCAAGAAAAGGTGGCTTGAATTCGGTTAAGAGCAAACTATCTCGCACTTATGTGAAATGGAGTGAAATACGTTTTTAATTTTACTCTTATTTTCTATTGCTGAGAGACAGATGGATGGTCCAGCACAGAATCACAAGTAACAACCTATAAATATGGTCTCCACTTATCCAAATTGATCTCTTCTAATACTTCACCATCCTTCTTGGTGCGCGACTGTTTGATGCCGAAGCAGGTTCGGGAGATACAGTCCTTGTCATTTCATGATACTGCTGGTACTGTAACTATGCTTGCGCAACAGGTGATTGAAAAGGCCGAAATTGCTGCTGTTCCATAGTGGATTTTGAAACTGGGTTGACATTTTGACATTACAAACCCTCCTATTCCTTCCAAACGAACCCAACAACTGACTAATAGCAATTCAAAGATTCTCATCGAAACATAGGAGACGAAATTTGAGTGAGAAATGGTAAAATTTATTGTTCAGGCCTGTGCGTCGTGCACCAGCCCAACGCGCCGCGCAGGCTGGATGCGCCGCGCCAGAGTTATTTTGCATTGTGCAAAAGCGCTCTACGCGCCGCGCTGCGTGAGTGCGCCGCACCCTTCTCCCATGCGCTGCGTGCCTCTGTTTTAACACGTTTCTAGTCCCCAATCACTGAATTTTCTCCTGCAACTTTCTCTTTGATTTCACTGATGTTTCGGATGTATAACTGGATTATTAAAACACGACATATCTCTCATAGCAAAGAACTTGACCTTTGCTTCTTGAAAACCCATTCGGATGTTGCAGACCTTGACATTTTGCACCTAACTCTGTTTTCATAATTCTTGCAATCAATGCATTTGCAATTTTCAGAGCATAAAATATTTCCTTGGAAAAATTCACAATACTTCTTCAAACATCCTGATTTCTTGCAATGACACCCTTTATGTTTAGCTGGAAGAATTTATTCTCCCATATCTTCTTGATTTTGAAAACAACATTCCTGTTATCTCGAGCAGGAGTGGCCTAAATGCATTATGATTACGCTCAAATATCGCATCAACAACTTCTCTTCTCACAGTTTCATGGTCGACATTGCTATAACAATTCACACAATTACATCCATCACAATATATCCCAGATGCGAAGCATTCACAATATAATTTCAAGCAGCGAGAATTTTTGCAATTGCACTGTCTTGATTTCTTTGGAGTGAATGATGAATCTTGTCTATCTGTTGCAGGGTTGCTGAAGCTGCTAGAGATAATAAGGTGACCAGGGCTGCCTGAAGAACTGTGAAACTTGAAAATTCTTTATCAATCATGTATTAAACAAACTTAATGATTTCTTCTTCAAAACAGAGTTTTGAAGAAGAAATGTCCTTCAACATTATTAATGATGAGAATCTTGAAATGATAACTTATTGAACCTCCCTCTAGCCTGCAGGCGTTATTAAACAATTCTGAAGACGAAACCCTAGACTGAGAAACTGAAATAACTCTTTTTGACCAAAATAGCGCTAATGACTGCAAATGACGAGAAATGAACTTTAGTGAATTTGACTCTGACGGAGGACTGACAAGACCGAGTCTAACATTGGCTCCAATGGGGATGGCAGCTACAATTTCTTGGAGGTGCCAAGAACAACAAGTCTTTGGGAGAGCAGACAGTGCCTACTTCCTTTGGGCTATGGAGTCCATTATTTTGACAAAACGACTAAAGACTAATGACTCATGACTGACTAAAACAAGTATTTACAAATCTTTTGAAAAAGGCAGCAGTTCATCAAGATTTGAAATCATAATGACAACCACCTGCAGACTAATGAAATATGTACAATCATGTATAATGAGCCTTCCAATGTAACCAATCAAGCAGATGCCTTCTTGATTGATTCTCCTGATCAGATCTGCTGGTCAACAATAAATACTGGTAACTGGGCATCAAAAAACATAATTGACCATGATCTCCTTCATCACTGAATACAACAATAATCACTTTCACTGCTGACTACAACAAATCTGCCATTGGATCCTGAAAAACATGAAGATTTACCTCTTGCTGAAAGAACAAGGTGTCTTTTTCTCCTGCTTCTGATCTTCCTTCATCATGTACTTCAGTAAAAATATGTTCCTGGGCTTCAAAAAACTCTGAACAGGTAGATGAGCAGATCTCCTCTTGTAAAAACATTTCAACACATGAAACATATGAAGAAGAATCTGAATGGAAATCCTGAATGATCTGATCTTCTGTAGTCTGAATATTTTGTGGGTCATCTTCATATGATATGACAACCGGATTCTCATTACATTCATTAATCAATAGAAAAGAAACTCCAGATGATTCTTGAAGTGCAAAAATGACATTTCTATCATCTACCATAAATTCATCCAAAGGAACTGTTTCACTTACTTGAATGAAGATCTCATCTTGTTTTTCATGAACTGACTGAATTATCTCCTCATGCAGGCCGTGTTCTAATGAACCGAGAACATTTGGATCCATACCTCTGTCTTCTTCGTCCCAGATGATCTCAACAGCAGAGTTCTCTTTCATAGGATTCTGTACTAGGTATTCTTGGTCATCACAATTTGAATCTAGAACTGAAATAACTGTCCTGACATTATCACATTCTGAAATTAGAACTGGACTTACTTGCATGCTGTCTTCTTCTATTGACAGATATGAAACGACACTTTCTCTTTCATCTCTTTCAGCCATATAGACATCTTCAACCTGCTGATCTATAAAGCTTCTTACAGGACTGTCATCCTTTTCAGAAGAGGAAGAAGTTCCACCATCACCTTCTTGACCATGTGCACATTGCAGATCTGCGTTAACTTGAGCTAGAACATGACCATTCAAGAGTTGATCTATCTCGTCTTCAGATAGAGGAGATAATACCCTTTGTTTTCTTTGCCTCAAACACTGATTGTCTTCATTGATTTCAAGTGAAGGAGTATACAGATTTTCCTCATACTGCTGATCCATTTCATGTAATTCTTGTTGACTGTCAAGATGCAAAATTCCTTCATCTTCCACCGCACTAAAATCTTGATCTTGCTGCAAATTTTCATGATCGTCTTTATGCTGCCGAAATGGATTTTCATACAGGGCTTCCATGATCTCATCATCCATGAAATTATCATCTTCATAATATTTCTCAAGGCTTTCAATAAAAGTAGAAGCATATTTGCAACATTCATGAACTAAATTTAATGATGGATAAGATACTTGATATCTTTCAATGAACAGGGCATGAAAATCCTTTAAACAGTAAATATAGGCCAGCGGCAAATTTTCATACCAAGATTGGGCTTCACCTTCTAGAGTGGCCAGGAATATCTTCATCAAGAAATCTTCAGGAAAATCCACCTTCAACTTGCGAATATGCATGTGAAATCTAACCAGATGTAAAGCAGCATCCTTCTTACCATCATCGTTAAACGTAAGCAGATTCCTTGACCAATCTACCTTCGGAATTTTATTTGGAAAGCCTAGAATGTGATCTCGGCTCATGGGAGCGTATCTTCTTGCAACCCGATCCATCTTGAAAATCTCAAAGCTACTGATCTCTCTGCAGTGAAGCACCATGAAGGATTGATTTCTGGATTTTTCAGTGAATGGAGTCGCCAGGTGAATGATTTCAGCCTTCTGATGTCTGATCATTGTTCACCATCAACGATCAGATCTGAACCCGATACACTTACTGGGGCAAGACAATCTACAAATCAAGTGTTACATTCACAGCAAACCATCGTCCACAGTATGGTCGCCACTATGTTAGCGCTCAAATCTACCTTAGGCTGAAATAAGGTAAAACTCAAGGCAACATCAAACCAAGCTTAGCCTCGTAGCTAGCCCTATGAGGATAGGAGAGGGCTCTCTCCGGGTCTATCTCGGCAAAAGTTCTTCAAAGGGGCTGAGATGACCTATAATGGATACTGATTTTAGGCTAGTAAATAGATAGGAAAGAAGTATTTTAATGAAGGGCTGGATTTTCTGGGCTGTATGAGACCAAGGAACATCATGAGCAGAGAAGTTAAATCAAGGACACAGATTCTTTCACGAGGCAAGATAGGCGAGAGGTTTAAAATTTTGAATTGGAATTATATGGAGTGAAGGACAACTGAGAGGCCGAAAAGGGCATATAAAATGAATCCTTCTCAGATAGAAGAAGATACACAGAAAATGAACGCCTTCCCAAGGCAGAGCAATTAACATGGATTCTACCTTTCTCACTTAAAAGCATTCATCTAGAAATGAATATGAAATGAACAGTAAACATAACAAGGAACATATGAAACAGAGAAGAAACATATGTCAAATGTCATACCACATGAATCTCATGAACCAGAGCTGTATCTTTTCATTAAATCTCTGTCAAAACTGTACAGTGAAGCTCTCTGTTATTCCTCTACATGTTTCCCAGAACTCTCCCCAAATGTTTTACAATACAATAAATAGACTCTGCTATGAGAAAACAGATTGACCAAAAAAATAAGGAATTATTTAATTATTTAACTAATAAAGGCTGAAAAACCAATCACCTATTCTAAAAGGAACAGTGCTCCACCTAAATCTTCGAATGACCAACAAGAGAGCGGAAACTTGTAACTTGGACCCTCTAAATCATAACTGAAGACATAAATAGATTATCCACTCCTATTTCTATGCTATGGTTGATATCTTCATTTTAATTTTAGCTCCGGTCTTTGACTTGCCGTTTAAAATAAAGCCAATTTTTAATAAAACTAGCTTTGAAGGAAGATTTTGCCTTTAATAACGAGAAACAAAAGTTACACCAATCCCATTTCATAAAAATGGACACTTCCTGAACCTTTTGGACCATGCCGTGAGCCAGTTGTAGTTACCCCATCACCGCCTCCAGCATTTGTCTGACAGCTCATTGTCCATGCAAGAGAATTGATGTGCTTTCCGTTCCTATATTTCCAAGTGGCCTGTATGCGCCCAACTGCAATAATCACACATAGAGACAGTTATTTTCGCAAATATATTCGAGACCAAGTTATGATTATGTATTTTATTCAAGATGAATGTGTTTCAGTATAAAAATAATTTTCAAGCGTGGATAGATAATCAAAACCAAATTAAAAATATCCTCGACGGTGTCGGCAGATTCAGCTTTGTTCCATGGAAAGGAAACATATATATGCTTGGAAAATCTGGCCCGCTGTTGCAGAGACACAAGAAAAGGTGGCTTGAATTCGGTTAAGAGAAAACTATCTCGCACTTGTGTGAAATGGAGTGAAATACGTTTTTAATTTTACTCTTATTTTCTGTTGCCGAGAGACAGATGGATGGTCCAGCACAGAATCACAAGTAACAACCTGTAAATATGGTCTCCACTTATCCAAATTGATCTGTTCTAATACTTCACCATCCTTCTTGGTGCGCGACTGTTTGATGCCGGAGCAGGTTTGGGAGATACAGTCCTTGTCATTTCATGATACTGCTGGTACTGTAACTATGCTTGCGCAATAGGTGATTGAAAAGGCCGAAATTGCTGCTATTCCATAGTGGATTTTGAAACTGGGTTGACATTTTGACATTACAAACCCTCCTATTCCTTCCAAACGAACCCAACAACTGACTAATAGCAATTCAAAGATTCTCATTGAAACATAGGAGACGAAATTTGAGTGAAAAAATGGTAAAATTTATTGTTCAGGCCTGTGCGCCGTGCACCAGCCCAACGCGCCGCGCAGGCTGGATGCGCCGCGCCAGAGTTATTTTGCATTGTGCAAAAGCGCTCTACGCGCCGCGCTGCGTGAGTGCGCCGCACCCTTCTCCCATGCGCCGCGTGCCTCTGTTTTAACACGTTTCTAGTCCCCAATCATTGAATTTGCTCCTGCAACTTTCTCTTTGATTTCACTGATGTTTCGGATGTATAACTAGATTATTAAAACACGACATATCTCTCATAGAAAAGAACTTGACCTTTGCTTCTTGAAAACCCATTCGGATGTTGCAGACCTTGACATTTTGCACCTAACTCTGTTTTCATAATTCTTGCAATCAATGCATTTTCAATTTTCAGAGCATAAAATATTTCCTTGGAAACATTCACAATACTTCTTCAAACATCCTGATTTCTTGCAATGACACCCTTTATGTTTAGCTGGAAGAAGTTATTCTCCCATATCTTCTTGATTTTGAAAACAACATTCCTGTTATCTCGAGCAGGAGTGGCCTAAATGCATTATGATTATGCTCAACTATCACATCAACAGCTTCTCTTCTCACAGTTTCATGGTCAACATTGCTATAACAATTCACACAATTACATCCATCACAATATATCCCAGATGCGAAGCATTCACAATATAATTTCAAGCAGCAAGAATTTTTGCAATTGCACTGTCTTGATTTCTTTGGAGTGAATGATGAATCTTGTCTATCTGTTGCAGGGTTGCTGAAGCTGCTGGAGATAATAAGGTGACCAGGGCTGCCTGAAGAACTGTGAAACTTGAAAATTCTTTATCAATCATGTATTAAACAAAATTAATCATTTCTTCTTCAAAACAGAGTTTTGAAGAAGAAATGTCCTTCAGCATTATTAATGATGAGAATCTTGAAATGATAACTTATTGAACCTCCCTCTAGCCTACATGCGTTATTTAACAATTCTGAAGACCAAACCCTAGACTGAGAAACTGAAATGACTCTTTTTGACCAAAATAGCGCTAATGACTGCAAATGAAGAGAAATGAACTTTAGTGAATTTGACTCTGACGGAGGTCTGACAAGACCGAGTCTAACAAGTGGAAAAAGTTTTCATTTAGTTTCAGTTATGTTGAAATAAGTTGCAGAAGGTCGAAAACTAGCCTATGACTACATTACCCATTGGCTAGGCATGCTGGTCTTACTGAGTTAATGAAAATAATTGTTGGTTGGAAAAATAAGGATTGGACAAGGCACTAGAACTACAGTCCTTGAAGCCTCACAGGGAGGACTTCATCCCCAAGAGGAGCCACTGTTAGCACTGCAATTTTTCAAAAAAAAATCAAGGTCTAGTCATCATTGTAAGTTGTGTCTTTGATCCTCTCTTGTCTCCTAACCTATGGTTGAAGGCCCTGGAAGGTTACAATGTATTATTTTTTATCATTTTTTAACCAAAACCCAAAATAATTTTGAGTCCAATAGTTTGTTTCTGTCATATATTTATTAGGGTAAATTCTCTTTTAATAAGTCTTTTAACTGCTTTGAGTAGTTAAGGTCATGAGTTTAGCGTGAGGAGTCTTATTCATTCACCATGATATCTTCTATCCAAGGTTAAAGAACAAAATGTCAGAGTCATCAGTTGTTTTAGTAATTTTCCATAATAGCTACCCTTTTTTAGAAAATCTAGTTTTACAAGAAAACCCAATAAGTAGCTATTAACTGAAAAAATTGTACAAAGAGATAAAAGAGGCATTTATTAGGTGAAAAGATACTGCTCTTTGAATGTTGAAGATATGTTGAAACAAGAGGTATTACCTTGATGAAAGGTGTCTATTATAGGATTTATTAAAAGGAGTCAACAACCCAAGTAAGGAAGATATTTTCTTTAGAAAATCTAGTTTTACAAGCAAACCCAGTAAATAGTTATTTCCACGAAATTGCATAAGGAGCTACAAGGAGAATTATTTAGAGAAAAGAGTCAATCTCCTTTGAAATCAATTGAAGATCTTCTACATTATGAGATATTATTCTTTTTAAAAAGGGTAATTATTTCTAAATTAGAATAAATTTTATAAGGGAATGATTATATTGGTGGTGTAGCTAACCTATAGCTACTCAAAAGGCTAAAGTGGAAAATGAGGTACAAAGTATCAATTTTTTAATGATGTGGAGGAGTGATATATTTTATGGAGTGACTTGGTGCTCAGATTTGAATCATTTCAAATCGTGTCAATTAAAACTACACTGTGATTAAAAGCGCAGACTCTAGAGGATTAGGTTCGTTGTTTTTCATGACCAAGTTCTCTGAGAAGGTTACAACTAACAGAGTTACATTTTCCAACAACCAGCTTGTCATCTCAAGCAAGAAAGTAGGGCTGCATGTAGGGTTTTTACCTCCAGTTTGAACAATTTTGCATAACAGAATCTTAGGTGTTAAGCAGAATGGGTAAAGGTGGAAAGGTTAACCGCTTTGAGCCAACAAATACCAGGTTTGTCGATGCCAGAGCAAAGCCCCAATTTCAAATAGCAGGCTGGTACAGGTTTCTGTAGAAATTCTCAAGGGAAAATTTAGTTGTTACACAGGCCTTTGCTGAAAGTTTTGATGGAGAGAAAGTGAAGCTTGGAAGAAAAACTTTCAAAATCACCGAGACCATTATAGCCAGGGATACTTAGCTATTAGAGAATGTTGGTTCAAAAAGAAAATGATGAAAGCAGATGTGAGGAAAACATAGCCTCTTCCTCAAGACATAAAGGAAAAATGAAATTGATCATAGAAGAAGAAACTTCAAAGGAAGTCAGCCCTGAAGTACGAGTTCAACACTCTGTTCCAGAAATTGCGAAAGAGCAAGAAGAAAACAGTAACACCCCTTCAGTAGAAGAACCAACATTAGCTAAATTATTTTCTTCTCTTAAGACATACAAGACATCTACCAAAATAAATGACAAGAACATTATTCACTCCTATTTCATTTTTGGTTTATATTCAGTATATTCGGATATAGCTACCTTTTATAGAAAATCGGGTTTTTACAAATAACCTAGTAGGTAGCTATTATTTCCTAAATTTTTGTATAAAGGAAGTGGAGACAGTTTTTTGTTCAAATATCGAAGGATGATATTGAGGGGTAATTACATGCATGAAATATCAATAGAAGGAGCTACTGCCAAGTGTCAATTGATCAAGTTCTCTTCCAGATGTTAGATTCAGTTGACAAATTTTGCACTTTTGGGGGAAAAAGCCAGATGTCATCTTCAGCTATTATTTAAACTTTTTGAGGAAGTGGTTATACCAGAAAACAGGAGCAGTTTGCCACATCACTCCAGCCACTTCGAACTATATACCATCATGATGTTTATTTTTATTATGTTGCACTAATTTGTATTATGGTTAAGGATAAGCTTCACCTTATGTATAGGAAAGTAATAACTCCTCTAGAACATATTCACACTTTTTGTGGAAATATCAGCACAATATCTCTTGTATATATATGATGAAACTCAATGGAGAAAAGTTGTGTGGTTTTTGAATCTTATACTCATGTGAAGAATGTATTATTTTTATTTAATGATATGGAAGAAGACTTTTGAGGACTTATTACTATCTTGATATGTGCATTATTGATCCTTCTTATGTGTTTCCATACCCAAATATCTTAAGTTCTAGTTTGTAATTTCAAATGTTGTTATATGTTTTTATGAGCCTCTTGATGTGTTTATGTATGTTATCAACTTTTATCAGTCTTACTTAGTGAGCTTTCTTGATGAGATGTGCATAATGACTGGTTAAAGAGCATTCCTTATGACAGTGACTTTTCATGATATTCAATAAGATTATTGTAAGTCTTTTGATAGCCTTCTCTTATTGATATATTATCATACCGGTTCTTGTGTTTTTTTCATCAAAGAAGTGGATTTCTGCCTTCCAGACCCACTGTCCCTTATGTTATTTCATACTTTCTTCATGCCATAGGCTACAAATTTATCTTTTGCTACCATATCAAGTGTAAATACCCTCATTGGTGTGACAATTAATTTGTCTGAAAACCCTTTTCAGTGATTGAGAGCTTAAACACTATCCAACAATCCAATTCAAATCATAAAATATCCCTTGAGCTTAAGATTTGTTTGGTCAGGCACTTGTCACAATCCAAGTGTTGATTCCAACGCTAACAGTGTGGAAACTTAATGACCGCATAGATCTCTTCATTCTAAATCCGACACAACTCGTTTCACGGAAAACCGACATTGTATGCTTCCATAAAGGCGTTCTGTCCACTTTGTCAAACATGTAATTTTTTTTTTAAATGCATGATATCCCAGTCAACAACCTGTACAGTTGACTGGGACTGGGCATTCCCATGTGGTAGGTTCACTGGGTCAACAAAATATTCCTCATCAAATCATGTGGTTCAAAGTGGAATGATGTCATTGGTTTGAATTAGTGCGTTTTGGTTGGGTATGTGGAGGCCAATCACAAGATTCCACGTGGCATCCCGAGGGCCCCCAAAATTATGGTTATAGTCCGAGCGAAGTAGGCATGGGTCGAACCCGCAACCTCAAAGCCTCCAACCCAAAGCCTCTTCCATTGCATGATGGGTTTGTTTCGTAACATATATGGGCGCGACATATATTTATGTTGTAAGTGTTTTGAGTTTGGGGGTGGGGTTAAGGTCCTTCTTCTGATCACCAGTGAAGTGAGGTACTTGGGCGGAAGCTAGCCCCATCACCGCCCCCCCCCCCAACCCCAGTGCAACACTGTCCTTATAAATCACCGACGATTCTTGTAACATTGCAAATAGACCGCCACTGTAGTTGTTGGGTGGCTAGCCGCCAGTGTAACCGTTGCAGTGACCACTTATGTGACCATCACCAATGTCACTGCAGAGACCGCCAATGCAACCATAGAGATGCTAACCCATAACCTTAACCACAAAAACAAATTTCATAGCCTCCCCTGTGACCACCCTTAACCATTAATGCAGCCAATTAGCAAACCGCATAGAATTTTTTAATATAAAAAATTATATTTGGTGCCAAAACCATATAAAAAGATTTTTAGACTTTAGGTGTTATCGGGGAAATTAATGCCCCGACAATTTCGCTCGATTTTTGGGCAATTTAACACCCAGTTATCAGAATTTGAGGCGGAATTGTAGTTTCGGTGCCAGATTTTGAGGGTTTTGTAGAACAAATAGTGGAGGAACTAGGGGAGATCATAACGTGAGGATTTTTTGACCAAATTCGAGGCAGAAAGAGGCTACACAAGAATTATTGGGAATTCTAGAGCTGATGGAATAGGTTTCAAAGCTGTTTGAACATTGTAAAAATATGTAATCACAATTTTGAGCATAACAGAAGAGGGCCAAGCCATTGGAAGCTAGACCAAGGAGACGTAGCCTAGGAGGGGTGAACTCCTTCATCATGTTTTGTTTTTTTATCATTTATGGTGATGTTCATGTCGGTTAGATGTTGTTTTTCATTGTTTTTTTAATGTTAATTTGCTCAAAAAAATCACATAAAAACACATAAAAATTCATGTTTAACTTGCGATTTACCTCATAATCCTCAAGAAATTTGTTTATATTATCAATTGGATCTTAGCAAGGAGGATTTAATTTTTTTGCAAGTGTTTAAATGCTCACAAGGTTGAAACTCAGGAGAGGAGAAGGAAAGCTTGTGGGTGTAGGTTCTCTAGTTGGAGAAAGGAGAAGAAGGGCACAGGTTCCACAATATCCACCACGAGATTCACCTCCAACTGCAGTAGAAGCTTTAGTAAGCATGTCTCATGATAGAGGGAATGATAACATGATAGAGGATGAGAAGGTAGGCTTTCTTTGAAATGAAAAATGTGGTGAAGGTCCTCTATGAAGAGAGGAACATAAGGTTGCAGGGTGAAATCTCAAGGCCTCCAAGAGGAGAGGGTTCTCCAGGAGGAGGAGGTAATGGAAATGGTGATAAGCCACCATCTACTCCACCATCTTCACCTTCATCTTCATCCTCTTCTAGTGCTACAACCCTTACTCATACTCATCAATATACCTCAAAACGAATTTGTAAACAACCCTTGTTAAAACTTGATATTAAATTTGAGCTGCATGTGTATAATGGTGAAGTGAATGCAGAGAAGCTTTAAACTTGGGTTCGTCACTTGGAGGTCTACAGTAGGATTCAAAACCTTCAATATGATGACACAAAGATTCCGCTGGCTTCCTTGAGATTGGAGGGTGCATCACTAGTATGGTGGGAAGCCAAGACACAAGAAGAGATGAAAAACCATGGTAATATTTCAATCTCTTAGTTTGATTTTATTTCTGCAATTAAAGGGAATTTTTACCCTCTAGCATATATATAGAAAGCCATAATGGACCAGCAAAATTTTAGACAACTAAAGGGACAAAGTGTTCAAAATTATACTCAATAATTTAGGAGAAGAGAACTAGTTTTGGGTGTCAATTTATCTTCTCAAGACACTTTGTTAAAGTATATTGGGGATTTGCACAACTATATTAGACATACTATTCTCATGTTAAATTCCACAAAATTAGATGAGGTTTTTTTTCAAGCTACACATCTAGAAGCAAGAGGGAAACATAGTGCAGATGAGAAAAGTGATTGTTTCCTTGAGTATGAAGGTAAAGGAAAGGGTAAGTTTAATGGAAAAGCGAAGAAAAATGGTTCTATTAAGTTAGAAAAAGAGAAACTCACATGTAAACATTGTTCGAAAAATGGCCATGATGAATACCATTTTTGGCTACTCCATCTAGAGTTGAATCCAAAAAAACTTAAAACCAAAGAGAAGGAGAAAAGAGCTGCAATCATTGAACATGATTTAGGTTCAAATTCAAGAGGTGAAACCAAGATTACCGCAATGGGTTTGAAAGGAAGGAACATAGCAAGAACTATTTCTTCAAGTTATTCTAATGTAACTCAAGATGATGATACAATCATTGAACTCTTTCATATTAGAGTTGTTTCAAATAATACCAAAATAGAGACACTATTTGATAGTGGTTCTCAAGCCAATTTGATTTCTGAAGACATAGTTAAGAGGTTAAATCTGGAAACTATTGCACATCCAGGACCTTATCTTTTAGGTTGGATATTCAAGAATGAAAACTTGCAGGTAACAAGGAAGTGCATCCTAAGGTTTGCAATCATTAAAAACTTTCTTGACGAAGTTAAACTTGATGTAGTTCCGCTAGTTGATATTTTAGGTATTGTTTTGGGAAGTTCTTATATTTATAATAGAATGCCAATATTTCATTGCCATGAGAATAAGTACCACTTGTTCAAGAATGGAATTGAGTACATATTTAGAGTGCATAAGAAGAATATTAGTTTGTCTCTTATACATGTAGGATAAATGAAGAGAATAGTGAATGCAAGTCAAAATTTGGCTTTGTTAATGTTCAAGCATAATGATGTTTTGAGACCTTTCAAGAAGATGCATAAAATGAACATGATGATTTCATTGAAGTTGATAATGGTTGTAATAAGATGTTTCAGGGCTCTAACATGTTTCCCTTGAAAAGAGGTAAATACGATGTGATAGATTTGCAGCAGTCCACATCATTGTTGAACAATGATGGGAACAAGATGTCGGTGTTGAATGGTGTAAAAATAAAAGAAAAAGTGCCAAATAAATATGAAAAAGAAGGCATAGGTTCCACAAGTACTTATTTTGGGTTTCAAAATTGTACATGGCAGTGGTGAAAAAACTTGGTCAAAATTCGACGCAAGTACAAGGCAAAACAAGCTAAAAATCAACATGACGACAGTGTTCGAGGTGAGAAATTTTTCAAGTTATTAAAGTTTCCTTTTATTGACGACCGAGGTGGGAACATGTTTTTTTATTCAAGGATAGTTTGTTGTTCTGCAAATTCTAGGAAATTGCAGCAAGATGGTATCTACAACAACAAGATAGGGTCTCTAGAATCAAAGAAAAATATCAATTTTTATGAAAAGCTAAATTGGTTGAATTCAAGAAAATTCCAGTGGATTAAGACTAAAGGGTGAGGGGGTTTTACCCTCATCCACATGTTCAATAATGAAAGAGATTTTAGGGTCCAAAATCTTCCAGTGAGGAGACGTGATCAGGTAATCAAAATTATGCTCAAAAATTAAAGTTGTCGGAGTGGTGTGGAACCTGAACAACCGCGTAGATCTTGTTGTCCTGAATTCGACACTACTCATTTCGTGGAAAACCAACACCGTATGCTCCCATAAACGTGTTTTGTCAACTTTTTCAAATAGGATTTTTTTTTTAAATGCAAGACAACCTGGACAGTGGCCCATACAACTGACTGGGCATGCCCATGTGGCAGATTGACTGGGTCAATGGAATATTCTTTTTCGAATCGTGTGGTGCCAAGTGGGATGATGTCATTGGTTTCAATTGGCACATTTTGGTTTGGTGTTATGGAGGCCAATCATAGGTTTCCAACCAAAATTGTGGTTATAGTCTGAACGGAGTGGGCATGGGTTGAACCCGCAACCTCCAAGCTTCTAGCCCAAAGCTTTTGCCATCGCACCATGGGTTTGTTTATTAACCTATATGGGCACGTCATATATTTATGCTGTAAGTGTTTTGGGTTTGGGGGTGGGGACCGGGATCTAGCCCCAACCCTAGTCACCACGCCGAGGGTGGGACTATGGATGGGAGGCTAGCCCCATGCCCCCCCACTAACCATAATCGTGCCATATAAATCGCCGACGTCCAATGTCGCCTTTGCAAATAGACCGCCACTGTAATTGTCAGGTGGCTAGCCACCAACGTAACCGTCGCTGTCAATGCTTATCTGACCACCACCAATGTCGCTGCGGAGACTGCCAATTCAATTTTCGAGACGCCAAAGGCTAACCTTAACCACAACAAAAAAATTCAACGCCTCCCATTTGACCACCCTTAACCATTAATGTCGATGGTTAGCAAACCGCATAGAAATTTTTAATAAAAAAATTTATATTCGACACCAAAACCATATAAGCATATTTCTAGACTTTAGGCGTTATTGGAAAAATTAATTCCCCGACAATTTCACCCAATTTTTGGGGAATTTAGTGCCTATTTAGCAGAATTATGGGCGTATTTGTAGGTTCGGTGCCAGATTGTAGAATGAATAGTGGAGGAACTAGGGGAGATTATAACTTGAGGATTTTTTTACCAAATTCGAGGCAGAAAGAGGCTACACAGGAATATTTGGGCATTCTAGAGCTGATGGAACAAATTTCAGAGCTGTTTGAGCATTGTAAACATATGTAATCATAGTTTTGAGAATAATATAAGAGGGCCAAGCCATTGGAAGCTAGACCAAGGAGACGTAGCCCAAGAGGGGTGAAATCCTTCATCATGTGTTGGTGCATTAATATTTATGTTGATGTTGATGTTTGTTAGATGATGTTGTTTAGTGTTTTGTTTATGTTAATTTTCTCAAGAAATTCACATAAAAACTCATGTTTAACTTGAAATTTACCTCATAATCCTCAAGCACTTTGTTTATATTATGAATTGGATCTTAGCACAAAAAACACTAATATTCCCATTCAAATCAATGGCCGAGGTCCAACACTATGCGTTGTGCACAATACTTGTCGTGGGGGGGAGGGTTGTAGTATGTGTCAGTCAAGAACAATACGTTGCATCTAGAAGACAATCTTGTCAGACTGTGAACGATCACCCATTATCATCTCAGGTGAGACTTCACTCACTTCGTGGGTGTTTATGAAAGGGTTGATGCTAAGCATGTCTTTGTTGGCCATTGTGTCACAAATGTCAGGTTTATCATTATCCTACGCACCAAAAAATGGTTTCGTTGTTGGGACTGGGATGGTTATGTTATGGGATTGTCTCTTAGGGATGTGGGAGCCATGGAATCCTACCAAAAATTAAATCACCCACTATCTTATGAGAAATGAGCATGAGTTCTTTGCAAAAGAAATAGGAGAAAAGGGTCAAAACACAGAGAAATGGCTGCAAAAATACATGTATACATATTTTCATCAAGCCTTTTTTGCAGAATTCCCTAAAATTTTGATAGAGTGGGTCCAAATGTTGAAGGATAATAATCTAACAGATTGGCATGATGGGCCAAGAAGGTGGATGCCAGAGGAGGTACATCAGCTACAAGAAGTTTGCAACAAGAATTCATGTGTTTTTTATTTCGCGTTTGAGAGTGTGTTAGAAGGATATATTGTGGAGTTTGTGGTGGAATCAATGGTGTTTACTATAGTAGAGAAAAAATTTCTAAAGGGACTGAGAGGAATATTTATATGGTCATTACCTTTGTTGATAAAAACGTTGTTGTATGACCACAATTTGTTTCCTCTGGAGTCTGATACCATGAGAAAATAAGCAACCCATGTGGATAGGGAAGTGGGGGAGACATAGGAGATGGTTTGAGGAGTGGGAAAAGGAAAGAAGAAAACATAGTGTGATGGAAGATAACAATGGGTCATAAATGTGCATAAGAATAGAAATGGAAAGGATGGAGAAATAGAGTTATGAGGATGGAAAATTTAGGAGTGGTAGAAGATATCGACAAGGTGACACAATAGGAGGCTGATGATTTTTGGTGCCTTCCGAAAGAAGGGGCCTAGAGGGAGGGGCTAGGAGAGGTCATCATAGGATATAGGTAGTGCCAATAATCAAAGCTACGAAGGGATATAGTTTTTTATGCCACCTATAGAGGTAGAGGAGAGGGAGTAATTTATTTTTCACACCACGAAAGATTTGGGATCAGAAATACAAGATTAGATAATACCTGGGGTTGAACCCATCACCATGCATGCATCTACAGAATAGGAGGTAAGTACTCAATGCACTAATTCAACTAGTGTAGGAGGTAATCATAGTCAGGGGGAGGAAATAGTAGTAGTAGATTTGGCTCAGTTGTAGGGGTGCGAAAAAAATTATTCAGGCTCAGAGTGGTGTGCGGTCAGGCACGTAGCCTTCTAGTAGCACAGTGAGCGTTGGATGAAGTAATTTATCAGGGAGTATCATGCATACTACCATGGTAGGAATACATCTAAGGATGCCCATGTTTCATAGTGTTGGGAAAAAAGACCTAGAACAACACATGTTTGTGTCTAAGGTTTTCTGGACAACTAAGTAGGTCCAAGATGAGGCCACAAAGATTGCACAACTGGAAGCCATGTTTAAGAATCGTGCACTAACATGGTACAAGATGTTCAAAAGTGCAAGATTGACTGAACATAACATGACTCTGGTGGATATTAAGTAGGCACTAATAAGATAATTTCAGAGTCCCAAGTCAGAGTCCCATTGCATCATAGAACTAATAGAGATCAAGTAGAGTCCAAGAGAATTTGTATGTGATTTTGATGAGAATTTTAAAGCGTTGAAAGACATGGTGACATTTGAAATTATAGACATGCATCACAAGGAATGGTATGGCGCATGTGCAGTCTCGGCTGGCTGCATTAGCTTCTCAACTCCAAGACTTGTCGAAGGGGAAGGAAAAGCGAGAATAAGTGTGGGGTACCATCTTTTGGATAAAGGGTCAACATAGGAATGAATGCAAGTTATTTAATGACTATATGGTTATTGGAGCAACAAAACCTCTTGCACAGGGAAAGGGAATGTGGTACGAAATTTGTAGGGTATGGGCCCATATACCATCTAGTTTCCCGATGATGCAAAAATATGAGCCCACAATCCAAACTTTATTTTGCGACTTTTTCATGTCAGTTGGGCAAGATATTCATCATTGTCGCGCATTAGAGATAATGCATGAGCGTACATTTGATTCCTTCCAAGTGCAGGGGCTCAAAGGGATGGAAGCTGCATCAAATGGATTTAATCATGATAGGTACAATTAAGGTGGAAAATACAACCCACAAGGTTCAAGACAAGGTATGGTGGCTAGAGGACCTAACAGAGGAAGAGGAGGATTTGGCCAAGGATAGAGAACTAAAATCTGCTACAATTGCATGCAATGGGGAAATTTGGCTAGGGATTGTACCAACCATTGTTTCATTTGTATTTATTTTAAATCCTTAGACCATCTGATAGAAAAATTCCCTCAGTTGATTTCCAAGTGGCAAGAAAAGAAGGGGCCCAATGTCCAAATGATAATGATTAAGCTACATAGACATCAATAACGGGTGAGTGCGATAATGTGAGGAGGTGCCAAGATAGGAGCTGATGCTATGAGAGCTTGGGCATCACATCCCCAATGGGTTAGAAGAGCTCCCAAACCACATTTGAAATTTGACTCAACTCAAGAGAAGACCATATATAAGGAGGCCCGATGAGAAATAGTTGCAGAAGAATGGGACAGGTTGGAAGCTAGGCACAAAGAAGCTATGCCAGAGATATTTGATACCACCATAGGAAAGGAGAAAATTATCACAGTAGATCCAATGCAGAGTCTGCTGCAAAGTTTTTTGGTGTTAGTAAAATATCCTCAGGCCTTGAATAAGTTCATAAAAAAGGTGGAATAGTGCACCGGTAATTTGGAGGAGACTATTGAGAAAACTTCACTGAAGGTCATGAACCAAGTCGCTCACAGGAAGAGGAAAAAATAATTTTGGTTCAGTTAATAAATTGGTGAGTATGAAATAGATAAAATTATTCAATACTTGGGATCATATGTAAACATTTTACCGAAAAGTACCTGGGAAATGATGGGAATATCTAAGTTGGTGTGGTCTGCAATTCAACTCAGATTGGATAATCAACATCGGATTTTTCTCATCAGACAATTTTTATGGGTGCTTGTGAACATCAATGGAGTATCATGCACCACCAATTTCGAGGTAATTGAAATCACTTCAAAGAGAAGGAAAATTACTTCAAAGGAAAAGACATTCGATTCATTGCATCATTGGATCCGTAGGAAGGGGGTTGATATGTGTATCCCATGAAGGGTGAGGTTAGTCGAGAAGACCTAGATAATATTTATAATATCATGGCTCAATGGGATGACTATTTCAACCTGACAACCGATGGAGTGCTAAGTTTTCGAAGCAACAAGTCCTTCGTCTCTGACTCAAAATAAGCCTTGGAGAATTCACAGAACTAGATGCATGAAGTCAACACCTAAACATACGTACATGTTATGAGAATGGTGTGATATATAGTGACTAAGGTGAAGAATCCACCTCACTTCAACAAGTTGTTGGATGTAGACATTTTTGTTTGGGAATATGAAGATCATGTATTGAAGTGTCAAAGGATCCCCATGCTAGATGTGGCATTGCATGCTATACCATCTAGGTGGTGGGTCGTGCACAAGGAGAAAGTTGTAGGATGATGACAATGTAGGGAACTATTTAAAGTTAGATTCATAACCAACTCTGGATACCTTGGAGAAACATAACCAGGTACTGACTACCCCAAGGCTCACCTGAAGCGGTGCATCACACCATAGACAAAAGGACGTATACCCTAGTAGGAATGGGTAATCAATTTATCCACACTTTGGACGTCATCCTAGCGAACTAGTATATTTAGTTGGAGTTGCATAGAGGAACATGTGATTGGGATGAAGTGGCACAAAATTTCACGGATAAATTCAACTTTCAAGAAGATGAACCCACGCTGGAAGAAGATCTAAAGGTGTTGCAATAGAATATATTTGTGGAGGATGATATGACCATGATCAGGTATGGAGGATTATGTGGTGCACATCATCACTTGTAGCGGGTACAAGATTTTTTGGAATGTTACAACGTGGTAGAAAAGGGAGGATATAATGATAAGGATCCCCTGAATATCCAAATTTCGTAAGTCAAAGGAGAGTGTGCGGTGGAGGGACCACCATTACAATTCAAGGAGTTTGCACAGTTGATAAAAAAAAATAAGGTTAATATCAGAACTGGGGAATGTGTCAAGATGGTCGCTATCATATATTATTGGGATGAGGATATTGTTGAGAAGGTCACTCACTTGTTGCAAAAATATCAAGATATGTTCCCTAATATATTTGAATATATGAAATGGATTGTGGGAGAATTCATAGAAATGAAGATCCCCTTGAATCTTGACACGAAGCCAGTGAAGCAAAGACGATATCGACGAAACCCCATTTATAAGGAGAAAGTGAAGAAGGAATTAGAGAAGATGTTGAAGGCAGGGATCATCAAGCTAGTGGATGAATCAGAATGGGTTATCCCAATGGTGGTTTAGAATAAGAAGAAAGGTGAAATCAATATTTGTGTATATTTACAAAGTTGAATTACGCCTACGCAAATGACCCATTTCCTACCCCATTCATAGATGATGTTATGGAAAATGTAAGGGGTGAAGATGTGTAATATTTAAATGATGGATTTCTGGGGTATCACCAAGTGCAGATCACCAAAGAGGATCAACGTAAAGCTACTTTCATAGTGGGGTTTCTTTCATTATACGGGGATGTTGCTTGGTCTAAAAAATGTGCCAACAATCTTCTCCAGAATAGTGGTAGCGACATTTAAGGAATTAAAGCATAAATTTGTAAAAATACACTTAGATGATTGGGCGGTGTTTAGTCTACTGAAGAAACATATTGAGGTGTTATGATTGATGTTATAAAGGTGTAAGAAATTGTATATTTACCTAAACCTTAATATGTTTATATTTTGTGCTCCTTTTGGTATCCCACTGGGACATGTCATATGTAAACATGGGTTGCTAGTAGAATCAACCAAGATTGTCATTATTGTAGATTTTCTACCACCTACTACAATATGTCTGTTGTCAAGATAAATCCCCTCTATGGACAGAGGCAATATCTCTATCCCTAGAGCGGGTCTAGCAACATGAGATACTTTATAATGAAAAGCTCTCTTAAATAACATTCACAATGCGACAATAAAGGAGATAGAAGTACCTTTTTCCCAACGATATGTTTGAATCTGTTGATGATGACCTTGATCCACAATCCTTTTAGGCTCGCTCCCTGCTACTGATGGCACATGAATACTTGTGGATGATCAAGATGCAACAAAAAACGTAATCCAATACATAATAATTATAAAAAATATCTATCTAGCAGATCAAGGAGTACCATAATATTTTCATAAACAATTAGGCAAATATAGAAAGAAAAAATGAGATGTTTTATTGATAAATATAAAAGGAAGAGATTACAACCCATGCCTTGATTTTGGAGGCCTCCTTTGGTGAAAATTTGAGTCCTTCACCAAAGCTCTAAATCATTCCTTCTCTCAAACACTTAGGCGTTATCATAATGCAAGGACACAAAGGGAACGAGAGTTCATACTAGCCCGACAATGACCAACCAAACTAACATTATTGGAAGGATGGGCATGAATTTATAGGAAGGTAGAAGAGGTTGGGAGCCCATGAAAGGAGGAGGAAGGCCCACTTTCTAAGGGATAAACCCCCATGGATGAGATCAAAGCTATAAAATTAGAGAGCTCGACTATATCACCACCATTTAAAAATGAACTCGCTGCCCTAGAACTTCTAGAGTTCGAAGCTTCTCCTCTATTTGGGAAACATTGCCAGAAATGGATCAGTGCAGTTTTCCAAGAAATAAGGGCATTGGCAGCGCTAAGCTAGAACTATGAATATGACATCAGCACGAGCATGACACTAGGAAATGCATTAACCCAAGAAACTAGGAGTTTGACCAAGTTTCTTCAGTAATATTCCAAGGCAGTTTTATTTGAATCTTCATGGGATGTCTTAACATATTTATTCATGGTGGAAACATTGCATAGGATCTATCATGGGGCATTTTAGGATCAGGGATGGGAAAATGAGCATGGTGACAAATTATTGTGTAACAGATTCCCCCTAAAGCATGAAGGCAGAACAAGGAGCGATGGATGAAATTTTTTATGATCCAAGGCAAAGAACACTGACCACCTCCGGAAAACCTGCCAAATAAAACATATTACAATTTATGATACCTCTAGTATTAATATGCCTAACCACATAACTCTGAAATAGGCATAAAATAATACATGAAACCATGACATGTTCGCAGCCATCCGTCTAAATAGATCATAGAAATGGATCCACAGCATGGATGCAACCATCCGTATAGATAGGATCATGTATACAATCATGAATACTCAATAACTCCACACAACCTGGATCAAAATATGAGGTGACCCAAGGTATTCACTGCGATCTCAATCAACCCAATGTATGAATCTAGCCATGCGAATAAATGTGTTGGTCTCGAACATGGTAGAAACCACCTGATTACCAGGCAATGATGAAAACTGTTAACAGGCATGAGAGAGACCATCAATAATGACGATGGACCTCAAGGTACAACAACACAATCTACAAGCATGAATAAATGTGTTGATGTATAAAACTTTCGGAATCATTTGATCGAAGGCCAATGATGTGAACTTGTCGTCAAACATGAAGAACTTTCCATTGAGGCATGCAAGCTCCAATGTAATGAGAAGAAGTTTCTAAATCACCTTCCCGGATAATGAGCTGAAGTCGACAGGAAATGATTCATCAAAGTAGGGCCATGATGATCTTAAGATGATAGGAGTGATTCGGGATTGTAACATAGGAGGTCAAATAAGAAAAGTATGTTTGAAAAAAAGGACTTCTCTCGAACATTTTGGCAACACGACTCCGGAGTATGGTAGAATTTGACTCAAATAGGATCATAGGTTATGTTGAAAACATTTGGTAATAAAATGAGAGTCAAAGAGATTTCCCAAACCCATGGAGGTAGAGTGATGAATGTAGAATGTCCCCAACCCGACATGAACTGCAACTGAGTTCCATGTTCAAGAGTGACAAGCTGCCCAAAATACATATAGTGTGTTCACTTTCAATTTTCCACCGTTATTGCTAATGAGTATCTCTTTATTTTTTATAGCCAGCGTGAATAGGATAAAATATGCTGATCATGTAAGTTCATTCTTCAAATCAATCCATTCTATTAAGTTTAATGAGCCCTAGGAAGGAGGAACTCAGTCTCATCATGGTGACAAGTCTTTCATCGTTTAGTCTTTAATGAGTCCAATGAAAGGGTTACTTGGTAACTTTTCATGTTTAAGGAGTTTGAAAAGAAATGAAAAGAAAAATCCATCGTGTCCATTTTTGTAAATCGTCTCTCGAATCTGAAAAGGTAGAAAACAATATTCAAGAGAACCTCTTGACCATGTTCGATCAAGGTATACCTTTTTTGTAAATAGTAAATCCCAACCTGAAAAAGGGGTACACTTCTACTAAGATCACGTCAATTCATTCACTTTAACGAGTTCGAAATGACAAGTACTCGAAAATATTTTCATTTTTTGAGAGTCAGAAAAGAGCTGAAATTTGACTCCAAGGGGGTTCCTTTTTCATAAATGTTTACCGAGCCTAAAATAGAGATAAAATACAACTCTTTTACATCAGAAATAATCACCGATAGTGTGAAAGTCTTGTTACTACATAAATACGAAAAACATCACCAATATCGAGGAAAAATGATAAAATGATGGTGAAATTTTTTCCAAAATCTACAAATAGACCAAAAAGTAATTATTTTTCACCTTTCTATTTTGAGAAGTGCATTTTACCCATTTTCCCTATGAACTTCAAATCAGTGGTGTGACCGATCCAGGACACCATTCAGCAATCTGTCAGCATCAAGTAAGAGCTCTAAGCCTCCTCTTCAATTTAATTCCATTCATTTATCATTTAGCTTTAGAAATAGGGAGATAGGGGGGATGATTTCAAACCTCAAAATCACTTGCGACCAGCGTGGTTTTGAGCTATCAGACCCGCGCTGGTTGCATTTAGCCCGTTAGGGCAGCGTGCCTCCAGTGCCAAATTAAGTCAGACAGTCATGTTTGTTAGCCATCTATAAATTATGTTATATCTGATGATGGCTAGATTATTCCATGGATTTCCAAAAACAAGATTTCCATCAAAATCTATGAGTTTCATAAGTATCATTGTGTTCATTATCCCTAAGATATCCATCTCTCATAAAATCTTCAATCAAAGCCTCTAATTTGCCCTGCTGATACCAAAAGAGACTGTTTCTAAGCCATTTTCCCATCATTTTCCCTTTGAAAAATCCCTCATTTCCCCTATCCCTTTTTCTTCCAAAAATCCTTTTTTACCCTTTATTTTCCTTCAAGATTCCCTTTAAACTTGATAAAATCCTTTTATTAAGGTTTGAATCCCTTTTCCCCCCTTATCGGAACCCCTAAAAAAGGTCAAAAAACCTCATTTTTGGCCTTTTCCACTCCTTTTCAAACATTGGGCCTTAAGTAATGTTCATCTTAAGCCCTAGCCCCCTTTTCCGCCATATGACCAGCTCTGAGACCGAGCGCTAAGCCCATCGGCTATCGGCCATTGCCGTTCCCCGTTTCCTCTTTCCCCTTACATTTTCTTCCGCACCTTTGATTTTCACCCCGCTCACTTTTCTCGCTTTAATTCCCATCGTTGATCTTGCTTCCAATCTGACGATCCTCGCTTCATCGCAATTTTTCCATCTCCCTGTCCCTATGTTCATATTGCGTTTCCCGGCTATCAATCTCAACCATTGATCCTCCTGATCCAACAGTTGGCGCTCATTCGCATAATCACTGACCCCTCATTCACCATATTTAATCCCCGATCCTTCGAGTTAATCCCCACCGTGGATCTCCCAGACCCAACGGCATGCATTGATTCCCCTTTTCTTCCACCCCGCCAGCCTTATATCTCTTCCCACTTGATCTGAACCGTCCGATTAACCTAGATCAACGGCGTAGGTTCACTACAGAGGTACCTGACCAAAGTGGCCCATACTCCCCAGTGCCCCCGCAATTGACTCTTTTGACTATGGGAGATCTCAGATCTATGGCTGCGATTTATTGCGGAGCCACACCCCGAGATTTTCCTCCGTACTCCCAAATGCCCCCACTATGCGTATTTTCTTTCAATCTCCCATATAATCCCTTCGGTCCCACCCGACCGCACTGGGCCTTTCATCGTGCTTCCGTTTCAATCTCCACCATTGATCTGCCCCCCCCGGATCCAACGGCCCACAGTCATCTTCGCACCCGTTTCTCCATAACGGTCTAAACCCCATATTCAATGCGAAATAGGTGGTTTTCCCGTGGACACACGTCAACCACTAGATCGTATTGCGTTCGATTGGTCCCAAACCGCTTACCTCCTTCACCTCATGCAAAAACCGTTGTCGGTTTTCCAATACCGCTTTTTCAGTTCTTCGCGCCAATGCAAATTTTAAACCTCTACCTGCAATCCACCTCCTATGCACTTCTCTTCCGCTACTCCAAAGCCTCTGAATGCAGTCTACCCCAGCCCGCAGGATTTATTTAATATTTTGTTTGTTTTGTAGGTTTTTATGGTGGCTAAGGTGTTAAAAGGTCTCCCACAGCCAAGGAAACGGTGGTGAAAGGCCAAGGGTGACGATCCTGAGAGCCTAAGAAAATGCAAAAAAGGGAAAAAAAGGGTCGAATTTCAAAGTTTTTAATCAATATTTCATGGACATTGATTACAAATCAAACCCTCCAGCACATAGAAGAAACACCTGCACACAACAACAAAACAAAATCAGTGAAGAAGAATAAAGGCTTGATCAGAAGATAAAGGATAAAGTTTGAAACAGTGATTAAGGACAAAGACAGAGACTGTGAACAAAGGATTAAAGACTAGCAATACAGTCAGTAAAGTCAAAGACAATGAGGATGACTATAAAGGAAAAAAGCACAATCAGGCCTTAACACAGTTTAAATGATGAAATTAAAGGAAGGTTTAGGCTAAAGAAGCCTTGAACACATCAACACAGAGCAGTTATTCAATCAGAAATATCAACTGACTCCTTTGGCCAATTCTTATCCATAAAGCCAATTAAGCAGTTATTACACAAAAGAATATATTTTAAACTATCAAGACAATTATTGTAAAGATAAGATAAAGCCTTAAAGTCAATCTTTTCCACCTATCTTTATCTCAGAAATTAAGACAAATTTATTTAGTAGAGAAGTAGTTGCAGATATTCTTACCTTATGCCCTACGTGGTTATCAAGGCTAGGAATGCATTTACTCTGTAATTAATAACATTTTGAACCCTAGAGGAGTTTCACCTCCTCATTTGCAGTATAAATACTGCATTAGAACTCATTGTAAATGTTGGATTTTGATGAATGATGCGGGAATAATACATAGTCCTTTGAAGCTCTTGAAGAGAAATTGATGTCTTGGAACCCATGCATGATCTTATTTTCTTGTTGATGGAGAAGGATTGCTTGCAGGATCCATAGGCTTGGTTGATGGTGAAGTTTTCTTTTGTTTATGTTTTCTAGTTTTCCATTATGCTTTCCATCTTGCTATGTTGCAGTAGGACAAAGAATTTAGATTAAGAATGTTTTCTAATGGAACCTTAAATTTGTTTATCCTTCATTGCCTCAATGTTTTCTTCTGCTAAGATACATTAGAGAAATCATTTATTGCTCTCTAACAGGTTCTTAGCTTTTCCATTTCTTGAATAATTTAGATCAGTTAGCATCAATTATGATTTATGGTTAGCCTTGCATATTGTTGCCACTGAAATATTTTGTTCTTGGAATCATCTCTTTAAAGTAGCTTTGTCTAGGTTTGTCAAAGAAGTCTGTTTAAAATCATGCTCTTTGCCTTTACTTAGCTAAAATTGTTTTAAGGAAACATTATAGCTGTAACTTTGGATGTTAGAGTTTTCTCTCCTTCTATGGTTATAGTTACTTGTGCATCTTAAACTGCTCTTGATGATAAAAGCTCTGAAAGTTGGATAAGTTTCTTACCTTTCTAAGTTTTTATCTGAATGCTTGTCTTGGTTAATTATATGTTTTCAATTTGAAATCAAAAGGATTAGGTTCTGCTTATGCCTTTGATTCTCTTGTTATTCTTATCAATTTTCTAACTCCCTCAATTTACAAGTATATAAAGGATTCGGTTTCATCCCTTTATTAGTTTGTTGTTCTCAATCTTTATGTCCATTTCAGAAATCCTTCATAACCTTGAAAGATCTACCAACCAAGTAAACTTTCCTGCAAATTCTCTTAAACACCATTGATGAACTTATCTGGACCTTGTTAGACTCCATTGCCCAATGACTTAACAATCTTCCATGTTTCCTATAAAAAATCTATCAAAGTATCATACCCAACCAAAAAAAAAAATCAAAGTACCTAGCACTTAACATCTAGCCTAAAATCAACCCTAAATTAGTAAACAAGACATATCTTTGCACATTGAGAGATCCCTCTCCAAATCCAGGAAGGCTAGGTCCTTGGATTCCAAATCTTGGTTTGATGTTACCCTTGTCAATTTGTATCTCAATTAATCTAGAAAATTACGGGGAGCTAACATAGTGGTGATCATGGTGGGACTGAGTTCATAGTAGCCTGACAAACTCTTATAGACTCATATACATCCCTAGTTTGACTTAAAAACCAACCCATAGCTAGAGTAGAAACTAATTACTTCATCATCCTAGCAATATAATGACTTAGTTAAGGGATACTCATTAACCATAAGGCTGCATAAAGAAACTAAAAACCCAAAAGAACTCCCTAGATCGATTTTTTATCAAGAATATGGTGGTCGACCATTGTATACATATCTTCAAAATTTCAAAAAAAAATCCACCTGGACTCCACTAGCCTCCAGTAGACCTTCCTCATCCCATTAGTCCCATAGGTTGTTCTAGGATTGTGTCAGATCAGTCCAAAACATTTTTTAAGGCCTAGTTATACCTTGTGTGAATAAAGAGATCTGGCTTCACAAAGGATCTATACCAGATCACACCTGGACCCAAATCCTCCTACCATAGTTGATAACCTAGAAAAGATTTTGTGGAAAAATCCTAAAGTTGGAAACTCACCCACTGTTAGGGCCATCCATAGAGCAAGTTTTTCACCAGAACATCTTACAGTTTCACAATATCCTCAGATTGATTTGCACCATACCAAGAACCTATTCATGAACAAGTCACAAAGTAGGGTTGACCAAGCTGACTTTGAGCCCATAGATTTGCAGCAAAGCTCCAATAGAGAAGCTTCTCCTTCCAATCCACCTGATTTTCAGCTTCTACATCACATCAGCCCTTTTCATCTCAAATCTACTCAGAATCAGTCTTCTGGTCCAAGTACCTTAGCTACACCCATCCATACCACCAGTGTGAAAACCACCTCACTCCATCCTCCTCCACCTCTCACAAATCCTCCCCTTATAAATCAGCCTTTGTTTTCTTTCCCTCCCATCATGGTAGCCTGGTATGCTCCACTGGCTCTACAACAACCACTATTACCTTTGCCAAATGACTATCAGTCCAAAATCCCTCACTTCTTAGGGGCTGAATCCATCACTACTCAAAAACATGTAGATAGAATTAATGATGCTTTTGACTATATGGAGATAGAAGATGAAACCATAATATGAGGATTTTTTCTCAAATCCTAGGGGGAGAACCCAAGAAATGGTTTAAAGACTTACCTCCCAATAGCATTCATGATCTCCCTACTCTATACCAAACCTTTGTGAACAAATGGGAAATCAAGAAAAACCCCCTCCAAATTCTGTTTGAGTATAACAATCTTAAGAGAAATCCAGGAGAAAGCGTTCATGACTACTCCACTAGGTTTAACAGTGTTTACAATGCTCTCCCACTACACATAAAACCTCCACAAGGCTTGGCCTTGGTGAAATATCCTAAAGGCTTTGATGCTGATATGTCCTATAAACTAAGGGAGAGAGATTACCTAACTCTAGAAGACATGCAAAAGGGGGCTATGAGTGTAGAGGCCAATTTGATTGAGAAAAGGGCTAGGGTGAGATTAGAAAAAAGGGTGACTTATAGAGATGATACAACACCTGCACCCTCCTCTTCAGAAACCAAACTTGACTCCATAGTTAGGATAATGGAGAGGATGATGGAAAATTTCAGTTTGAATGAGAGAACACCCCCTAGGGAAAATCAAGCCAATCTTCAAAACAGGAATAGAAATCAAAATTTTAGAAGAGACCCTCCTCAAATCAGACAAAGAGAGAGTGACCAACAAATCAGACCCCCTTTCCAAGACAACTTTGTAGATGAAGAAGAAAGAGAGCCTAAGCAATTGGAATAAGACCATGTAAATGTCATAGGTCTGGATGACGAGGATAATACATTCCTTACTGAAGAAGAACAAAGGATGTTCTCTTCAAAAACAAATGAGAAATCATATGAAGATTCCGAAGACTATAGATTAGGATTTGAGAATGTCGTAATGGAAGTCCATAGGCAGTATAACCTTAGGAGAAAAAAGAGTCAAGATGTTACTAAAAAAAATCAGCCAAACGTTGTTGTTAGAAAGACCTCTGAAACTATTCCTAAAAAAATAGCAGAAAGCACAAATACTACGGCTAAGAAGACTAAACTAAACAAGCAAAAGACTAGCCAACCTAGTAATGATTCAAGCTGCCTTAGTACTTCAGATAGTGGCCCTGAAAAAACCTTACTGTCCAAACCATCAAATCAGAATGAGAAAATTAAAAATATAGAAAATTTCATGGCTGATAAAACTAATGTAAATGCAATAAAGACACCTGTACCTTTCAGTTTTGAGGGGGATATTTCCAAAATCAAGATCACTATACCCCTCACTGAATTGGTAACCCAAGAGGTATATAGATCCCAGATTTTAAAAGTGTTAAACATAGGCAAGGATACTGATACCCTAAACTTAACTGATGATAAACTAGAACTTTTTTTTGGTCATGAAGTAGAGGGAAGATATAAAAAAGGAGCAGTCCCTCCTTTCTATGTAAGTCTAAACATACATGAAAAAATTCTGCATAATTCTATGCTAGACTCTGGTGCCTCACACAATCTCATGCAAAAGGTTGTGATGGAAATATTGGGCCTAGAAATCACAAATCCCTACAAAGACTTGTATTCTTTTGATTCCAGTAGGGTTAAGTGTTTGTGCCTAATCAAGGATCCGTGTGTCAATCTGGCACAAATCCCTACTAAGAGTCTAGTCATGGATATAGTTGTGGCTGACATCCCCCCAAAGTATGGCATGCTTTTATCTAGATCATGGGGGGCCAAACTCCAGGGAAGCCTTCAAATGGACATGACCTATGCCACCATCCCAGTCTTCAATCAAACAATAATATTGTACCAGGAATCCCACATGAAAAACATGTTGAGTAACATAGATAGGCCAAATAACACATAGTAACATAGATAGGCCAAATAACACACCAGTTTATTCCATTCACTCAGACCTCGACTCCTTCATCCTATAAAATGAAAATGACATAAGTGAACAAGTGAATGACAATGAGAGAGAACTAAGTCCCCCAGAACAATCAAACCAGCTCTCTAATCAAGAAAATGACTCCCAAAACTCTAGCAGCCCCGAAGTACATTGACAAAAATGAAATTGAAACCCTTTGGCATATGAGCTTTGATGGTTCTTATGGTAAGGCTGGATTAGGGGCTGGTGTTTGGATCCACAACACCAATGAAGGCCATTCCTATAGGTTAGATTTTCAATGCACCAATAATGTTGCAGAGTATGAGGCTCTCCTTATAGGTCTATACTTACTTAAAAATCTCAAAGCCAAGAAAATCTTGATCCAAGGAGATTCTGAACTAATCATCGATCAAATTAAGGGATAATATTCAGCCAAGAACCCTAGGTTAAGGGAATATAGAAATTTTGCCCTAGACCTTCTCAAAACCTTTGAGAAATATGAGCTTACTTTCATACCTAGGGCCCAAAACTGCCTTGCTAATGAGCTTGTCTTTGCTGCCATCAATTTATATTTACCTTATGAAAATAATCAATGCCTCATCAAAATAAAGAACAGGCCTATTGTACCAGACAACTTGAACCATTGGAAAGTGTTTGACAATGATGACGAAAAAGATGATTTTCTGCAATCCAGAAATGACTTTGCAAGCACAAAACAGAGTTTTAGATTTGAAAGAAATAATTCTGTTGAAAGAGAAACTCCCAAAACAGAGCTTCCCTTTAATGATGATATAAACCACCTTCAAAACCCTTGTGTTGCAGAAGTATTTGATAAATCAGATCAAAGAGAACTTGAAATTCTGCAGTACAAATATGACACCTTGCCAAGAGGCCTTACACCACTAGGAGAGTTGTTTGATTTTAATGATGTAGCTAAAAAACCCAAGATGGAACCCACTGAAACAAATGTAAAATAGTGTAACATTGGAGGGATGAAAGAGCCCAAAATAATCAAGCTGTCCAAAACTCCCCCTTCTCACACAAAATAGAAATACATTAAGCTTTTTAAATAATTTAAAGATGTGTTTTCTTGGGGGTATGAAGACTTGAAATCCTATGACACCAAAATCATCCAACATAAAATTCCTCTCAAAGAAAATCAAAAACCGTTTAAACAAAAGTTGAGAAGAATAAACCCCCTCTTGTTACCCTCAATTGACAAAGAAATAAAAAAGGTGTATGATGCTGGGATCATAGTCCCTGTCCGATACTCAGAATGGGTGTCCAACCTTGTGTCAGTTAGGAAGAAGACCGGGGAAATTAGGCTTTGTATTGACTTTAGAAATTTGAACAAAGCCTCCTTGAAAGAAAATTACCCCTTGCCTAAAATGGATCACATACTCCAAAAATTAGTTGGTTCAAAAAGAATCTGATTACTAGATGGCTTCTCAGGTTATAACCAAGTTCTAGTCTTTCCAAGTGACCAACTTAAAACTGCTTTCACTACACCTTGGGGTATGTTCATGTATGTTAAAATGCCATTCAATTTAATGAATGCAGGGGCTACTTTCCAAAGGGCAATGGACATAGCTTTTTTCAGAAGACATAGGTTACTTCATAGTCATATACCTTGATGACATCACTGTCTACTCTAAGACTGATGAGGAGCACTTAGTCCACTTGAGAAAAGTCTTTGAAAAATGTAGAAAGTATGGCCTGTCCCTAAATCCTAAGAAAACTTTGTTTGGCCTTCAGGAAGGAAAACTCTTAGGTCACATCATCTCTGAGGAAGGAATCAAGATAGATCCCAAAAGAATAGAAGGCATCTTACAAATCAGTCATCCTAGGAACATTAAAGAGTTGCAATCTTTCATTAGAAAGATTAACTTCCTAAGAAGATTCATTCCTAACCTTGCTGAGCTCCTAAGAAATATCACAGATATGTTGAAAAAGGAAGTAGGAGTGAAATGGAATATGGAAGCAAAAAAATGTTTTGAGTTGGTAAAACAAGCACTCACATAAACACTAGTCTTAATCAGCCCTGACTTCACCAAGGACTTTTACATTTTCTCCTTTGCATTTGAACATACTGTGGTAGAAATATTGTTGCAAAAGAACATCATGGGGCAAGAACAGCCCATAGCTTTCTTCAGCAACGCCTTAAGGGATTCCCCTCTAAATTATAACATTATGGAGAAACAAGCCTTTGCCTTAGTCAAATATTTGAAGGATTTTAGAGTTTATATTTTGCATTCACATATCATAGCCTTTTCCCAAACACGATTGTCAAAGATATACTTAATCAAGACCCTAATGGTAAAAGGGACAAGTGGATTGCTACCATTTTAGAATACGATTTGGAAATCAGACCCACTAAATTGATTAAAGGACAAGGACTTGCAAAACTCATGGTTGAGTCAAACTTCCAAGCTTTAGATATGAACATGGTTGATATTTTGGAAGAGATAGAAGAATGCACAACACCATTCATTGAAGAAACATTCATGAAATCTCCTTGGTATGCTGACATCATATATGTGTTTCTTTATCTAAATGCTCCTCCTTCTTTGTAAAAAAAAAAGCTAGGTTTTTCAAACAGAAGGCTTTAAATTATTGTATATTAGATGGAGTTTTGTATTGGAAAAATGGTGTGGGGATTTTACTTAAATGTTTACTTGAGGTTGATGCAGGAAAAATCATGCATGAGATACATGAGGGATAATGTGGAGGACATCTTAACTGGAAGACCACAACAAACAAGATCCTCAGGTTTGGATACTATTGGCCCACCCTCTTCCCAGACACCCATAAGTTAGTCATGTCCTGCCACAAGTGCCAAATCTTTGATGGCAGGAGAAAACTCTTACCACTCCCTTTGCAACCTATCAGTGTTGAGGCTCCCTTTCAACAATGGGGTTTGGAATTCATTGGGGAAATTCACCCATCATCCTCAGCCCAACACAAATGGATCCTCATGGCCACTAATTATTTTACCAAATGGATAGAGGCTATACCCACTAGGAATGCTACTGACTCTGTCATCATCAAATTCCTTGAAACCAACATACTATCCAGATTTGGTTGTCCTAGGAAAATAATCACAGGCAATGCTGATGCCTTCAAGTCCAAGAGGATGGTAGGTTTCTGCCATAAATATCATATCATATTAGGCCATTCTACTACCTAATACCCCCAAGGAAACGGTCTAGCTGAATCCTCCAACAAAAGCCTTGTTAATATCATCAAAAAATTGTTGGAACAGAAACAAAAATCTTGACATAGTAAGCTTGTCCATGCCTTATGGGCTGATAGATTGACTACTAAAAAGTCCATCAGCATGTCTCCCTATCAGTTGGTTTACGGCATGGATGAAGTCTTCCCAACATCTCTAGGAGTCCCAGTCATGAAACTCCTTCAAGATGTCCAAGTTGAAGAAAGTGATATGCAAAGGAGGATCAATTAGACCATTCATTTGCAACAATCAAGAGAGGAAGTATATAAAAGGACACAAGTAGTCCAAGAAGGAATCAATAAATTATTTGATAGAAGAACCAAAGAAAATTACTTCCAAGTTGGAAATGTAGTTCTAAAATGGGATTCCAAAAGGGAGGACAAAGGCAAACATAGTAAGTTTGAAAATCTGTGGAAAGGCCCCTATACCATTGATTCAGTGAGAGGCAACAATGCTTTCTTTTTTAGGGAACTTGATGGAATTGAAATGTTTGGGGGTCCTGTCAATGGAAGGATGCTCAAACACTATTTCTGTCAAGACTCTTAGTTTCAAAGTTTTATTCATTGTACATAACACAGTTAAAAGGAAATTATTCAAAACACAAAAACAATAGAAAAAGAAAAAGAGGGCGATTAAAAGAAAAGGTACAGCCCCATACCCAAAAAGTGAAGTTCTGAAAGTGTGTAAGTCTAAATGCCACTACTGATTCAAAGGGATATATTTTTCAGTTATCTAGCCTAATCATGGCTGAACATGCTTTAAATTTATGTTGATATGTTAGTAGAAACTTTGATTGATAAAACATTATTTCATACTTAACTTATTCAAAGAAAGATAGATTAGGAGATTGAAAAGATACTGGTTCCACATGCTTAAAACAGAACCAAAGAGATAGATAAAGATGCCTCACAAAAGACAAATCATGGCCTTATCTTTCCGATTTACTTTTATGAAAAATAATGTTTCTGTTCAAGCTCAAATGCCACTACTTATAAATTATTCAATCATACAGCCTAAACATGATAGAGTAAATTTGAATTTCATGCTGATAGGTTAGTGAAGAAGATTTTCCAAACTGTATAATCTTGGCTTATCAGTAGAATAGATTAAGATAGAAAAGAATGGTTCAAACAAACTCAAAATCCGAACCAAGAAAAGGAAAAAGATAGCTCTAAATAGATCAAAACTAGAGCTGGAAAAAGAATAGAAGGATGTTTATAATTTTCAGATCTTAAGACTTCACAATTTTGTTTTATTTTTATGCAAATAAAGTCTATGTGCAGCTTGTACATAAAGCCATAGACGCCATAGCAAATAAAACTGATTAATCCTGATTTGGCTTTGTTTTAAATTTTTGTTTTAGAATATAGAGAATGCCGATCTATCAAAAAGCTTAATCTTGACAGATAGTAGTATAGGTAGAAATAAAAGAGTTCAACTGTTTAATATGGAATCTCAGAAGAAATAAGGATAGATTTAGATTAGTTTTTCCTGTTTTGAAAAGAAGAAAATGTTGATGTAAAAGGGTTTGCAAGTCCAAGTGCACCCACTGAAGAAAAAATGCTAGGACAAGTAGGATTGGGTAGGTAGTGATGCTGCTTTGAAGAATGTCATATGTTGTAGATTGTTGAAATGTTCTCAAATCCAAAGATAGCCAACAAAAGAAAGAAAATAATGTTGCCCAATGGATTAAGACACTGGTCTGCGAAAAGCCAGAGATTGATAAACTGATGTTTTGGACACCTGAAGAGCAAGATGTCCTCCCCAAGTGGAGCCACTGTTAGCCATCTATGAATTATGTTATATCTGATGATGGCTAGATGGATTTGCAAAAACTAGATTTTCATCAAAATCTATGAATTTTGGAAATATCACTATGTTCATTATCCCTAAGTTATCCATCTCTCATAAAATATTCAATCAAAGCCTCTAAGTTTCCCTTCTGATACCAAAAGAGACTGTTTCTAAGCCATTTTTCCATCATTTTCCCTTTGAAAAATCGCTCATTTCCCCCATCCCTTTTTCTTCCAAAAATCCTTTTTTACCCTTTATTTTCCTTCAAGATTCCCTTTAAACTTGAAAAAATCCTTTTATTAAGGTTTGAGTCCCTTTTCCCCCCTTATCGGAACCCCTAAAAAAGGTCAAAAAACCTCATTTTTGGCCTTTTCCACTCCTTTTCAAACATTGGGCCTTAAGTGATGTTCAGCTTAAGCCTTAGCCCCCTTTTCCACCATACGATCGACTCCACGACCAAGTGCTAAGCCCATCAGCTATCGGCCATCGCAGTTCCCCGTTTCCTCTTTCCCCTTACATTTTCTTCCGCCGATGGTCGATTCCCCGAGCATATCTCAGCTGTTGATATCGTTTTAGATCGGACGGTCCGTGCTCCATCGGCGCATCGTATTATCGCATTCCGCCCATCCAAGCCCCTTCTGACTGTGATGCTCCGATTTAATCTGGACCGCTGATCCTCCCGATTAGAGGGTCAACGTTTCGTCGTTGTTCTCTCCACCCTCTCGCCCATCCTTTGTTCATGCAAGATTTCGATGCATCCTCCACTGTAGATCATCCTGATCCAACGGCCAACGCACCTTTTCTTTTCACCTTGCTCACTTGTCCTGCTTTAATTCCCACCGTTGATCTTGCTTATGATCTGACGGTCCTCGCTTCATTGCAATTTCGCCATCTCCCTGTCCATATGTTCATATTGAGTTTCCCTGCTATCAATATCGACCATTGATCCTCTTGATCCAATGGTTGGCGCTCATTTGCATTATCACTGGCCCCTCATTCACCATCTTTAATCCCCCGATGCTCTGAGTTAATCCCCACCGTGGATCTCCCGGATCCAACAGCTCGCATTGATTCCCATTTTCTTCCACCCCACCAACCTTATATCTCTTCCCGCTTGATCTGAACCGTCTGATTAACCCATATCAACGACGTAGGTTCACTGCAGCGGTACCCTACCAAAGTGGCCTGTACTCCCAAGTGCCCCCACAGTTGACTCTTTTGACTATGGGAGATCTCAGATCTACGACTGAGATTTACTGTGAAGGCACACCCCGAGATTTTCCTCCATACTCCCAAATGCCCCCGCTATGCATATTTTCTTTCAATCTCCCATATAATCCCTCCGGTATCTCTCGATCATGCTGGGCCTTTCATCGTGGTTCCGTTCCAATCTCCACCATTGATCTTCCCCCCCCCCCAACACATCCAACGACCCACAATCATCTTCACACCCGTTTCTCCATAACAGTCTAAACCACATCTTCAACGCAAAATAGGCGGTTTTCCCATGGACACGTGTCAGCCACCAGATCGTATCGCGTTTGATCGGTCCCAAACCGCTTACCGCCTTCACCTCACGCAAAAACTACTACCGATTTTCCAATATCGCTTTTTCAGTTCTTCGCGCCAATGCAAATTTTAAACCTCCGCCTGCATTCCACCTCCTCTGCACTGCTCTTCCGCTACTCCAAAGTATTTGAATGTAGTCTACCCCTGCCCGTAGGATTTATTTAATATTTTGTTTGCTTTGCAGGTTTTTATGGTGGCTAAGGTGTTAAAAGGTCTCCCACAACCAAGGAAACAGTGGAAAAAGGCCAAGGGTGACGATCCTCAGAGCCCTAATCAAATGCAGAAAAGGGACAAAAAGGGTCGAATTTCAAAGTTTTTAATCAATATTTCATGAACATTGATTAAAAATCAAGCCCTCCAGCGCATAGAAGAAGCACCTACATGCAGCAACAAAACAAAATCAGTGAAGAAGACTAAAGGCAGAAGATTAAAGGCTTGATCAGAAGATAAAGGATAAAGGTTGAAACAGTGATTAAGGACAAAGAAAGAGACTGTGAACAAAGGATTAAAGAATAGAAATACAGTCAGTAAAGTCAAGGACAACGAGGATGACTATAAAGGAAAAAAGCACAATCAGGCCTTAACATAGTTTAAATGATGAAATTAAAGGAAAGATTAGGCTAAAGCAGCCTTGAACACATCAACACAGAGCAGTTATTCAATCAGAAATATCAACTGACTCCTTTGGCCAATTCTTATCCATAAAGCCAATTAAGTAGTTATTACACAAAAGAATATATTTAAACTATCAGGACAATTATTGTAAAGATAAGATAAAGCCTTAAAGTCAATCTTTTCCACCTATCTTTATCTTAGAAATTAAGACAAAGTTATTTAATAGAGAAGTAGTTGCAGATATTCTTACCTTATGCCCTGCGTGGTTATCAAGGCTAGGAATGCATTTACTCTGTAATTAATAACATTTTGAACCCTAGAAGAGTTTCAACTCCTCATTTGCAGTATAAATACTGCATTGGAACTCATTGTAAATGTTGGATTTTGATGACTGATGCTGGAATAATACATAGACCTTTGAAGCTCTTGAAGAGAAATTGATGTCTTGGAACTCATGCATGATCTTATTTGCTTGTTAATGGAGAAGGATTGCTTGCAGGATCCATAGGCTTGGTTGATGGTGAAGTTTTATTTTGTTTATGTTTTCCAGTTTTCCATTATGTTTTCCATCTTGCTATGTTGCAGTAGGACAAATAATTTAGATTAAGAAACGTTTTCTAATGGCACCTTAAATATGTTTTTCCTTCATTGCCTTAATGTTTTCTTCTGCTAAGATCCATTAGAGAAATCATTTATTGCTCTCTAACAAGTTATTAGCTTGTCCATTTCTTGAATAATTTAGATCAGTTAGCATCAATTATGATTTATGGTTAGCCTTGCATATTGTTGCCACTGAAATATTCTGTTCTTGGAATCATCTCTTTAAAGCAGCTTTGTCTAGGTTTGTCAAAGAAGTCTGTTTAAAATCATGCTCTTTTCCTTTACTTAGCTAAAATTGTTTTAAGGAAACCTTATAGCTGTAACTTTGGATGTTAGATTTTTCTCTCCTTCTATGGTTGTAGTTACTTGTGCATCTTAAATGTTTTTCTGCTCTAGATGATAAAAGCTCTGAACGCTGGATAATTTTCCTACCTTTCTAAGTTTTTATCTGAATGTTTGTCTTGGTTAATTATATGTTTTCAGTCTGAAATCAAATGGATTAGGTTCTGCTTATGCCTTTGATTCTCTTGTTGTTCTTATCAATTTTCTAACTCCCTCAGTTTACAAGTATATAAAGGATTCGGTTTCAACCCTTTATTAGTTTTTTGTTCTCAATCTTTATGTCCATTTCATAAATCCTTCATAACCTTAAAAGATCTACCAACCAAGTAAAATTGTCCTGCAAATGCTATTAAACACCATTGATGAACTTATCTGGACCTTGTTAGACTCCATTGCCCAATGACTTAACAATATTCCATGTTTCCTATCTAAAATCTATCAAAGTATCATACCCAACCAAAAAAAAAAATCAAAGTACCTTGCACTTAACATCTAGCCTAAAATCAACCCTAAATCAGTAAACAAGACATATCTTTGCACATTGAGAGATCCCTCTCTTAATCCAAGAAGGCTAGGTCCTTGGATTCCAAAGCTTGGTTTGATGTTACTCTTGTCAATTTGTATCTCAATCAATCTAGCAAATTACGGGGAGCTAACATTGTTGACTACAAGGAGGATTTTGAAACAAGAAATCCACCCATATCTATGGATGATTTCCAAAATTACTTCGTTGAAAGCTCCTAAAATTCCTTTTAAACATGTTTTGCAGGTGCTTTCCTTAGAAATGGTGATTGAATGAATGAACTAGGCCACGACATGGAAGACCACCAAGCACTATAAGACTAAAATTGTGTAAATGTATTGCGCGTTTTTGGTTTGTTGAAATTATTACAAACATCAGGGTTGAGAGCTCAGCTGGAGCTACTCCAATATTTTATTGGTTTAAGGGATTTGGATCAAAAAATATTTGTCATCAGGGACAAAGAATCAGAATTAGATGTTGTTGATTATATCGTTCACCCTTTTATATTTTGATAAAGTTAATAAGCAGCAGATTACCCAACAGAATTTAAATGGCTAAGAGTTCCAAAGTCTATGAAGGAGAAATAAAATTAAGATGAGTCATATGTGAAAAGATGGTAAGCGCAGTTTATAATGAAGCGGGAATATGTTAAAAGCCTGAACCTAAATAACGCAAAGGTTTAAAGGGTGCAAAGGAAGTAGATACAAGGTGGGGCCCGTGCATATTCTATATACACATAAACGAAGTTTGCAAGAACCATTCTAGGGGGGTCACAAATGAGAGGGATAAGGCGGAGCTTCCCCCCCTGAAATCTTGATGACATGTAAATGAGCATGACACGAGGCAAGAGTTTTATGGAGAAAAGGGTAGGGGCTTTAGAGCAGTTACGGAAATCGCCTTACGTCCTTCGAGGGTTAGGTTCTAAGGCACAGTTGTCACCATGATATAAAGGTAAGGTAATTTTTTAGGACAGTTGGTACCAAGGCCTGTACTGGTATTTAACTCGACATGTGGTATTCACCTAACAAAGTCTAACACCCAATCCCCTTATGCCGCGTGTCTCACAGTCAGCATCCTTAGGACGTTAGCCCTACTCGTTTTACCTCGCCTTCTTTTCCCAAGTTGCCTCAGGCCTGCATAACTTTCTTCCATCTTTTACTTTGGTAAATACTCTCAGTTTTTCGACTACTGTATAAGAAAAAGTGGGCGCCCAGTACCAGGTCTACTTGGTTGTTGTCAGTACCCCTGCATCATTTTCCTGAGCAATTTTTATACTTCACGGTATTCCATCCCTTTCATTCCATCTCGTTTACTTTTGATTGTGTTTTGGGTTTGTATAATGGTCATGGGTAAGGTCACCACCAAGAAATCAGAACTCGAAACTCCCCAAGCCCGTGAGTCTAGGGCTGTCCCAGGGCCTAAACCGTTCATAGACTTGCAAGCCGACATTCGTGACCCACAATACCCATTTCCCATTAGCAACGTCAAGCCTTAACTTCTTAGGAAGCATGTGGAAAATAAAGATAAGTTCCGTGTCGTTTTGTCTGGTCCGTATCATCAAATAACCGCCCAGTATACCCAGTGGTCAAATTCATCTGTTGGCTCCGGGATGCTTACGATGAACATTGGGGCATGTTCCTCTCAGTTCAGCAGAACAAAATATTCATTGTTTCTCCCGAAACCATTAGAAAATCCCTTTGTTTTCCCACCAGTTCAAGCTATGTTTGTTTTAATGAAATAACACTGTCTCATTAGTTTTAAAAACTTCCATGGAGACAGCAAAGCGATTTCATCGCTTCCTTAACCGACTCCCAGTTCACAACTCTTCCCACCGTAGATTCAGTACCTCTAACCTTATTCAAGGAAGACGTCTAGCCTATCCTTGTTTTTCTTGTAGGTCTCCTGGGTGTGGAAGGTTTTGGGTGAGCCTCGAAAGAATGCATAGCTTTTCTGTGGTTAATGTCTCAAACCGGGGTCGTTTTAGATATTCTTGGTTTTCTGGCCTCCACCATTCAAACTCAGTTCCAGGAGCTCTCGGACTCAGGTCGTTTTTGTTTTTGTTCCATGGTCTTTTACCTTTTCCTCTTTCAGCATGCTGATAAATTTGAGGGTTTGGGCTTAGATTAGTTTTACAAGATAAATTCTCAGCCACGACCAATTTTTCACTGGAGTCCCGCAACGCATCAGTTGGCCAATGGGGTGGGCTACTCAAGTTTCCTGAATGAATTTATGCCCATAGCTTATACTATCATCCATGATTCCCATCCGCCTATGGATTTTCCTGAATTGAGGAAATGGTTACAGTACAGTGAAGCTCAAAGCACTGGGGACTGGTACCTTTTTGATAATTACATTGAAATCAGGGTTTATGGAGCCGAAGTCTCTCCCTATCAATTGCCAATTTTTCCTGCCCTGCAGATTTATGCTTTGGAATACCTCAGGTAGAACTTAAAAGCTGACCAACTTCATTTCCTCACTGCAAAAAAGGGGTTTATTCTCAAACTCCCCACAACCATTGGCCCCTTCGTTGTTAATTCAAGGCACGCCCTTCCCACGGTAGAAAATATGCTCCAAGGCATGGATTTGAGGCAAGGGAAAGCTTGGCCCTATGATCCGAAGGGCATCATTTCTAACAGAAGGAAGAAGAATAGATCAACGCCTTATATTCATGAAACAAGGCCTTTCGTCGAGTGGCGAGCTAATCTTGAAAACTGGCCTTTGATTTCGTAGATGGAGACTGATTCATCTGTGACGGGAGAAAAAGAAGATACCGCTTCAACCAGAGAAGCTGGTAAGGAACAGGTGGAGGAGGCAGGTGCATCAGGAGAGTGTTCTCCCCCTTTCAAAAGAAAAAAAATAGGGACAAGTGAAGTAGAGGTTATCGGAGACGAACTGTTGCTCCAGGATGAAATACCGTATGGGAAATTAGATAGGAGCAAAGCAGGAATCAAGGTGCTACGAGATAGTACTGCCTCTTCTGAATTCTCATAAGTTTCACAAGCCATCACAGCCAGCAGTTCTCTGGGAGCAGGAGAGGGTAGGACAAGGAACATAACAATCAGAGATAAACACCGGTCCGAATTAGAGGGTTATGTTGAAAAATACCAAACCAAGTTTTCATCTGCAATAAATTTGGATATGGAGCAACTAGTAATGGCTATGACTGAATCCGTTTTGAACCTAGAGGCTGGTACCACCAGCTAGAGGGAATTGGAGATAGCAATCGACATGTCACAGGTTCCAACAATTGACAAATGCAATTTATTTCAGTGCTTTGGTGACATGCTCAAAGACAAAATAATGCTGCTCTCCATTACTCTGAGAAAACTGCAAAGTAAACATAACCAAGTACTGGAGAATTTCAGAAAGGAGAAGATCAATTCCCGCGCACTCACAAACGACATACACACTCTCTAGGAGGTGATAAAAGGGAAAGAAAAAGGTATAGCCGACCCCCAGAGTCATCTTATCGAGGAATTGCAGAAGCAGTTTGCAGCCTTAAAACGTAAAGTAAATATACCAGGCTCTCACCATATGCAGACAGATGAGCTAGTCCAGGCAGAAAAGGACAAGTCAAGCTTGGTTGATTATCTTGCAAAGGAGAGGGAGGAGAAAGAAAAGATTTCGGGAGAAATGGCCGTTCTGCAGGGAAAGACGAACGAATTGCAGATAACCTAGGACACTCATGTATGCGCTCTGCCAGCACCAAAAGGGACTAGTTCACTTTCTGAGCAGTTGACCACTGCACTGGCCACAATCGAAGCAGGGGAAAAACATGTCTCAACAGCGCGTCAAAGGATCAGTGAGCTTGAAGCCCTCCTTGCCTAGAATGCCAAGAAGATTAACGTTATGCAGAAAGAAATCGAGGAGGGGAAACAGGAAAAGGTGCAGCATGAAAAAACCATCAGTGAGCTCACAAGTCGCATGAAAGGAAATATTACCCTCCTGGATGCCAGGCGATTGATCTAGGCTGAGACATCATAGAGGTGAAAAGGCACTGGGCATTTTTAAATGTTTTCGAGGAAATGAAGTTGGTTGTGCGCCTTCTTAGAAGGAAGCTTCATGAAGGAAGTACCTGTTGAGACTCAAGATTGTGCTTTCTTTCATCTTAATTTACCTCATTTTCCTTTGTCCATTGCTATCCCAGACCCAATTGATCAATGAATTTATTTAAAATTACTTTTAGAATGATTAACATGACTGACTTGCTAATTTTTGTGATTTTTGTCATTGTAATGCATTTTGACCGGAATTAGCTGCAGAATGCAGACATTCCGTAGCTAACCGGAAATTCTGCAGCTGTCTTCACATTTAGGCATGTTCCAGGTGGCCTCTCAAGAAAAACCGCATATGGGTATATTCCACGTCATGTCTACATTGTTCGTTTCTCACCATGAAGGAAAAACCGAATTCTGGATATGGTTTTGATACGTGGGAACACATTTAGGAAGGCAGACTTCTAATAGGACTGTCTTAGTCCAGATGTCCTTTTTCTCTTTACGTTGCCATCTTCAAGAGTCCTAATGTGATTTCGATAAGGAAAGACAATGATCCTGGAATTGTTGCAAGTTTTGTTATGTAAATATGTTATAAAAACACTTGGGAAACCGAGAGCTAGGCTAGATTTTGTTCTAGATTTTGCTTAGATTCTGTGCTACATTTCTGAAGACGCAGATTGCTCTGTTCAAGTTATTTCTCCTTTAATGAAGCAGACAGTATTGTTTTGAAAGTGTTGATTTGATTTGGAGTTAGATTCCGTCTAGTGGTAGAGGGCCCCTGCCTCCTGCACGGTTTTAATTGCGTAATTTAGATAAGTATCTTAGTTGCCTTTACGTTTTTTAAGTTTGAATTAGTAGTTGTTTTCATTAGCCACTATAGTTATACTCGTTCTAAAAACTCTTCCAAAAGAAGAAACTCTTCCAAAAGATTATGATAATGAATGGGAAATGGCTATAGTGTTGTAGAATTTAATTGTAATTTCTTTTGTTCACCATCACAGTTATACTTATGCCAAGCACTCTTCCAAAAGAAGAAACTCTTCCAAAAAATCCTTATAATGTCTTAAGCATGATTGTGATCTCGAACGTTTCAGTTGTGTGTTGCACTAAGTAACATAGCTATTCTTGCTCTTAAAACGCTCTTCCAAAATATCATAATGATGGGTAGAATATAGCTATGATATCTTAGTTTTTAATTGCTTTCAGTCTTTATGTTTGCATTTGCACTGAATTGTACGGTTAGGATTGTTCTAAGAAACTCTTCCAAAATACCAATCATGATGGACAAACAGACTGTATAATTCCATAGAATAATGCATGATAGCTTAGTTAGGATACTCCAGAGTCTAATTGCATTTAACTCATGCTCAGTCATTTTGTTTTGAGTTTGATAATGACTTGTTAGTTCAGCATTGTTTTAGACTAGTGACATCTTAAGTTCAGTTTTAGCTTAACTCATTGCATTTTCACTCCACATTCAGTTGTCATTCACTGCATATTAGATTACTTCAGTTGTTAAACTTAACAAAATAGCCTTCATTATTTACAAACCTCTTCTTGTTCTAAAATCTATAATTGATTCATAACCCTATGAACAGAAGACAATATCATTTCAAGGTCTGAAGTACTTTTGCAACTTCCTTATCATCTCACAAACAAACATTTCCTCAAAAGACTATTTTAAAAATCTATAACCTTTGAGTGAAGTGTAGTGTTATCAAACTAAGTTGCAGAATAGAGTTAGGAACTAGTCTTAAAGTAGAGATCTTATGATGGTATCAATGTTTTACTCCAAATATGCTTCAACAAATCTATAATCATGAATAACATGTTGCATCATTATAAGTTAGTTGTTTAACTGTTTAGTTAGGAGAATTTGCATGCTTAGCTGACCATGTCTCAAGCTCTCTCTCAAAACACCTTTGATGAAAGAATTTGACAAGTTGAGTTTATGTTTTGAATCATTTGCTTAAAAGTCATTATCAAGCTTTGTTTTTGCTCAGTCATAGTTTGGATTTGATTCTGTTTCAATATCTGCAATTTCATTTGTCATTTGTCATCAACCAACTAGGCTTCATTCTGTTTTTAATCATTAGCTTCCTTCCACTAGCTTTCTAGTCATTCTCCTTGTGAACATAAAACTACCAAAAGACCAAAAACATCATAAATCATCACAAAAGACCAAAAACATCATAAAACACAAAACACAACGCATTAAGAAACAAACACCTAGGTACATACAGTACACTTCACTTCAGCAGTTTACCAACCCTGGTTGACAATTAAATGAACTCAATTTAGGAGACTAGGTTGAGACCAAACAGTACCGATGCATCCAACAGAGTTCAAAGCGTAAAAAGGTATATTTCTTTCTTGAAAGAACTAAAACTAGAGGATGTGGTAAAGCAGGGTATTGAGAGCAGGTTCAAGGAAGCTGCAAAGTGCCAAAAGGTAATAGAAAAAGAGTCTACTCGTAGTATAGCCTTGAATTCCTTAGAGAAAGTGGCGGCCAGTTTAGAACGGTTTGAGATGGATTGGGTTGAGAAAACATTTGCAGGACTCTCATCATGCTGGGAGCCCACCCACACCTTACTACAGCTGTTACCAATGTATGAGGCTAGTCTGAAAGAGGTAACGAATCAAACCGATATACCTTCTGAAAAATCTACTCAGCTCAAACCTGAAACTATAGTTACCGTCCTCGGTAAAGAGTATTCACTCCTGCACCAAGTGAAACATAAAATTCCTGTCACTGCAAACTATGATGAACTTACGAAAGCCTACATCAGGGTAGAAGGTTTCACAACGATGCCTGAACCTACAGTGGACACCTGACAGAGGTGCACAAATTATGCCAACCTATTGGCCAGCTCTTCCACCAACGTCCCGCTGCCTGCTTCGGCCATCGCTTCGACCCCTTCTCACCAATGAAGATTATTAACTCATGATTTGGCCCTCGTGGTCTTTAGCTTTGTTTTTACTTTCTACTTTCAAGTTCCTAGTGAAATTCATATTTCACGCTTGCATTTACTTTCTGTTAGAACAGTTTTAATATTTTATTTTGAAACGGCCATGAGCCCGATTGTAAATGATGAGAAGTGTTCTACCTCATCATGAATTTTGTTATTTTGATTAGGACTGGAAACTGCTCATTAGCACACATAGAAGATATTTTCCCAAAATATCTTCCCTCATATGTTCTTAGAGAATTCTATAAAAGCAGTAAATTGAGACAGAGAAAAGGTTCCAGATTTTCAGAAAAACAGACTAAGAAAGAACTTTGTATGCATTTTGTGGAGATTTTGATATAAAAATTGAAGAGCCCATTGGGTTTCAGTGATAAGGATTTTCGTCTCTATTGGGGATTCTGGTCTAAATACTTTACAGTCTGTAACTCTCTCTCTTGTGTTTTATAGTTTAAATGTTCATCTCGTTTACATCCACATTTCCTATATCTTGTTCTGGAATGCGAATGCTCACATGTCTTGGTGTGAATTTATCATTGTCAATACTCATACTAACTCATGTCTAGTGTTTTAAATATGGCTCAGGCATGATATGTTGTTTCATATTTCACTTTTACCACCATTCTTCCGATTTTAGCAGCAATGAAATGTTATCTTTAAAGTTATTTTCATGTATGGATTCTTGTCACTACCTAAGCCCTGTACATGTTGATATTAATTTCTAGATCTTGTTTCTATTATAGCTAGTATCCTTTCCATTTTCTTAGACAATTATCACCATCTGATTATTTACCTCTGTGAACCATTTTAGAATCTAGCCCCCTTTATAGAAAACTGTCTTAAAATTGTCGGATTTGTTTTTATCAAAGTTCACACTCTGCCGCTACAATGTTACTTTTGTTGTGCTAAAGTTTTGAGAGTTTTGGTTCCATTTTAACCAAAACTTCTTGTTTAATATATGATAGCATGAGATCCCCTTTCTTGACAACCTTTACAATTTGAACTATATGCTCCCTTCTAATTAAGATATCCTAGGCACTGGTCTTTTACAACTGAAGGTTGTCTCTAGGAGTGACAACATCTTTCTGGTGTCGTTGCCGGGGATACGAATTTGAGAAAATGTAAATCCCTGGGCCTCGACAAAATATTTATTCACTCTTCAGAACAAGTGATCAAGAAGATTTGAGAGTTGTAGATTCCTCACCTTGGCGACTCCACTGTCAATTATAAGATAAACCTATTTGTAGTCTTGGCTTTCCGAAAGCCACATCTGAGGTCAGATACATCTCAGTCAAAGAAACCTTCGGTGTCTAAACCAGAGAAGATTTTACATAAGAGGGGTTGGAGGGAAAGACAATCATTTCATATAGAGATCCCTTTATTTTCTTTGGAATATTCTCCATCCTCCTCTTCCCAAATAGCCCAAGGTCAAGGCCCTGATTGTAGGTTTTAACCCTGAACAGAAATATCTACACACGATTCTTATAACAGAAAATAAACAATAGCAAGAGCATAAAACATAAAACAGATAAACACAGAGATTTTCCCCTGGATCCCAAATCGGGACGACCAGCTTGATTTTTCATTATTTTCCTTTTAGTGTTACAACACATATATATACATGCCGGAGCATACATAAACCCCAATCCATTAACCCTGGATTAGAACATAACCGTAGTTCCCTTGACCGGATCTACAAAAATACCAGGGGCCGAAAACCATCGAACCCCAAAACCATGTGCAAAACCATGCACAAACCATGGGCGGATCCGCCTATGAGTGGGTCCGCACAAAAAACAAATTTTGGCCGGGGCGCTGCCCCGGACCCCAACGGTGGGGACTGCTTCGCCCCTCGTGACCCCCCAGCTACGCCCGACACAACATACAGCACGTGGGGCCAATCGTGGAAAGAATATAACACATACCCAACATTCTCCCACTTGTTGTTTTCTTTCCACAGGGGGCCACAGGAGAGCTTAGTCATTGGGCCAATTCTTCAACACCCATTGTTTCTCTACACCAAGAGAACTTCTGAGTGCTCACGGACTTCGTCAATGCATCTGCGACATTCTTCAAAGTGTCCACCTTTACCAGCAACACCCTTTTAGCCTCAACCATATCTCTAACAAAGTGATATTGAACATAAATGTGCTTTGTCTTTGAATGATAAGCAGGGTTCTTAGCCAAGAAAATTGCACTTTGGCTATCACAGTCTATCCTTATAGCTTGTTGTACCAACCCCATACTTGAACACAATATTTGCAACCAAACTGCTTCCTTGCTTGCATGAGTGGCTGCTATGTATTCTGCCTCTGTAGTTGAAAGAGCCACTACAAACTGTCTTTTACTCATCCAACTGACTGCGCCTCCAAATAGGCTAAACACATACCCACTTGTAGGTCTTCTTTGGTCCAGATCTCCAGCCCAGTCTGCATCAACAAAACCACGAATGTTCAACATTCTTTCCAATCCTGGTCTTCCCTGGTAGCACAAGCCATAATCACTAGTGCCACGTAAATATCTGAAAACCCGCTTCACTACTGTCCAATGCTCCTTCCCTGGGTTTGACATAAACATGCTCAATACTCCCACTGCATGTGCAATGTCTGGTCTAGTACAGACCATTGCATACATCAGGCTACCCACTGCACTTGCATATGGAACACGGGACATATACTCCTCTTCTTCTTGTGTCTTGGGACACTGTTCAGCAGAAAGTTTTACACCTACGGGAATAGGAACCTTCACCGGTTTACTATCCTGCATATTGAACCTCTGCAATATAGTCTCGACATACTTCCTCTGGTTTAACCAGAGCTTCCTCTTTGCCCGATCTCTCTTAATTTCCATGCCCAAAATATAATTTGTAGCACCCAGATCCTTCATGTCAAATTTGGAGAACAGTTGGGTCTTCAAATCTTGGATAATTTCTTTGTCATTTCCAATCAACAACATATCATCCACATACAAGACCAAATATATAACACGGTCACCAATTAATTTAAAATAAACACAGTGATCCTCCTTGCTTCTGGTGAAGCCAAGTCCCCGTATATAGGTATCAAATTTCTGATACCACATCCTTGGTGACTGTTTTAACCCATAGAGAGACTTCTTCAACCTGCATACTAGTTCTTTCTTACCCTTCACCATAAAGCCTTCAGGTTTCTTCATGTAGATCTCTTCTTCTAGATCCCCGTGAAGAAATGCTGTCTTCACATCCATCTGTTCTATCTCAAAATCAAATGCAGCAGCAACAGATAAAAGTAATCTAATAGAAGTAACTTTGGCAACGGGAGAAAAAATATCACCAAAATCAATTCCCGGCACCTGGGAATAACCTTTCGCTACCAACCGAGCTTTGCATTTCTCCACCTTGCCTTCTACATTCATCTTCTTCTTAAACACCCATTTGCTCCCAATGGGCTTCCTTCCGGCCGGCAACTCCACCAAATCCCATGCATCGTTTTTGTGCAAGGATGCCATTTCATCAACCATGGCCTCCTTCCAGAGTTTTCCATCCTCTGAATCTACTGCCTCCCTGACAGTTCTGGGTTCATCATCAATTATAGTTAAGGCAAAACCTGAACAGAAAGCAGATGGACTATACCTTTCTGGTTGCCTTCTTTCCCGAACTGATCTTCTCAAAGCTGGAGTTTGTGGCTCTTCATCTTCTGAGTCTTCTTCTGTTGTAGAGTCGGATTCATCCTCCTTTAGCTCAAACTCTATCTTCTCAGGTTCCTTTGGTAGGACTTCATGTTTAACAACATCTTTCACTTCTCTAAACACCACATCTCATCTGTACACAACCTTCCTTGTTTCTGGGTTCCAAAGCTTGTAACCCTTTAAACCATCCTTATACCCAATAAAGATGCACCTTTCAGATTTATTATCCAACTTAGTCCTTTTCTCCTTTGGAACATGTACATATGCATCACATCCAAATACCCTTAGATGTGAAAGAGAGGGTTTCTTACCAGTCCATACCTCATGTGGGGTCTTATCCTCCAACGATGATGAAGGTGATCTGTTAACTAAGTAACATGCAGTCTCCACTGCCTCTGCCCAGAATTCTTGTCCTAAACCGGTACCACTGAGCATGCTTCTTGCCTTTTCCATCAGTGTTCTGTTCATTCTTTCTGCAACTCCATTTTGCTGTGGTGTGTATGGAGTAGTCTTCTGTCGTGCTATACCACACTTCTTACAGAACTCTTCAAATTCCTTCTTGCAGAACTCCCCACCATTATCTGTCCTCAGCGCCTTTATCTTCTTCTCTGTCTGGTTTTCCACCGGAGCCTTAAATTCTTTAAATCTGTCAAAGACTTCAGATTTCTTCCTCAAGAAATATATCCATGTATTCCTTGAGAAGTCATCTATGAATGAAACATAGTACACAGACTTTCCCAGTGATGGAACTGACATGGGCCCAAACACATCACTGTGCACAAGTTCTAATATCTTGTTTGCCCTCTTAGCACCAGAAGGAAAACTCACCCGATTCTGCTTCCCATATACACAATGTTCACAGAAATCGAAATCCAGAGAACAATTAGACATACCTTCTACCATACCATCTCTCTGCAGTATCCGAAGGCCCTTCTCTCCAATATGTCCAAGCCTTTGATGCCATAGCATGGTCTTTTCTCCAGAGACAGCTAGACTTTCCGTCCCACTTTCAGGAACCACAGAACTGTTACACCCATCAATAACAGTACTACCTTGTAGCTTGTACAGAGTTCCAGTCCGAACTCCCCGCATTAATACCAGTGCTCCCCGAACCATCTTGCAGGCATCTTTCTCGAACACTGTTTTTACACCTGCATCATCCATCTTGCTTACAGAAATCAGATTTCTGGCCAATGCAGGAATATGCAGAACACCAGGAAGTGTTCTAATCCTTCCACCTTGCAGCTTCAGCTTGACCTTTCCATGTCTGATGATTCTGGCCTTCCTATCATCCCCTAGGAAGACATCACCACCATCATATTTCTCATACTCGCAGAACCACTCCCTATGGGGAGTGAAGTGAAAGGATGCACATGAGTCAATCAACCATGACTCATGATCTACATGTGTATTTGAAGAAGAAGCCAAATACACATCCCCACCTTCATCCGAGGTGGTTTTTGCCTCTGCAGAAGGACCTTCATGAGATCCCTTTCCTTTCTCAGGAGCTTTAGATCTGCATTCCTTTTTGTAGTGCCCTTCCTTTCCGCATTTCCAGCACACCTTTACAAACTTTCCAGGAGATTTAGATCTCCCTCTAGATTTAGATCTCCCACTCGAAACCTTATTCTTGTTTCTATTCTGGGACCTTCCTCGTACAGATAAGGCATCTCCATTTTGACCCTCCATATTTCTCCGTCTCATTTCCTCCGACAGCAAGGCTGAGACAATGTCATCAAAATTCAAGGTAGTTGTATTGCTACCTATTGCAATAACCAGGCTATCCTACGAGTCTGGTAGAGAACACAACAAATTGATGCACTTATCTTCATCTGAGATTTTAATATCAACAGATGAGAGCTGACTTACCACAGTATTGAAGGCGTTCAGATGCTCTGTCACTGAGTCTCCATCCTTCATCCTCGGGTTATACAGCTTTTTCCGCAGGAACAACTTATTCACCAGAGACTTAGATTGGTACAAAGTCCCAAGTTTTTCCCACAAATTCTTCGCCGTAGCTTCCCCAGATACATTCAAAAATACTGAATCTGACACACACAACCGTATTGTGCTCTTGGCCTTCCGATCCAGTTTCTTCCAGTCTTCATCTGACATTGCCGTTGGTTTAGTACCTGGATCTACCGCGATCCACTGATCTTTATCCACCAGCAGATCCTCCATCTCGAGCTTCCACAACTCAAAACTCTGACCATTAAATTTCTCGATCTCTATCTTTCCGCCGCTCGCCATCTTCTTTCACCGCAAGAATCGATCCCGCAGATCTCCCACTGCACAGGGTCTACCACAGGCCCGAGCAAAAAACCCTCAACAACAAAGGCATCCCCTTGAAGCCGAAATAGCTCCGATACCAAATGTAGGTTTTAACCCTGAACAGAAATATCTACACACGATTCTTATAACAGAAAATAAACAATAGCAAGAGCATAAAACATAAAACAGATAAACACGGAGATTTTCCCCTGGATCCCAAATCGGGACGACCAGCTTGATTTTTCATTATTTTCCTTTTAGTGTTACAACACATATATATACATGCCGGAGCATACATAAACCCCAATCCATTAACCCTGGATTAGAACATAACCGTAGTTCCCTTGACCGGATCTACAAAAATACCAGGGGCCGAAAACCATCGAACCCAAAAACCATGTGCAAAACCATGCACAAAACCATGGGCAGATCTGCCTATGAGTGGGTCCGCACAAAAAACAAATTTTGGCCGGGGCGCTGCCCCGGACCCCAACGGTGCAGACTGCTTCGCCCCTCGTGACCCCCCAGCTACGCCCGATGCAACATACAGCGCGTGGGGCCAATCATGGAAAGAATATAACACATACCCAACATTGATTCCATCATAGGAAATCTTGATTACTTCGCAGATAATCCTTCCTTGGGAAACATTCAAGTTAAATACGAAGTTGAATCAGTAGATACCACCAGCTTCTTTCTTCATCCTACTTTTGAAGTTGAAGAAGTAAAAGAAGTCACAGAAGTGTCTACTGTTAACAGTCAAAATTTCCCATCAGCACCTCAAGCCTCTGTTCAATACATACCAATTATTATACATACTTTGCTTCCACCACCTCCTCTCACTCATCAAATTCTCCCACCACCTCCACAACCCTCGATGGCTATCCTAGGCTTCTTGCTAAACAAATATGCCCCCATGGCATTACCTCAGGTCTTAAATGATATGCCTCAAGACTATCTGAAAGTCTTGCCTCGTTTCAATGGGGAAAATGAGATTGAAGCTCAGAAACATCTTGAAGTCTTTTGTGCCTTTGCAGAAAACTTTAACGTTGAACATCTGGATGTGGTCTTGAGACTTTTTGTCCAATCCTTAGATGGAGAAGCTAGAAAATGGTTTAAAACATTGGGAGACCACTCCATCACTACATGGGAGGAGATGGAAAACTCCTTTCTCAGAAAATGGAGGGAAAAGAAATACCATGGATACTGCCTCATAGAGTTCAATGCGCTCAAGAAAAAACATAATGAGGGAGTACCGGAGTTCATTAACAGGTTCAAAAAATTATACTCAAGCATTCGAGATGAGATGAAACCTCACCAGACTGCTGCCAAAGTGGTGTTTGTAGTAGCTTTCAATTCAGAATTTGGTTTCTCTCTAAGAGAAAGGAAGTCTGCCACACTAGATGATGCCTAGACTGATGCACTGGAACTGGAGGCTAATTCGCTTCCACAGGAAAATAAAAGGGAAGAGCAGATCAAGATGCTAGAAGAAGGGGAAAAGAAGAGGTATCTACATCTGGCCAAGACAGAGAGTCAGCTAAGAACAAGATTGAAGAGATGAATAAAATGATTAAAAATATTTCAAGCAAGCTGGTGAAGCTTGAACTTGAAGCCAAGAATTCATCCTGTAAAACATTCCAGAATGCTCCAAACAGGGGTTACAATCCACAATATAGAAAGCCACCTCTGCAAATACTGCAAAGAGAGCGGAAGGAGCAGCAAGACCAGGTACCACACCCTTTTTACCTGGAAGGTCAAATGGATGGTCCCACTGAAGACATTGCATATGAGCAAGATGACCCATATCTTGCTTATTCGAATGGTGACAAAGTCGAGTGTCCTTTTCAAGAAGGTGATGGAATAGAGATTCCATTACAAGAAGAAGAAGAAAGGGTCAGAGTCACTGAAGACCCAGAGATCGACGAATACTGCAAACAATTCGTTGATTTCATGCAAGCGCAGTTCTATAGGAAATATGACCTCAGGTCTTCTAGGAAGAGGACCCATACAAGGGATCAGGAGGAAGAAGTGCCTCAAAAAGAAGCAGTTGTACAGAAGGAAAAAATGGTGTAGAAGGCCGCAGATAAAGGTAAGAGGCCTCTAAACAAGCCTTTACATTCAAATGACCAAATTCCTTCCTCTTCAAAGTTGGCCACTACTCCAAATCCCAAGCCTGTGTTGAAGGAAGTGAAACCTGTAGTTGAAAATAAAGAGTCAAAAGAAAATACAACAGAAAATTCCCCTTCTGTCTTTAGTTTACAAAAAGAGCTTGAGAAATTCAAAATCCGAGTCCCTCTGACTGAACTATTGAAGCAGCCAGCCTATCAGTCCTAGGTCTCCTCTTTTATTCTTCCTCCAGAAAAAGCTCCCATCCCAGACAATTTGAACCTTCAGGAAGAAAGGTCCATGGTTGTGTTTGGCCCCCATGTTGAAGAAGTAGATGCCTCAACACCCCCTTTCTACGTGTCACTAGTAATCCATGATTTACTATTACATAACTGTATGTTGGATTCTGGAGCGTCCCATAACCTCTTGCCCTTGTTAGTTATGGAACAGTTGGGTCTGCAAATAACCCATCCATATAAAGACCTGTATTATTTTAATTCCAAAAGGGTCAAGTGTCTGGGAATGATCAAAGAATTGGTAGTCAATTTGGCCCAAATCCCAGCCAAAAGTGTGGTGATGGATATAGTGGTGGCTGATATCCCAACTCGTTTTGGAATGTTGTTGTCAAGGTCTTGGGGAACCAAAATTGGAGGGTCAATAAAATTGGATTTGACTTATGCTACTATCCCTGTCTTTGGAGGGAAAGAAAGGACGTTGTATAGAGAGACGAGGTTTGTAAAGATGGTCACTAATGCTGATAACTCTGTTAATTCACCAGTGTATAGTAAAGAAGGGGAATTTTCATGTCTAATGTTGGAAGAAGACCAAGACTATGCACAAGAACCATCATTCTGTCAGATTAATACTGAAAAATCTCCAGAAAATCAAGAAGCCGGAGTTTGGACACTACACTTTGATGGAGCCAATTCTAGAGAGGGGAATGGAGCTGGGGTGCTCCTGATTTCCCCTGCTGTCCAGTGGGTTCCGTTATCTTTTAAACTGGAATATGAAGCTACTAATAATGTAGTTGAATATGAAGCACTGCTTTTGGGGTTGCAAACAGCCAGAAGCATGAACATTCAGAGCCTAAAATTTCTGGGAGATTCAAAATTGGTGGTAAGGCAAGTGAAAAATCAGTGCCAGACCAAACACCCGCGGCTGAGGGCCTATAGGAATGAGGTATGGGACTTGGTAGAAATTTGTTTTTTGGCATTTAACATTCAGTTTATGCCTAGAGAACATAACAGAATGGCCGATTCCCTTGCTTTGGCTGCCAGTACCTTTCGGCCACCTCAAAACCCTCTCTTAATATACGAAATTGAGTTTCGTTATTGACCTTCAATCCCTAATAATATCAAACACTGGCAGGTGTTTTAGGATGAAGATCAAGTAAAGAGATTCATGGAGACAGTTGGAGAATTCTCAAACATGGAGATAGATGCCTGTGAAGAAGAAGAAACTGAAGACCTTTCCCAAAACAAATGGGAGGGAAAGGTGGTTGGTCATAAAGTGTTGCAACTTAAGGGAAATGTTATACCTAGAGGGCTGGTGCCTCTAGAAAGGTTGTTTGAAAAAAAAGATGTCCCATTGCAGCCAAAAAAAGTGGTAGAAGAAAATCAGATAGAAGACCTTAATCTTGGTACCGACGCTGATCCAAAAATTGTGAAGCTATCCAAGAAAGTTCCAGAAGAATATAAAGAGCACTACCAGAAACTATTCCAATCATACAAGGATGTTTTTGCATGGTCTTATCAAGACCTGAAGACCTTCGACATCAGCATCATGCAACATAAGATTCCCCTAAAAGAAGAAGCGAAGCCGCATAAATAGAAGCTCAGACAGATTAACCCTCTACTACTTCCTTCCATAGATAAGGAGATCAAGAAGTTATTAAAAGCCAAAATCATTGTGCCATTAAGATACTCTGAGTGGGTGGCCAATCTGGTCCCATTCCGGAAAAAGAATGGAGAGATAAGGTTGTGTGTTGATTTCCGGAATCTAAATCGAGCATCCTTAAAGGATAATTACCCACTGCCCAAGATGGATCATATTTTGTAGAAAGTAGTAGGAGCTTCACGTATGTCAATGATGGATGGTTTCTCTGGATACAATCAAGTGGTTGTGCTCCCAGAAGATCAAAATAAAACTGCCTTCACCACACCCTGGGGCACATTCATGTATGCACGGATGCCTTTTGGTTTGATCAATGCAGGGGCCACTTTCCAAAGGGCCATGGATATTGCCTTTGTTGGGGAGCAAGATAAGTTTGTAGTGGTTTACCTCGATGGTATCACTATCTTCTCGAAGGATGACACAAAACATATCGAACATTTGCGCAGGACTTTTGAGAAATTTCGGAGGTATGGTCTCTCTTTAAACCCTCAAAAATCATTGTTTGCATTAGAGGAGGGTAAAATATTGGGACACATTGTGACGAAATATGGGGTAAAAATTGACCCTAAGAGAGTAGAGATTATAAACGGCATTTCTTTCCCCAGAAATAAAAAAGAGGTGCAAGTATTCCTTGGGCGCATTAATTTTTTGAGGAGGTTTATTCCAAATTATGCAGAAATAGTTCGACCTATAACTGACATGCTCAAAAATAATAATGAAGTGAAGTGGTCTCCTGAGTCATGAGAGGCCTTTAGCAAGATCAAAAACACCTTTGCAGAAGCTCCAGTGTTGGCTGGACCAGATTACGCTAAGCCTTTCATGATTTTTTCATTTGCATCACCTCATACAGTGGCAAGAGTTCTATTGCAAAAGAATGAGGAAGGATATGAGCAGCCTATTTCTTTCTTTAGCTAGGTGCTCCGTGATGCTAAGTTGAAATACAACATCCTAGAAAATCAATCTTATGCCTTGGTGAAGTCTCTAAAGGAATTTTGGATGTATGTTCTGCAGTCACCCATCACTGCATTTGTGCCCACAGCAGCCGTGAAGGATATCTTGATTCAAGGAGATAGTGAGGGAAAAAGGGGCAAATGGAAATACAAGAATATGAGCTGGATATACGTCCCACCAAGTTAATCAAAGGACAGGGATTAGCTAAAATCCTATCAAAATCGAATTTCCAGGCTCTGGGCATAAATATTTCTATGATAGAAAACAAGGAGTTTGAAAAGATTGAAGAACAGTGTGGAATAGAAACAACTACTCAGAAGACTCACATGAAGTATCTCCTTAGCCCCTGGTATAAGGAAATTTTTGAATATCTTTTGAATCTCAGATGCCCCCCTAGCTGTGATAAAGCTAAATACAAAACATTGAGGCTGAAGTCACAGAAATTCGTGGTTGCCAATGGTCGGTTGTACTGGCAAGACCCTTTTGGCATCCTGCTCTTGTGCCTTACAGAGAATGAAGTGGAGGAAATAATGGTAGAGTTTCATGAAGGCATCTGTGGAGGACATTAAAGCTAGAGAGCTACTGCCCATAAAATTTTGAAAGCTGGTTTCTTTTGGCCCAAGCTCTTTGGAGATGTTTTTGCTCAGGTTAGAGCCTGTGAAAAGTGCCAAAAATTCACAGAAAGGCATAAGTTTGCACACCTGCCCATGATCCCTGTACATATATATGAACCATTCTAGCAATGGGGGATTGACTTTATTGGTGAAATTCACCCTGCATCAAGTGGACAACACAAATGGATATTAACTGCCACAGATTATTTCACCAAATGGGTGGAGGCTATACCTGTAAGGAATGCAACAGATATCGTGGTGAAAAAGTTCATGGAAGAGAACATTATATCCAGTTGTGGCTTCCCTGCCAATATTTTTACTGACAATGCCCAGGCCTTTAAATCTACTAATTTCGTCAGCTTCTGTCAGAAATATAATATTGCATTGGGACATTCCACCGCCTACTACCCATAGGGAAATGGTTTAGCAGAGTCTTCTAATAAAACTCTGGTAAGAGCACTGAAGAAAGCCATTAATGAAAATCAGAAAAATTGGGACTCTCAGCTAAAGTTCGCTTTATGGGAAAACAAGATCACCAACAAGAGATCAATAGGGAAATCTCCATATGAATTGGTATATGGGAGAGCAGCAGTCTTTCCCATACAATTGGATTTACCAGTAGTGAGGTTCATGCAAGAAAGCCAAGAAGAGTTGAATGATATTACTAGGAGGATGAACCAGCTGGTAGAGTTGGAGGAAACCCGAAATCAGGTGAATCAGAGGTTGACTGAATATCAGGAGAAAATGAAGGACCTATTTGATCAGCATGCCAAGGAAAAAAAGATGCAGGTTGGGGATTTAGTACTCAGATGGGATATTCGAAGAGCAGAGAAGGGGAAGCATGGTAAATTTGACCTATTATGGTTTGGCCCCTTCAAAATCATCGAACAAGGAGGAAATAACACTTTCAAGCTAGAGAATTTGTAGGGTAACTTGCTTGATGCCCCTATAAATGGTCAATTCCTAAAGCCTTTCTTCCAGTTTTGAAACAGGCCGAGAGGGCCTGATGTATTATATTGTATATTAGTTAGCCGCTTTCATATTTATTTTCAATGATGTTTGTTGTGAAGAATTATGAATAAAAATAAAGGTGCGGAGGAGCCGTGTCTACATAAAAGGGTTAACAGGTGGTCTGCGAAGTTCTCGACATGTCCGAGGATGAACGTACCGTCCCCAGGTGGAGCCAATGTTGATTATATCGTTCACCCTTTTATATTTTGATAAAGGTCATAAGGAGCAGATTACCCAACAACATTTAAATGGTTAAGAATTCCAAAGTCTATGAAGGAGAAAAAAAATTAAGATGAGTCATATGCGAAAAGATGGTAAGCGCACTTTATAATGAAGCAGGAATATGTTAAGAGCCTGAATCTAAATAACAAAAAGTTTTAAAGGGCACAAAGGAAGTAGATACAAGGCGGGGCCTGCGCATATTCTATATACACATAAAAGAAGTTTGCAAGCACCATTCCAGGGGGGTCACAAATGAGAGGGATAAGGTGGAGCTTCCCCCCCTGAAATCTTGATGATGTGTAAATGAGCATGACACGAGGCAAGCATTTTATGGAGAAAAGGTCAAGGGCTTTAGAGCGGTTACGGAAATCACCTTGCGTCCTTCGAGGGACAAGTTCTAAGGCACAACTGTCACCATGATATAAAGGTAAGGTAATTTTTTAGGACAGTCGATACCAAGGCCAGTACCGGTATTTAACCCGACATGCGGTATTCACATAACAAAGTCTAACACCCAATCCCCTTATGCCACATGTCTCACAGTCAGCGTCCTTAGGACGTTAGCCCTACTCGTTTTACCCCGCCTTATTTTCCCAAGTTGCCTCGGGCCTGTATAACTATATTCCATCCTTAACTGTGGTAAATACTCTCGGTTTTTCGACTACTGTATAAGCAAAAGTGGGTGCCCAGTACCAGGTCTACCTAGTCGTTGTAAGTACCCCTGCGTCACTTTTCCAAGAAATTTTTATACTTCGCAGGTATTCCATCCCTTTCATTCCATCTCGTTTCCTTTTGATTGTGTTTTGGGTTTGTATTATAGTCATGGGTAAGGTCACCACCAAGAAATCAGAGCCTGAAACTCCCCAATTCCATGAGTCCAGGGTTGTCCCAGGGCCTGAACTGTTCATAAAATTGCAAGCCGAAATTAGTGACCCACAATACCCATTTCGCATTAGTAGCGTCAAGCCTGAAATTTTTAGGAAGCATGTGGAAAATAAAGATAAGTTCTGTGTCGTCTTGTCTGGTCTGTATCATCAAATAACCCCCTAGTATACCCAGTGTCTGAATTCATCTGTTGGCTCTGGGATGCTTACAATGAACGTCGGGGCGTGTTCCTCTCAGCTCAGCGGAAAAAAATATTCATTGTTTCTCCCGAAACCATCAAAAAATCCCTTTGTTTCCCCACTAGTTTGAGCTATGTCTATTTTAATGAAATTACATTGTCTCATCATTTTTCAAAACTGCCATGAAATAACAAATCTTCCCACCGCAGATTCAGTACCTCTGACCTTATTCAAGGAAGACGTCTAGCCTATCCTTGCTTTTATTGCAGGTCTCTTGGGTGTGGAAGGTTTTGGGTGAGCCTTGAAAGAATGCATAGCTTTTCTGTGGTTAATGTCTCAAACCGGGGTCGTTTTAGATATTCTTGGTTTTCTGGCCTCCACCATTCAAACTTAGTTCCTGGAGCTCTCAGACTCAGGTCGTTTTCGTTTTTTTTCCATGGTCTTTTACCTTTTCCTCTTTCAGCATGTTGATAAATTTGAGGGTTTGGGCTTAGATAAGGTTTACAAGATAAATTCTCAGCCACGACCAATTTTTGACTAGAGTCCCACAACGCATCAATTGGCCAATGGGGTGGGCTACTCAAGTTTCCTGAATGACGTCATGCCCATAGCTTATACTATCATCCATGATTCCCCTCCACCTAGGGTTTTTCCTAAACTGAGGAATTGGTTACAGTACAGTGAAGCTCAAAGCACTGGGGACTGGTACCATTTTGATAATTACACTGAAATCGGGGTTTATGGAGCCGAAGTATCTCCCTATCAATTGCCAATTTTTCCTACCCAGCGGATTTATGCTTTGGAATACCTCAGGCAGAGCTTAAAAGCTGACCAACTTCATTTCCTCCCTGCAAAAAAGGGGTTTATTCTCAAACTCCCCAAAACCATTGGCCCTTTCATTGTTAATTCAAGGCACACCCTTCCCGTGGTGGAAAATCTTCTCTAAGGCATGGATTTGAGGCAAGGGAAAGCTTGGCCCTATGATCCGAAGGGAATCATTTCTAACAGAAGGAAGAAGAATATATCAACCCCTTATATTCATGAAACAAGTCCTTTTGTCGAGTGGCGAGCTAATCTTGAAAATTGGCCTTTTCTTTCACAGATGGAAACTGATTCATCTGCGACGGGAGAAAAAGTAGATACCGCTTCAACCAAAGAAGCTGGTAAGGAATAGGTGGAGGAGGTAGGTGCATCAGGAGAGCATTCTCCCCTTTTCAAAAGACAAAAAACAGGGACAAGTGAAGCAGAGGTTATCGGAGACGAACTGTTGCTCTAGGATGAAATACCGAATGGGAAATAAGACAATATCAAAGCAGGAATCAAGGTGCTACGGGATAGTACTATCTCTTCTGACTTCTCAGAAGTTTCACAAGCCATCACAGCCAGCAGTTCTTTGGGAGCAGGCGAGGGTAGTACAAGGAACATAGCAATCAGAGATAAACATCGGTCCGAATTAGAGGGGTATGTTGAAAAATACCAAACCAGGTTTTCATCTGCAATAAATTTGGATACGGAGCAACTAGTAATGGCTATGACTGGAGCCATTCTGAACCCAGAGGCTAGTACCACCAGCTATAGGGCATTGGAGATAGCAATTGACATGTCACAAGTTCCAACAATTGACAAATGCAATTTATTTCAGTGCTTTGGCGACATGCTCAAAGACGAAGTAATGTGGCTCTCCATTACTCTTAGAAAACTGCAGAGTAAACATAACCAAGTAGTGGAGAATTTCAGAAAGGAGAAGATCAATTCCCGCGCACTCACAAACAACATAGACACTCTCCAGGAGGTGATAAAAGGGAAAGAAAAAGGTATAGCCGACCCCCAGAGTCATCTTATCGAGGAATTGCAGAAGCAGGTTGCAGCCTTAAAACATAAAGTAAATATACCGGGCTCTCACCATGTGCAGACAGATGAGCTAGTCTAGGAAGAAAAGGACAAGTCAAGCTTGGCCAATTCTCTTGCAAAGGAGAGGGAGGAGAAAGAAAAGATTTCGGGAGAAATCGCCATTCTGCTGGGAAAGATGAACGAATTGCAGATAACATGGGACACTCATGTATGCACTCTGCCCGCACCAGAAGGGACTAGTTCACTTTCTGAGCAGTTTACCACTGCACTAGCCACAATCGAAGCAGGGGAAAAACAGGTCTCAACAGCGCATCAAAGGATCAGTGAGCTTGAAGCCCTCCTTGCCGATAATGCCAAGAATATTAACATTATGCAGAAAGAAATTGAGGAGGGGAAACAGGAAAAGGCGCAACATGAAAAAACCATCAGCGAGCTCACAAGTCGCATGAAAGGAAATATTACCCTCCTAGATGCCAGGCGATTGATCTGGGCTGAGATCATCACAGAGGTGAAAATGCGCTGGGCATTTTTAAATGTTGTCGAGGAAATGAAGTCGACTATGCGCCTTCTCTGAAGGAAGCTTCACGAAGGAAGTACCGATGCATCCAACAGAGTTCAAAGTGCAAAAAGGTATATTTCTTTCTTGAAAGAACTAAAACTAGAGGACGTGGTAAAGCAGGGTATTGAGAGCAGGTTCAAGGAAGCCACGGAGTGCCAAAAGATAATAGAAAAAGAGTATGCTCGTAGTATAGCCTTGAATTCCTTAGAGAAAGTGGCGGCCAGTTTAGAACGGTTTGAGATGGATTGGGCTGAGATAACATTCACGGGACTCCCATCATGCTAGGAGCCCACCCACACCTTACTACAGCCATTACCAGTGTACAAGGCCAATTTGAAAGAGCTAATGAATCAAACCGATATAACTTCTAATAAATCCACTCGGCTCAAACCTGAAACTATAGTTACCATCCTCGGTAAAGAGTTTGCACTCCTGCACCAAGTGAAACATAAAATTCCTGTCGATGGAAACTATGATGAACTTACGGAAGCCTACATCAAGGCAGAAGGTTTCACAGCGATGCCCAAACCTGCAGTGGACACCTAGCGGAGGTGCACAAATTATGCCAGCCTGTTAGCCATCTCTTCCACCAACGTCCCGCCGCTTTCTTAAGCCACCTCTGTGACCCCTTCTCACCAATGAAGATTATTAACTCATGATTCGGCCCTCGTGGTCTTTAGCTTTGTTTTTACTTTCTACTTTCAAGTTTTGAGTGAAATTCATATTTCACTCTTGCATTTAATTTTTGTTAGAACAGTTTTAATATTTTATTTTGAAACGACCATGAGCCTGATTGTAAATGATGAGAAGTGTTCTACCTCATCATGAATTTTGTTATTTTGATTAGGACTGGAAACTTCTCATTAGCATGCGGAGAAGATATTTTCCCAAAATATCTTCCCGCGTATGTTCTTAGAGAATTCTATAAAAGTAGTAAACTAAGACAAAGAAAAGGTTCCTGATTTTCAGAAGAACAGACTAAGAAAGAACATTGTACACATTTTGTGGAGATTTTGATATAGAAGTTGAAGAGCCCATTGGGTTTCGGTGATAAGGAGATTCATCTCTATTGGGGATTCTAGTCTAAATAATTTACGGTCTGTAACTCTCTCTCTTGTGTTTTATAGTTTAAATGTTCATCTCGTTTACATCCACATTTCCTATATCTTGTTCTGGAATGCGAATGCTCACATGTCTTGGTCTGAATTTATCATTGTCAATACTCATACTTACTCATGTCTAGCGTTTTAAATATGGCTTAGGCATGATATTTTGTTTCATCTTTCACTTTTACCACCATTCTTCCGGTATTAGCAGCAATGGAATGTTATCTTTAAATTTATTTTCATGTATGGATTCTTGTCACTACCTAAGCCTTGTACATGTTGATATTAATTTCTAGATCTCGTTTCTGTTACAGCTAGTATCCTTTCCATTTTATTACACAGTTATTGCCATCTGATTATTTACCTCTGTGAACCATTTTAGAATCCAGTGCCCTTTACAGAAAGTTGTCTTAAAATTGTCGGATACGTTTTTATCAAAGTTCACACTCTACCGCTACAATGTTACTTTTGTTGTGCTGATGTTTTGAGATTTTTGGTTCCATTTTAACCAAACCTTCTTGTTTAATATATGATAGCATGAGAGCCCCTTTCTTGACAACCTTTACAAGTTGAACTATATGCTCCTTGCTAATTAAGATGTCCTAGGAACTGGTCTTTTACAACTCAAGGTTGTCTCTAGGAGTTACAACAGATGTAATGGATATCTATTTCATTACAGGTTTGTTCAGGAGAGGGAAGATAATCCAACTCTCCAGAGCTCGCACAGGGGGTGAGAGCACCAATTTTCTCATCCAGAGACACTGTCCTGGGGTTCGAAAAACTGAGCGGGAAGATAGATATTTCATCTATCAGAGTGCTTCCCTTGTGCACAATTTTTCATTGCATAAATAGAGTGGCAAGAGCCCAGGAGTTGCATGAGGCAACGAAATCAAAATTCCAATACACGGTGGACTGTCTGGCCCTAACGATTTTTAATGGGTGTGACAGGTTACTAGCGAATATGAAGAGCCAATCAACCAAGTGCAAGACACAGAGGCTGAAACAATTCGGGTATGGGTCCATCCTGGTGACCTTCTTCTTAGAGAGAGTACCATTTTTTCAGTACCAACGGATGGAGATCCATGATCCAACCCCGAGGGACTCGAGGCTGATGAGATGGTGCGAGATCATGCCCCAATAGGGTGGGGGCAAACAGATGCATTTCCCGACAACCTTTTTCAGTTGCCTACGTCATCAAATTATCATCGTTGATGACTTCACATATGTCGACATCGACTTCAGAGGAGATCTTGATCTTCGCATTCCACCGGGCACATATTGGACTGATGCAGGTAAAAAATGTTTTTTAACATTTTTACTTTTTGAATTTTTTTGTTATGTATTATGAAATGTAAAATTATGATGTTTTTATAGATATGGGTCCTTAGAGACTGCCCAGTATGTCACCGATTGCACGGAGAGTACTAGGTATCCCGCCCATAAAGGATGCTCCTTATGAGGAGGGAGAAAATACACTAGCTGAGTTAGATCGGAACTTGGTTGGCCTCACAAGAGGCATCCAAGAGTATGCAACCTTTGATGAGATTCCCCTGCACATCTAGAGGCATACGGTCGAGGTCCCAGGCAGACTACATTAGCTACTCTGGCGAGTGATTCGAGCAGTCATCTGCTATCATGAGCACCATGTGGATGGAGATCAGCCCTATTTTTACATTTTTTGTATTGATTTAGGCTCGGAGAACCATTTTTGTAGCATAACACATATTTTTTGAGATTTTGGATGTAACACACTTGACAGACCATATATATATATATGGTCTGTCAAGTGTGTTACATCCAAAATCTCAAAAAATATGTGTTATGCTACAAAAATGGTTCTCCGAGCCTAAATCAATACAAAAAATGTAAAAATAGGGCTGATCTCCATATATATATATATGCATGTTTCTATGGCTAATTGTGTATCATAATGATGTCCTAGTTCTTACATATTGCGCAAATGTCTATCTAATACATGATTTGCTAATGTATCTGTTAATGTGTTTAAACGTCTGGGAATATGTTGATATGTGATAAAATCAAAATGTCTTTCCAATAATCGAACACGCAAATACGTATGCAAAATTTGAGGATTTCACACAAAATAATGGCCATTTAATTGTAACAAAACGAGTTGTGAGTCTAACTTAACAACCAAATATCTAATCCCTAGATCAATAGGATCTGATAATAGCTTAATCACAACACTATATTGGGCAATATTTTTAGTTCTTCGACCCAAACAAATACCATGTAATTTAATTAACTCGCCATCATGGGAAAAGAGTTCCCAAGCTGCGGAAGACAGGTTCTGTGTGCTACAGAAAGCACCATCAGCAAAATCGACATAACGATTCGAAGACATCTGCAAACCAAGTGGAACATAAGGTGAGCAGTGGAAACATGTCTGGAAAGAAAACAATCACACCAAAAATCCAATCAAAGCACACTAATGTAAAAAGTATCACACTCATGATTAAGCGTAATATTTTTTCAAATAAAGCCCATTTCAGGGTTCAAGCAATGGATTTCCTTTGTAATCTGCTAGCTCATAGGCTCCTCATTCCAATACTTACTGAATGATATAGGGCCCATGCCACATTGGCTCGAGTTTTCTTACTCCCAATTTATCATGCGCTTGGTCATAAAGTAGGACTAAGTCACCTTTGGAGAAAACGTGGGGGTTGATGGATTTGTCATATTGAACTTTGACTTGTATTTTCTATGCTTCAATAACTAAAGAAACAAGCCTACAGGTCTAGTCGAGACACTCTAAGTACAACATAGGTTCCTCTTCTGCCGAAGTACCAGGAAGTAGATCGATAACTAGCTTCAGAGAAGGAATCTCACACTTGATCAGGAGTGTGGCCTCTAGACCATACACCAATTGGAATGGTGTGAATCAAGTGGCAGTCTTAGCAAAGGTTTGGTACACCCACAGAGCTGAGAAAATCATGAGATGCCAATCTCGTTTGTGCTTCCCAATGGTGTGTTGAAGCATATTCACCAAGACTTTGTTGACAGCCTCAACATGGCCATTGGCATGTAGATAATAGGGGGTGAAGCTATCATGATGTAACCCCAAGAGAGAAATGATATCCTTCATCATATGATTGTGAAAATGAGAGCCATGATCGGTGACAATCGCTTTTGGGACACCAAACCGAGCTATGACATGATTGAACAGGAATTACGCCACATTTAGACCTTCATTATGGTATGTAGGCATCACTTTGGCCCATTTACTGAAATAATCGATGGAAAAAATGATATAACCATGCCCCTCAGCTGAGCAATGGTTATAGCTCATGAAATATATTCCCCATTTCGCAAAAGGTCTGACAGTCACAACTAGGTGGAAGGGTGAGGGTGGGGCACACTCTTTCCGAGAGTAGATTTGGTAGTCATGGAATTCTCATACTACAACAATACAGTCTTTAAAAATAGATGGCTAAAAATACCCTGCACGAAATATCTTTTGGGCGGTAGCGTAACTGAACATGTGACCACCACAAGCCCTGAAGTGGAATTCATTGAGAGCTTTCTCAGCTTCTTCAAGATTCAAACATCGACGAAGGACAGATTCAATACCAGTGCGATATAGAGTGTCTCCAACAATATTGTAAGGTTGGGACTAGTGGCGAATCCGTCATTGCTAAGAGTGCAATAGATCTAGCTGAAATTTTTGGGTTTGGAGATAAACAATGATGTATCCATACCATGGGTCAAGAGTACTATTGAGAAAGAGAGTCTCATAAAAAATGGACTCATCAAGAGGAGTGGGATCATCCGCAGTGGGAAGAACACAAATAAACTCAGCAAAGACTAGGGATTTCTTAGACTTAGTAGCAGTGAATTCTAAGTCAAAATCTTGAAGAATGACAATTCATTTCAAGTACTTTTCCCCAAGAAACTGACGTGTCAGAATGAAAGTCATGGGTTTACAATCATAAATCACCAAAGTTTTGCAAAGGAGAATGTAGTGACGAAAACGTTGAACATCATGGACATCAGCCAGCGCGAGTTTCTCTACATTAGTGTAATGGGTCTCAGTATCAAAGAGGTTGTGGCTCAAGTAGTACAATACATGCTCTTAACCATCGTCATCGTCCTGAACCAGTACCATACCAATAGTGTTGTCGGTGGCTGCCAAATACAGGCAGTAATCGCAGTGATAATTGGGAGTATGCAGTAGCGAAGCACTAGTGAGGGTTCATTTCAACGCATCAAAAGGGATTTGGGAAATTTTTTCCCATAAGAAATGGATTCCATTTTTCATCAAGCGATTAAAGCCTTTGGCAAGCTCAACATAATTCAGTACGAAGAAACGGAGGAAATTGGCTTTGCCCTACAAACTTTTCAATTAATGAATATAAGAGGGAGGAGGAAAATTGATGATCACCTCGACTTTAAGAGGACCGATGCGGATGCCTTCTTTGGACACCATGAAACCCTGGATCCGACCATATTCTATGCGGAAGACACACTTATGAGGATTCAACCTGATATTATAGCATCGACAGCAAAGGAAGATAGCTCTAAGGTGTTCCAGGTGGTCTCAACGTTTCGTAGAATGAGAAAGAAGGTTGTTGAGATATGGCTTAACTATGTGCTTGATTTCATGAAAAGAAAACGACATACCTCACTGGAATCTGGCCTCAACATTATTCCAGCCAAAAGGGAGCTTTTTATAGGCAAATGTCCCCCATGGACAGATAAACACGGTTTTGTGTTGATCTGTTGGAGCAATTTTAATCTGGTTATAGCTAAAGAAACCATCCATAAAGAACAAAATCTCACACCCAGCACATTCATCAATGATCTGTTCGATAAAAGGAATGGGGTAATTTTCCTCAGGACAAACTCGATTGATATCACGGTAATCAACAAAACCCTGAATTGTCCCTTGTTTCTTATTAACGAGAAAAATATTTGAGACCCAATCTGTAAATGGTATAGGATAAATAAAACAGGATTTGAGAATTTTTTCAACATCACCCTTTATGGCAGCAGCCTTTCTCCGATGCATAAGATGAATCTGTTGACGAATGGGCTTCGAATCTGGATAGGTGGGAATTTCATGCACAATGATACTCAGACCAATTTCAAGCATATCTTTGTATGACCATGCGAAGACATCATTGAATTCCTCAAAAATCTCAGTATAGATCTTGATCTCATTGGGAGAACAAGATGCACCGATATGAACATTCTCAACAATCCCTGGTTAGATAGAGATGTTGATCAAAATGGTTGGAGTAATATTTCCTATGTTCCCTTCGGGCATCACTTCATGAATCAAGATCGGATTATGAAATGGGTCAGTCAATACAGATGAAGCATGGGATTCCAGACATGCGGAGATATCACCTGGGATTGGGAGAATTGAGGAACGATGATGTCCATCATCCCATGGAGTTGCTTTGAGAGACATTACCTCCACGATACTTTCGTCAGTGGGGAAAGTCTCATTCAAGGGATCACCAGATTCCCAAGAACCAAACGAGGGAGACTACAAATAAGTGTCCAGAGAGGAAAGAAAATGATCGTTGGTTCTAGATGTAGCCTCAAAAGTCATGATAATAATTTGATACATTTTCTATGTCGTGATTAGAGGCATGACGTCACCAAAACTCTCGAGCTGGTCGGGATTGGGAATAATCCATGGATCATGACCAGATGAAATCATATTGATGGAGGCGACATTCAAAGGTGCGAGCGGTAAAATTCCCATAAGGGATGAGTCTTTGAATAGACCCGACCCGATGTTCTCATAGGGGGTGGTGGTCTTCCCAACATATGAAATGTTTACCGTTGAAGAACCAGAGGAAAAAGAAAGCCAACTGATTGATAGTCACAATATTTCCCTAATGAGGGAAACAAAGGACACGAAAAAGGGTGGATACCATGCAAACCATAACATTTGTCCAACTGTGTCCAAGAAGGAGATTATAGTTTAGGTTGGTGTTTACCACTTCAACTTTGAAGGTTACTATTTTTCCTTCCAACGGGATGGGCTATGCTTTGAGAATACTGAACGGCCAAGAACCTCTGCCGTCGAAAGCTTCCAAGGTATTTGGGGATTGACTCAATGGAGGAGAGACTATGGCTTTCTAGCATGCGACAGACATGATGCAGGTCAAAGCGCCTTCATCAATGACAGTTTGATCAATATTCTTTCCCATGATAGTAACTTGAATAAAAAAAGCCACCTAAGATGGGAGTAGAGGAACGAAATTCTCGAGATCGAAAGCAATGAGATTAGAATATGCAGGATCAATCCCTCCAATAGTGGAGAGTAGTGCCTTATGTTGTGATGGACACGACTGAAGGACCTCTAAATCCGACATCATCGAAGGTGCTTGAGCTAGATCCTCTACAATATTGTAGTGTTGTGTAGATCTCACATTCGGATTATAGGACGATTTCCAAAGAACACCTTTTGGGGGTGGTCGAATGATGGAGTCACTACTGGGTCTCTCAATCTAGAGAGGACCAGAGGTAAGGGGCATGGAAGAGGAAGGGTGATCTATAACTTTCGTTTCCATAGGAGCCTTGGATGGATTGGGGTAGTCTTTTGATCTCGTAGTAATGGCAATATGTTTCGTTCCAGCCATGAAAACCTGAGATTTTCTAGACGATTGATCTTAATCTACCATTTGCGTCTGCTGAGAAGGGAAAGGTTCTTTCAAAAAATTCAAAGTCCTAGGTGCGCCCTTCAGAAGAAGGAAAACTTCGGCACGTTGAGGAAAATCCTTGGTGTAATGATCACCATCACATATCAAACAAGGATATTTAGGCTTACGTGTTGAAGAATCCTCAACAAATGACTTCTTCGAATCTTATTTAGGGTTATCAGATTTGGAGTTTCCTTTACCCTTTTTCTTAGCTTTCGAGGATTTATCTGTTGCAGTAGATTTAATAGCATTTACATTGGATTTTTACCATGTTTATTTTTATTACTGGGAGGAACAGAGGGCATAGCACCAGTAGTGAGTTTATACTTCAAAGAAGTTTTAGGTGCACTACTATCAGTACGAGCCACTGTCCCAATTACACCATCCACCGGAGGCGTAATAGGAGACTGAGATGATGCGGGATTAGTTGAAGGTCACAGTGTGTCAGGAAATAACTCATATATAGTACCATATTGTGAATAAACAAAATTGAGGTACTGGGCTCTGGTAATGACTTCCTCTTCTGTGACACATCTACCCATGGCAAGATCTTTAGCAATCCTCGGAACGAATGATTTCATAAACCATTGAGTCAACAACTGATTGGGGATCTCGAATTTTATGAGATGATGACGACGTTGCAATTCGTGAATGTGATTCGAAATGTGCATAGTAGTTGACTGCTTCAATGAACTAAGAACGTGGGTGTCGGTTTCATACCGGACAGGTAACTGGAAGTGAGTAAGGAAAGTCATAGCCAAGGAATTAAAATCAAAGAAAATTCCTTGAGGGAGTTAAATATACCATTTGGTTGCAATACCAGTCAGAGTACACTGGAAAAGACCAAGACGAATAGAATCATCAACCCAAGAATTGGAAGAGCACCACAAGTGATACGTCATAACATGGGTTTGGGGGTCTTCCCCAAATTTTCTTTCAAATTTTACACAATCTTCTAGGATTTTAGTTGGAATTGGCAGCCAATGAAACTGATGTTGGATGGGTTCATTTGTAAGCTTTGACACATCTAGATGGCAAGGGCGGATGATGAGGAGAAAAGGGTTGGGGGTTCGAACGTGGTTTATACAAATTATGCCCCCAATAGGGCGGATTCTGTCCTGGATATGCATACTGCTCCCATTTCTGGTAAGGACCTTGTTGCAAGTATTTCTGAACATAGGGACCTTGTTGGGGTTATTGATAAGACCCATGCGGAATTTGAGGTTGCAGACCTTGTTGGATGTAGGGTCCAGGTTGAGGTCCTTGCTGAACATGATGTCTAGTCTGTGGTCCCTGTTGAATGTAGGGTCCAACCTGTGTTCCCTGTTGAACGTAGGGTCCAACCTGTGGTCCTTGATGAACGTATGGTCCAACCTAAGGTCTTAATTGGGCCTGCTGGTACTGAGGAATATGTTGATATTGAGCACTAGGTTGAGGCCTAGACTAGGGTTGTTGGTATTGACCTTGAGGAAATGGATGGTATTGAGTACCAGGCTGATTGGGGAGAGGACCAGATTGACCCAAAAGGAGATTCAGACCAGCTTGAGTGTAAGAACCAAACTGAGGTTTAGTCACAACAACACTTGTAGAATGTTGGGGTTGCTAGACATATCGCTGAGACGTGTTCGGTCGAGGAACATATTGATATTGTACGTTCAAATTTTGAACATAAGGGATGTTAGGTTGCTGAACATACGAATATGATACGTTTGGCTGTTGAAGATAAGGGATGTTAGGTTGTTGAACATACAAATATGATACATTCAATTGATGAAGGGGTTGTTGAACTTGTGAATACTGAATGTGATGTTGTCCTGCCCCAGGAATAGGTCCAAAATTCAGCTGCCCCCCACCCAAAAGGGGATGTACATAAAGAGGATTACACTGCCCCCCAGGTGTGGAAAAAACCATAGATTTTCCACTCAGTGGTGGAATTGCAGTAATCATAGATGGCGAGTAGGGGGTAGAGGATCTGATCGAAAAAATTCATTTGACCAATAGCGACTGTAGGTCGAACAACAGGTTGAGACGCCATAGCCACATTCAAAATGAATGGGCTGGAAGATGGAGGAATACCCGTCGACCAAACAGGATTTGGGAATAAAGGTGTAACATCAGAAGCTCTAGAAATAAGGTTTCCCAAAGAGGTATAACCGTGTGGAAGCGTAGATGTAACCTGAATGGAAGGTATTCCAGTCCCACTGCCTGAATCATGAGGTGTGGAACCAAACAACTCACTTTAGAGGGAAACAAAGATCAAGCAACTTCTAGGATGTAGGTTCCAGTGGTTTCCTAAATAATTCCCTTACTAGAGCTCACGAATGGAACATCATCAGCATTGGATGCCATTTCGTCAGGAAATAACTGACGGAAAGTAGACCGAGATGTTACTAGAGAAGTGTGAAAGGGAATTTTGGGTTGATCAAAAGTGCTATAAGAATGTTTAGGTGAGACCACAATCAGATCAAAGAGATGATTTTTAGGAAATACTGTAAAATGTGCAGACTTTTCGGGGCTTTTCGACTCAGAGTCTTCTAATGTCATCCAAAGAGAATCGTCAGGTGGTGGTCGAGGTGAAATGGGTTGAACACTAATGAAAATCATGAGCTCAGCACCTTGCGCTTCGAGGGGCCCAACTAGAAACTGAGGGACCTCAGGAGGAGGATCTTGAGATCCTTTAGGGGAGGGATGAGGAGAATTCGACAATTCAGCCACAATGGCCTTTCAAAACAAGATCAAAGAAGGAACAATCAAAACAATTCACAATTTACCAAGCATTAATGAGGCTGGAGAACGTCACGAGTAAGATGTGTTTGTGGGCAGTTACTTTTAGAATTAACAAAAAATAAATTAAAAAAATGGTGTGCTAGGCATAAACGTTTACCAATTATTCATGGACTGTAATATACACCTTGGTGATAAATGATAGAAAATATGACCAAGGACTTAATGTACTATAGACAATTTTCCCAAATGTTTTGTTCGGTGTTTCACATTTACAAGGCAGCTGACTCGGTTACCTATGGTAGGCTTGCAACCTAATGGTGTCTCCCCATATATATGTGATGGTACGTGGGAGTACAATCCATAGTAGTGTTGTCTAATTTGTAACCGTTCGATGAGAGTGCCCCAAATATACTTATCATACATCAATATACTTCCATACGTGGGACGAGATATCACCCCCAGGCTATAACGCAGACCGTTAACGACAGCTCCTACATTTTACGACATCGGAACACGTCTCTAGCCTAGACCACTAAATTTTCACGTTAGTTCCAAATGCTCCTTAAGGTAAATTTAGTGAATTTTAATGTTGATCTTGAGTTAATTTTTAGTTTTGGATCAAATTCAATGTCACCTGAATCCTATGGTGCAGACCAAATGCAAAAAGGAAAACTTTCCATTTCGATGAAGCCTAAACTATTTAGGAGAGAGATACAAGCAAAGTGCAATCAATGCAGCAACAATAATTCCCCCCAAACTATCTCAAATATATGAAATGCAATTCTTTTCAATCGAATTCACTTCTTCCCAAACAAATGCAACTTATTGAAAAATTGAAAATACTTCTCTTTTCCACTAAGATGCAGATTTTTTGTTTTTCTTTACTTTTAAATGCAATCAAAAGTAAAATAAACGAACGAATGGAGAAATGCTATAAAAATCCTTTCACTTTTATTTCGATCGAACATAAATAAAAATCGCTTTAAAAACACATGAATGAAATTATTTTCACTCCTCTTTTTCAAAACGATGAAGATAAGCCAAATCAAAACTAAAATGAAAATCACTTTAAATTTCTTTTGAATTTGGACAAAGGACACACTCTTCTAGACCTGTGAATCAAACAATTTGTGATCCTATGTTTGACACTAAATCGAAGGTAAGATCATAGATGCAGTGATGACCATTGCATACAACAAATTACTTCGAATCAAGACAGGAAAAATGTGACAAAAGGTGTTTGAAATAGTGAAAAATCTCCCAACTCACAAACAAATCAAAGAGATGAAAATACTCACTTAGAGAAAACAAGTAAGCCAAACACATAGCAAGGAGGTCACTGAGATCCTATTGACATCCTTCAGGGGCCGGGACACACTATAAAATCAAGGGGGAACCCTAAATTTTCCTAGGTCTAAGATCAGTGCTTCTGTGATAAGGAGAAGAGTATTGAAAGACAAATTAACACGGTTGTAATATATAGAATAGTGATTCCATCGCTACTAGGCAAACAAAAAGCGCGTTGGTCGGTGAAAACAAGGAAAAAAAAAATAGTTTCACAAAAACACCAGACCTAACATAGTGAAATGACTATCAAACCCTACACAAACTAAGAGAGGCCTAAGCAAGCTTAGATTTCAGTAATCAGTCAAACTGATTCAAGATTAGTCTAGGGAAGGAAGGCTAAGAGGCTAAGCTCCCCAGCGAGTCGTCAATTCTGTTGTCAAGATAAATCCCCTCTACAGATAGAGGTGATCTCTCTAGCCATAGAGTAGGTCTAGCAACACGAGATACTTTCTAATGCAAATCTCTCTTAACTAACATTCACAGTGCAACAAGAAAATAGATAGAAGTGATTTTTTCCCAGCGCTACGTTTGAATCCGTTGATGATGAACTTGATCCATGATCCTTTTAGGCTCACTCCCTACTTTGATGGAACAAGAATACCTATGGATGATAAAGAGGCAACAACAAAAGTAATCCAATACATAATAATTCGTAAACATTATCTATCTAGTAGATCAAGGAGTACTAAAATATTTGCATAAACAATTATACAAATATAGAAAGAAAACATCAGATGTTTTATTGATAAATATAAAAGGAAGATTGTACAACCCAAGCCTTGATGTTGGAGGCCTCCTTTGGTGAAAATCCTAGTCCTTCACCGAAGCTCTAAATCTTTCCTTCTCCCGAACAGTTAGGCGATATCACAATGTGAGGATGAAAAGGGAACGAGAGTTAAGACTAGCCCGATAATGACCAACCAGACTAACATTATTGGAAGGAGGGGTGTGAATTTATAGGAAGGGAGAAGAGGTTGGGATCTCATGAAAGGAGGAGGAAGGCCCACTTTCTAAGGGATAAACTCTCATGGATGAGATCAAAGCTCTAAAATGAGAGAGCTTGACTCTATCACTATTGTTTAACAACCAACTCGTCACCCTGAAACTTCTATATGTCGAAGCTTCTCCTCCATTTGAGGAAACAATGCCAAAAATGGATCAACGTGGTTTTCCAAGAAATAAGGGCGCTGGCAATACTAAGCCAGAACCGTGAATATGACATCAACATGAGCATGACACGAGGAAACGCGCTGACCCAAGAAAATAGGATTTTGACCAAGTTTCTTCAGTACTCTTCCAAGAAAGTTTTCTTTGAATCTTAAGGGGATGTCTTCAAATATTTCTGCATATTGGAAAAATTGCACAGGATCTGTCACAGAGCATTTCAGGATTAGGATTGGAAAATGAGCATGGTGACGAATTACTGTGTAACAACGACAGCTGAGAGACACCCTGGGCCAGAAATTTATATAAGGATATGCCAAAAACATTGCACTTATAGAAAGGCTATTGAAGAAGGGGCTAGAATATTTGTGGACCTAGGAATGATAGTGACCTTGGATACTTTGAAGGAAAGAATGATTTTGAAACCTATTCTATTATTACCATATTGGAGCAAGGAGTTCCAAGTGCATGTTGATGCTTCTTTGATCATACCAGGGGAAATATTAGCTCATCCAGGGGAAGGAGAGGTTGACAACCCTATTGCCTTTTCCAATCACAAGTTATAAATGGCAAAGAAGAATTGCACTATGATAGAAAGAGAAGGGTTAAAGATGGTATATGTCATCCAGAAGTTTGGGAATTATTTATTGGGCAAAAAATTTAAGCTAAACACAAACCATTCAACCTTAAAGTATCTGGTTAACAATTATGTTTTGGGGGGGAGGATATGTCGATGGTTGTTATATTTATAGGAGTATGATTTTAAAATTGTATTTAAACAGGGAATACTAAATCTAGGGCCTGATCACCTATTGTGTTTTACTTCAGGAGAGGAAGCACATAACCTAGAAGAAAACTTGCCAAATGCGCAACTATTCACAGTAACCATGGTAGATGAATACTTTGAAAATATTGTGCAATTTCTGAACATTGGAGTGGCACAATCGGGATATACAGTGGCACAGAAGAAGCAAATTGTTGTCATGGTGATATACTATCAGTTGATTGTAGGGGGTTGATAGAATCTTAAGGAGGTGTTTCATGGAACATGAGCGACTTAATATTTTGGTGGAAGCACATGTAGGAGTCACGGGAGGTCACTACACGGGTCAAGCTACAATAAAAAATTATTTTATTGGTTTGGCTATGGTGGCCCACTGTACACGCCAATGCCAAGTAGTACTGTAGGACCTACGATTTATGTCAAAGGGTTGGAAGACCATATCAACGAGACAAGATTACCCTAAACCCCTAGCTCACTCTGCAACCATTTGAGATGTGGGCTATTAACTTTATCATACCAATTGACCCACCGACAAGGTGGACCAGTGTGCAGTATATTATCATTGTTATATATTATATAACTAGGTGGGTTGAATATGCATTGGTGAAGGACTACAATGCGGAGACCACTGTACGATTTTTGTTTGAGAAAATGGAGACCAGATTTGGGTGCCCTAAGATTTTAATGAACGACTAGGGGATGAATTTTCTATATCGGACGATAGCAGAAATAACGAAAGAATTTGATATTTATCATCATAAGAGTACCCCATATCATCATTATGCCAATGATATGGTGAAGGATTTTAACAAAATTTTGGAAATGATTCTCACCAAGGTACGTAACGTACAATGGGATGGTTGGGACATGAAAAGACATGTTGTATTATGGGACTATCACATTGTGTAAAAGGTTAACTATACAAACCCCATTCCAGTTAGTGTATGAGATGGAATTTGTCATGCTGATGGAGTTTCTGTTGCCTATTATGCGCATTATGCTAACCACTCATATGAAAAAATCCAAAGTGATGGAAAAGTAGTTATAAGATTTACTACAATCAGAGGAAGATCAGGCATTAGTAAGTTTCCACCAGGAAGTTCAGAAAACACAAGACAAGGCATGGCATGATCGAATAATCAAGAATAAGACATTTTAGGAGGGAGACTTGGTGCTACTATATGATGGAAAGTTCTTAAAGCATCCAGGAAAATTATACATGAAATGTATGGGACTATATGTGCTGCAAAATGTGATTGATAGTGGTGTGGTGCAAGTGAGGAATATAAATGGCACCTCGCGTGAAGGATTCATGAATGGGAGTAGGTTGAAACCCTATAGGGACATCCAAGCTCCCACACACTGTAATTAGAGGGTAAACAACATCAATCTACCATTTGTGTATAAATAAGGTAGATTAAAATAGGGATTATGGAATCTAGAAGAAGGAAGAAGATATGTTAAAGGTATTTGGTTGAATTGAGCTTTAGAGGAATAGATCACTGCGCACGCGAAGAGGAAAATTAAGCAGCACGTATTGTTGCGGGCGCCCGTGCCTAGGAGAAATCATTGAAGGTGATGATGTGGCTAGAAAAATGGCATGAGAATCATTTCTAGAAAGGGTTCCAATCACATCAACTTAGTTATTTCCAACGGGAAATGATGGGAAGAGATGTAACAAGCAAGAAGACATGACGACCAGTTAATGAACATTCTTTGGGTAAGTGACCGTTAATTATGAAGTGAATCGGGGGCATACAGGGAAGTTACTATCTAAAGAATCACAATTATGACAGGTAAATATTGCCATCATGTTCACCTACCATGAGCGGATAATAGTTATGATGATAGAGCATGTTAGGTGGAGGAATTAGAGGGATGTGATATCTTAGGGTGTGAAGATGGATAAGTGGGTGAAACGTATGCAAGTCAGTGGTACTAGTGGCCATTGAGAGAGTCATAAACTAGCAAAAAAAGAGCAGAAGGTGTCCACAAAAACACCATGTCTTCATTATAAGAGTAAAAAAAGAGTGCGGTAAAAAGTGGGGCAACTCCAATGAAGGAAAACTTTGAGTTGATATTAGAAGATACAAGCGTAGAGCTTAGTGCATAAGTGGTGGATTTAATAATACTAGTGGGTCGCAAATATGAGCCAAGGTATACAACATCATTGTTAGGACCTCCAAAATAAATGATGACACTGAAAGGAAGAAGTATACAATGCGAGTGTCACCACTACCACCCGAAGTGTTCCACCAAGGAAGAATAAGTAATATTATGTAGTGGATCAAGTATTATTACAATGAAATTTGTGACCCTTGTTGGCACCCAAACCTTCAAGACTATATGTGATTAGTGTTGAATGTGCATAAGGTACCTGAGCTAAAACCCCACAAGTGAGTCGAGAAGATGGAAATTGTAGGTAATTTGAATTTTTTTCTTATCTTGCATTTCAGGAGAGAAGATGAGGTACCCTTTGTTACCTAATGCCTACTAGCTTGTGTGCATGATGGATATTTATGGCTCGACTGACCCATACCTATTGCTGTTGAGTTAATCCATAGGATCATTGGTCTCCCTATGGAAGGAGAAGACCCAGGGCTACTTATTAATGATAAGACTCTCACTGCAACTATTGCCAACACTTATAAGACTAAGGGGGGGACTGAGGATTTCTAATTTCAGAGGTGCCAGACCAGGCGATAAAATTTGTAGCGTAGGATATTTTCTATATTCTAATGTGAAAATTTTGAGTGAACGAAGTTCCAGCTAGAGTTATTGTGATAGTGGATTGATGTGCCAAGGGAGAGTGGTTTTATTGGGCTCTGTTTCTAGCCAGGGAATTTAAACAATAGTAATTAGATAATCAGGCAATAAACACAAATTTCCATTATAAGTAGCTGTTAATTCTGATAGATCTGGTGGAATGGGAAAAATCGTAGCATTTCTAGTGGGTCGTGGATCCAGCGAAACCCATCGCGGCGGCCGAGTTCCAGAATTTGTGGGCATCAAATGAACCTGAACGCAAAAATCTCAATACTATTTTGTTTTTCTTGTATGGGGATGTGATATGGAAGATCATTGAAGAAATATCACGTCTACATGTTGAAAGTGTGGAGAAGTTAAAAGGTATAGCTAATTTTAAGGTTGAACCCCACCATATCTGGGCTATTGTGCGACAGGACCCAGCTAAGTGTTGGCAGAAGCAACCCTACATATTAACCGTGGACGAGATCCAGGGTGTAGTGGATGCATGGGACCCTACATGGAAGGTCTCGAAGGAAGACTCTTCTAAATTTGAGATTATCTCGAGCGGGGGAGAAACAAATGACATACCCTCAAGCCAAGATCAAGTCGTCGGTTGTTCCAAAGCTAGAACCACAAGAGGAACATATAAATTCTGAAGGAAATCTATCATCGGGAAAGAAAAGAGTCTTGAGGAGTAGTGTAGGGATCACATCTACCACAAAGGATAGGAAAAATCAGAAAGCCACTCGTGTGTCTCCATTGTAGAATGTATTGACAGAAGACGATTTTGAACGCATCAGGAATCAAGTGGCAATGTCGTTGCGGCTAGCTATGACCACTTATAGCAAATTATAAGGGAGATGGATACGAAACTGAATTTTTCTTTATATTTTGGGAGATACCTCCTATGGTTGCTGGGTCGAAGCCCCAATAACGATCATAGATCCATCATTCCATGTGGGCTCATTATCTCAACAACCAATAAGGGCGTACAAAATTTCGAGTGTTGTGGTAGAAATGTGGGAAGGGCCTACGCAGAAACCCTTGGCTACCTACGTAGAGATTGAAGTTGCATTAACATATATATATTATGAGGATTTAGTGCAGCTACATAACAACACATCTAAAGTGTTACGATATAGGCTCACAACCACAAAGAAAAAATTGGAACAAAGTCAAAAGACGGGGGACAATTGTGCCAGGAGAAACAAAAGCTGAAAAACGATAACTTGGAATGGTGCAGTGCCTTTACCCAATTTTATGAGGAATTTATTGAAGGGTTAGTAGATGAGATGACTCGTGCCTAGGAAATGGAAACCAAAATTAAGGAAGTCTTCCAAGGATTCAATGAATTAGTCATCAAGGCTGAAGCTAGACAGTAGCCACAAGCTTTGTTGGAGGATCAACAACATGAGGACATGGCTTGACAGAGGAGAGAATAGTTGGTAGAGTATGAGAATAGATTCCAGGAGGTGGCAAAGAAAATTGATCAGTTGTGGAATATGCTACTCGAGTTGTTGAGAAAGCTATGGCATCGAGATTAGGTGATTTCTCTATAATGATAATTGTTTGTGAATGCTTTTTACTTCTTTATATTGGGATATTTTCTTTACTTTGATTATTATGATGTTATTATTCATCAAAAAATTATCAATGCATAAACAATAAAGAGACAAGAGACAACGAATGTAAGCTATCATCTAGGGCCAAAACTTCTCCAACATGAGAGGAAAACTCAAACAAATTCTTCTTCTTGTAGAGACTTCAAATGAATAATACCAAGACCAAGACCCTTGAACTATTTGACTCCCCCAATACCAAGACACAAAGATTATTATCTTGGCCTCTATTTCTTAATAGAGTCAATGATATTCAACTGCGTACTCCTTCCTTCTTCTTCCTTTTCTCTGCTTCAGACCTGCAAATTCACGTCCCTAATTCAAAAACCCTAGTATCTAAAGATGACCTTATTTTCTACCTTAATTTCCTTCACTTTAGGTGGAGGTTTATTATTTGGAAACTCAACTTAAAATACTCCTTGGTCTTCTACTTGACTTGACCTTCAAATGGAACTATAATACTTCAACTTCTTCTACAAAAGACAACATCAATACTTCACACGTGTGGAGTGATTAAACCCAAATAGTAGATATATTTTACTTCCTTTTTCTTGGACTTTTTCTTTTTAGCTCCCTCCACTTCCTTGGTGATATGGGCTTCTTCTCTTCCTCTTTTGTTATTTCCCTTCTTGAGCTTAGGAAAATATCTCCTATAGTACCCATATTACTAACACCCATAGAATTGAACCTTATCTATGTTCTTCTTCTTTTTCTAAGGACCAAACTTTCCAAATTTTCCTTTTATTTTTTTCATTGCAGTATATGCTTGATTTTTCTCACCTCATCCTACATCATATGTTTCCTTTAGCCTGCATTCTTCAATATTGAATAGAGACCATAGTTCCTGGAATGGAGTAGATTCTTTCTTCCCATAAATACTTGAAGTAAAGTTACCCCACTCCTATGGTAGTGCATTTAGCACTACTATAGTAATTTCTCGATCAGACATGACTTCTCCTAGATCTTGAAGTTGATCCCTGATTTCAGATATCCTCATAAATTATGAGGTTATACCTTATTATTTTGACATATTTAGATTGTAGAGTTATTTACTTAATGAGATAACTTCTCCTGCAGTGTTCACTGAATACAACTCTACCAGTTTGTGATATATTTCTTTTGAATTTTCGAGTTTTGATACATATGGAAAAAGGAGATACTTGATGATTTCAATGAGAATTTGTTGTGACCTAACTTCCCCTTTCATAAAATTTGCAATTTCTTGAGAATATTCTTTTTTCAGTTTGGTGATAGATCTATTGACATGATCCATGACCTCATTTTCAATGAGATTTAGATTTGTCCTCTTCTTCCATGCAAGATAGTTTGAAGTGCCTACAAATTTGATGTTTTCCTTGCAAAAAGACATTTTGACAGATTTAGATGTGGACATATACTTGTAAATATGCTTCTTCTACTTGTTTCTTCCTTGAATTTGATGATGATATAGTTAATAGAAAACTTCTTCTTTATGAAGATAGTTCTCTTCAATAATGATCCTTGACCCCACATAGAGGGAGATCACTTTTGATTGATGGTAATGTCTTTATTGATAGTGATCAATGATGATTTCTTGATGATGTCCTTCAATGGGAAGGACCTTGCTTCAATGAGAGGGAAATTTCCTTATAACCTTTTGAATATGATGAAAACACCCTCTGATCTAGATTTCTTCAAGATACTTCAACTCAAAATATTTGAGGTTTCCTTTGGTGATGATTGAGTGCAGATCCCAAAAATGATTCTAGGCTTTTGAATTTCTCAAAGATGATGATATGATCCTTTTCCTTGAAGTGCTTCTCTTGGGTGAATATAATTATAGTTTCTTTCATTTGTAGATATCTTCTCCTTGAGTAGATGTATGGTTTTGTCCTTCCTTTTCTTGATGGTTATTTAAGTGATTATCCCAAGACTTATTTTGGTGTAGAATTCTTCTTCGATCTAGGGCTTTGATAATTCGTTGTAGATCTTTACTTCACTTTGATATCCTTCAATTTTCTTTGATGCTTTTCTCGAGATTTGATCCTTGAGTGTCCCTTAAAAATATGACCTTCCTCGCCTTTGTCACCTCAACTCTGATTCCATGTTGACAAATACAAGGAATCCATATTAGGTGATTTCTCTATTTTGATTACTATTTGTGGATACTTTTTACTTCTTTAGATTAGGATATTTTATTTACTTATAGTATTATGATGCTCTTCTTCATAAAACAACTATGAATGTAGAAACAATAAAGAGACAAGATACACTGAATGTAGGCTATCATCCAGGGCCAAAACCACTCCCACTTGAGAGGAAAACCTGAACAAATTCTTCTTCTTATAGAGATTTCAATTGACGAATACCAAGACCAAGATTGTTGACCTATTTGACTCCTCCAATACCAAGACAAAAATCTTCTTATCTTGACCTATATTTCTTAATAGAGTTAATGATAGTCAATTGCCTGCTCTTTCCTTATGCTTTGGTTTCCTTTCATATCTCGAATTCCTTTTCTTTGCTTCAGACCTACAACCTCTCAACCCTAATTCAGAAACCATAGTATGTGAAGATGACCTTATTTTGTACCTTGATTTCCATCACTTTAGATGGAGATTTCTTCTTTGGAAACTTGGCTTAAAATAATCCTTAGTCTTCTCCTTGACTTGGCCTTCAAATGGAACTATAGTAATTTGGCTTCTTCTACAAAAGAAAACATTAATACTTCGCATGTGTGGAGTGATTAGGCCCAAAACAGACCCAAAAACAAAGCTAAGGACTTTGCTCTTCCTTTTCTTCTCTTTTTTGGTTATGAGGCTCCTTTCCTAGTGATTCTTGCACTCCTTATTGTAGACTTCTCCTTTACCTAAATTACATCCTTGAAATGAAGTCGAGTTGCCCTATTTATAGTGCTTTTCCCTTGTAAATTAGCCAACTTGACTTGGAGACAACACCGACATGCCTTTTGGAGTAGCTTCATTATTTCATTTAAGGATGACTTGAAGGATATGCTTGGGCTTGATCTGTTATGGTCTCTTTTAATCTTTTAATGACACACATATATTTGTAACATGCCCAAGAAGAGTATTCCATACATGACATTGATTCAATATACTTTTTATGACTTAATGACGAAACTAAAGGCTCACAATGAGAACCTTCACTAAAATAAAATTCCTTGATCATGAAACCCATGATTCAAGCATTAAAAAAATAATTGTCTTTTATTACTTACATCAATTACATAAAAATCATATTTACAAATGTCATTATGAATATGGAACCTAGTTACATGTTTCAACATGAGGTCCCATTGGTAAAGTGGGTTACTGAGAAAATACAGGTAGTGGACAACTAGATTCTCCGGATTGATCAAATTGTGGGGAATTTGAACCCCAATGATAGAAGGAAAGCAATGCACGATAAAGCATGAATCAAGGAATCTGTGAGAAATCCCCGCGAAAAAAATAAATTAATTAATTAAAAAATAAAAATAAAAATAAATAAAAATAAAAATAAAAAATAAAATTGTTGACATATCTCCAAGACCAAGTTATGGTGATTGTTGATGAGTTCAACGAAATGCTAAAAAATGTGTAGACTTTAAACAGCGAGGACACTAGTGTTTCCATTAGGGAACTAACCACTATAATGGAGCACATAAAATCCAATATCAAGGCACGGGAAGGAAAGTAGGAAACCTTGCAAAAGGTTGTCAAGGATAAGATTTCTTCAAAAAATGACTGAGTGGCTCGAGGACGAGCCACATTAGTGTGTTTCGGGCCTGTTGGAGCCCAAAAAAGTTTTGAATTGTTTTGGCATAATGGGACTATTTAACAGGTATGGGGAGCATGGAGAGGACAAGGTGGAGTGAAATAGAGGGATGGCACATGAAGCATAACGTAGAATAGGGCTAGCATAGTTAATGGGGCATGGCAAAGACATACATCACACATTAGGATGACAATGATTTTGGAAAGGGACATGTGTAGAGAATATTGGTATTTATGATCCCACGGGGGAAGCACCCGACCAAGGATATAGTGGTAATAGATGGTTGGAGATATTTTGGAGAAGGGAAAGTTGAGGGAGAGTGGAGCCAAATAGGGCTAAAGATACTTTGGACAACCATGCCATACATGGGACAACTCAAGGGGAATTAAAGGAAATATCTCAACGAATATTAGGACAGCTAGATTAGAAGGGCAGGAAGGAAAGAGGATTCAAGAGGATTCTGAATAGCTACAATATTACATGAAGAAGACAAAGCAGGGATTGGTTAGAAGTGTTCACAGGCTGATTCTAGAGTCACTTTTTGTACCAATGTTGTTTTGGTGTAATCTGTGGAGTGTAATCAAGTTTTTATTTATGCTTCATAGCCTTGTTGTAATGGGTTTAGTCTTTGATTATATCAGTCTGTTATATATCTCTTATGGTTGGGTCTTTGTTGTTTTTTTATGCTTGCATGGATGGTCGATGAGCCTGGTAAACTCACTTATGTAACTTTGGATGTTATCTCTCTTCCACTAATATAAATATGAACTATTGTTTGGGGAAATCGTTTCAATATTTTATGAATATTAACTATTGTTTGGAGAATATTTGCAATATTTTTGACACATATCTAGGTGAATAATTTATATTAATCCCACATCTGTGTAAATGCATTGTATAAAGCTCTAGTTGTATTTTTCTTCCACTAATTGTATATAACGTTACTATTAGTTTGTACTTTTATTAATTAATCCAAATATTTATATTGTTAATGTGATATGGAATGATGGTCTATGGTGATGATCTAGTCTATTATGGACTCGTAGTATTGTGCTTCTTATGTCTGTATGAAAGAACATGAAGTGCCACTTGACTTATTAGGTTTCAGTGTTGGTTGTGGTTATATGTTAGTCACGTCTGTGTGATAGTCGTGAATCTGCTAGAGTTTAGGGTTGACTCATATTTCTCCATATGGATTCCATGTCGTGGGCCTCATGCTGATCCAATGGATCAATAAAATGCTCAAAATTCAAAGTTCTCAAAACGGCTTGAAACAAGCGCCAAATAGAAGATCTCGTCGCCTTGAATCCAACGCAAATCGTTTCACTCAAACCTAATATCAGAGGCTCCCGATGTTGCATGCTGATCAATTTGGAAAACAACTAAAATTTTAAGAATTTGGTTGTAGGGATGCCTAGTCAGCAATCCATACGTTGATTGGGCAATGATTGTACAAGGTGATTGTACCTATGATGGACCAATGCTATGGTGACAAGTGTCACATCCGAGTTCATTGATGGATGGTGAGATTCTATTGGTTCATGGGGTCATTGAGGTGGTCTAATGGGAAGAGGACATGTGGGCCAATGAGAGGCCTCCATGTGGCCTCCCGAGAATGGACTAAAATTTTGGTATGAGGTTGAACTGCCTCCACAGGATTCAAAAGCCCAACCAACCGTCTAGCAGAAAATCCCTCCACCGGCCCACCTAACTTGGTTCTTAACAACCTATGGCACCTGCTCATATTTAAAGTTTCAACGCAGAGGTTTCAGGGGTCAAGACCGAGGTTAACCCTGGACCCCGGTCCACCTAAGCACGCTACATGGAGGATAGACAGGGCTCGGGGTTAACCTTGGCCCCAACACTATATATTAATGCAATTTGCCAAATTTTTCAACCATGTGTTAAACAATATGCCAAACCGCATGATATGTCATAACCAAAATCATATTTTATGTTATATAACCAAAGTTATGGAGTGGGATAAGGGTTTATCCCTGGCGGTCTACAAGATACTCTTATCACATACAATGGTTAATGATTATTGTGGTTCCAGAGGGTATAGGATGCAAATAATTTAGGGAGTGGAACCTGTGTTGGGCAGGGTTATGGGCACCCAACCCATGGTAGAAACCATGAATTCAACCCAAAATTTAAAGTGGGGTTGGTTAACATAAATGGCGCACGGGAATTCAAACAACCCCAATATGTTGGCTATAACCGCGCCACTTGGCGCCTTTTTATTCGGTTAATGGGAAACATAGTGCATTTAAAGGTTCGATAAATAACACTCAAAGTGGTGGGAATCTCACCGGCATGGGGTAAAATTGCCGCTACATATTGCCGCAAAAGGAATAATTTGTAGAATGGTTTGCAGGTGGCTGTGAATTGGAGGAAAGTTATCAGAAAAACTTCTCTAGAGAATAACTCGGTCACTTTTCGACCTTTTTGAATGTAGAAAGAGCGCAACTAGGGGTTTTTTACTATTTTGGAGGCATTGGAGTTATTGTTTTTTCATTTTGAGCAGTGTAAATTGATGTACACATATTTTTGAGCATAATGAAAGAGGCCCAACATTGGAATTTGGACCAGGAGATGTAGCCTAGGAGGGGTGAACTCCTTCATCATTTGTTGTCTTGTGTATGTTGTTATGGTACTAATGTCTTATTTATTTTCTACAAAACTGAGCTTTAAAAGCATGCTTAGGTGTTAATGTAAATGACATAATTTCCTAAAAACCCTAAACATTTCACTTGCAATTTTCACCATAAACTCTCAAGTTTACATATACATATCATTTTGGTATCAGAGCTTTGGTTCTTATTTTGTTTTGAGGGTTTAATTTTGTTGTAAGTGTTTCTGATGTTGACAAGATTGAAGCTCAAAATAAGAGAAGGAAATCTTGTGGTAGCATGTCATCAAGTTAGGTCAAGGAGAGAACATTTGCCACAATCTCCACCACAAACTTCACCTCAAGTTTCACCAAAATCCTCACTAGTCATGGCACAAGAAGGAGAGCCTGAAAATATGTCCGAGGGCGAGAAGTATTTTAGAAAGGAATTCTTTGACATGACACAAATGGTGAAAGTTCTCTATGAAGAGAGAAATACAAGGTTGCGAAAAGGTGAGAGGTTCAATCCTCCAAAGGGAGATGGTGATAAACCTCCAAAAGGACATGGAGGAGATGGGTATAAGCCTCTAAAATGGAATGGAGGGAATGGTGAAAAACCACCTTCAACTACTCCTTTGTCTTCACCTCCATCTTCACCATCATCCTCTTCTTCATCAAACCCTTCACAAACACCTCCACATTCTCCAAAGGGACATGGTAAAACTCCATTTTAAAACTTGAGATAAAATTTGAATTACCTATGTATAATGGAGAGGTGAATGTTGAGAGATTAGATAATTGGTTTCGTCATCTTGAAGTGTATTGCATGATACAAAGGATCAAGGATGATGAGACCAAGATTCAAATTTCTTCATTAAGGTTGGAAAGTGCAACACTCAATTGGTGGGAAGACAAAACTCAAGAGGACATGAAGAAACATGGTAAGGTTTTATCTTCTTGTAATGATTTTTTTGCTGCAATAAGAAGACAATTTTATCCATTAGCATACATGCAGAAATCTATCATGGATTGGAAAAACTTTAGGCAATTAGAGGATCAAAGTGTACAAATTTATACCCAAGAGTTTAGAAGGAGAGCATTGATTTTGGGTGTGGATTTATCATCTCAAGACACATTACTAAAATACATTGGAGGTTTACATATCTACTTGAGACAGACTATTCTCATGTTTAACCCTACAAATTTAGAGGAGGTTTGTGTACAGGAAACACATCTAGAAGAAAGAGGGGAAAATGTTCCACGAGAGGGCAGCAAAAAACCATTTAAGGGTGAAAAAGGAAAGGGAAAATTCAAAGGAAAAGGGAAGAAGAATGCTTCCATCAAAAAAGAGGGAGAAAAATTAACATGAAATAATTGTTCAAAGGACGGTTACGATGAAGATCACTATTGGAACATTCATCCTGAGATGAGACCCAAAAATTTGAACAACAAAGGAAAGCAAAAGATAGCTGCAACTACACAACATGATTTAGGATCCAATTCGGGAGATGAAACAAAGGTCACAGCCATGGGGTTGAAAGGTAATGAATGCATTGCTAGCAATAGTTCTTCAAATAGCCACAATGAAACTCAAAATGAAAAATAAAGAATAGATATTTTCCACATTAGAGTCATCTCAAAACATAACAAAACTGATACTCTATTTGATAGTGGCTCACAAGAAAATCTAATTTCTGAAAACTTTGTCAAAAAGTTGAATTTGGAAATTATTCCTCATCCTAAACCATATCCTTTAGGTTGTGTGTGTGACAATGCAAAGTTGCAAGTAACTAGGAAATACAAACTAAAATTCACCATTTCTGAAAACTTCATTGATGAGGTAGAGCTTGATGTAGTGTCATTAGATATATGTGGTATTGTTTTTGGAAGCTTGTATCTTTATGATGGGAGAGATATCTTTCATCGCCATGAAAATAAGTACCATTTGCTTAAAAATGGTATTGAGTACATTGTTAGAGCACATCGCAAGTGAATGTTGGACAAATGAAGAGACTTGTTAACTCTAGCAAGAAATTTTTACTTTTGATGATAAAATCCGAGGATGATGTTGAGAATGAAGCCTTTCAAGGTTGTGATTCAAAGTTGAAATCTGATTTTGTTGAGGTTGTTAACCAGTATGATGAAATGTTTAAGGATCCTAGTGGATTTCCTCCTAAAAGAGGAATCCAACATGAAATCCAATTGAAGCAAGATTGTCCTCTTTATAACATTGGAATGTGCAGGATGTCAGTGATGGAAAATGCAGAAATTTAAAAAAAAAAAATCTAAGAGCTACTTGATAAGGAGATCATTCGGCCAAGTACATCGACATGTGATTCACCTATTGTTTTAGTGCCAAAGCAGGATGGAACATGGTGCATGTGTGTGGACTTTCGTGCATTGAACAATATTGAAGTAAAGAACCATTACCCTCTTCCTATAATCGATGATTTACTTGATCAATTGAAATATGTTGTGCATTTCACTAAGTTGGACTTGAGGAGTGGCTATCATAAAATTAGGATCACTAAAGGAGACATATAATATGTCATTCAAAACAAATAAAGGTTTGTTTGAATGGTTGGTTATTCCCTTTGGGCTTTTTAATGCTCCTACTACCTTCATGTGTGTAATGAATGATGTATTAAGGAGTTTTCTAGATGACTTTGTGATAGTCTACTTATATGACATACAAATTTTCATAAAATCATGTGAAGAACATGTCATGCATGTCAAGCAAGTGTTAGATGTATTGAAGAAAGAAGAGTTGTTTTTAAAGATGTCGAAATGTGAATTCGGAAAAACTTCTTCAGTCTACTTGGGTCATATTGTTGGAGGAGGTGAATTGAAAATAGATCCCTCCAGGGTTGTTGTCATTTTGAATTGGCCAAATCCCAAAAATAATGACATAGGTTATAAGTTTTTTGGGAGCAACCCAATATTATAGAAAGTTTATTTCTAACTTTTCTTCCATTGCAACTCCATTGCATGCATTGACAAGTGTGAACAGGTTTTTTAGTGGGGAGGCATTAGGGGAATTTTGAGGTCTAAAATGGGCCTCCTAAGGAAATTATAAAATAATAGTGGAAATACTAAAATAAGATTAGCTTACGTCATCAAATTTTGGAGGTAAAAAATAAAACTATTTTTTCAAATCATATTGTCAACTTATCTCCTTATGGGTTTACTAAAATTTCAAGCAGAAACACTCGTTGGATGCAGAACTTGATTCCTCATCCAAGGAGTACCCATGTTTCATACTTTCGACACACCCTGCTACATGAAAAATGAGAAATACATGAAAAACATGATTTCAATCACGTTTTTCTTGTATTTCTCATTTTTCATGTAGCAGGGTCCATTGAAAGTATGCAACATGGGTACTCCTTAGATGAGGAATTAAATTTTTCATCCAACGAGTACTCTCGCTTAAAATTTGAGTAAAACATTAGGGAGATAAGTTGAAAATACGAGTTGAACAAGTAGTTTTATTATTTATTATTTTTAATCTTTTTACCCTTTTTACTCCAAAAATGGTGAATCATCCCCCATGGTTGACATAATCATATTGAATCCTTTTGGTTCTTATAAAGCTTTTTGGTTGTACATTTTTCTTAGGAGGCCCATTTTAGATCTCAAAATTCCCCTAATGTAAACAGAAAAAACCATTTGATGCATTGAAGGAAAAGATCAGTTCAGCTCATGTGCTTGCACTTCCTGACTTGAGACAATAATTTGAGATACAGAATGATGCAAGCGATTATGCCATGGGTGGAGTCCTAATGCAACATGGTAATCCCATCTGTTTTCATTTAGAAACTTTTAATGGTGCAGGGATTAAGTATCCTACACATGACAAGGAATTGTATGCATTGGTGTAAAGTGTGAAAAAGTGGAAATATTACTTGAAGGGTAAAGAAACAATCATTCACATGGATCATCAGCCATTTCAATACTTGCAATCACAAAAGAAGCTGCATCAAGTGAGACACTTCAGATGGATGGGTTTTCTTCAACAATTCCACTTGGTGATAAGGTATAAGAAAGGTATCTATAACAAGGTTGTTGATATGTTTTCTAGACCAATTGTTAGTGCATCCATTATCCTTAAGCATAATTATTTCATGCATGAGAGCTATGTTGAACAATATTCTTTAGATAATGTTTTCAAATATGTATATGCGACTTTGTTTCAAGGTAAAAAAATAGAAGAATTGGATTATCATGTGCATTATAACTTGTTGTACTATCTTGGAAAGCTTTGTATTCCATAGGGAGAGAGAATCAACATCATAACAGAAGTGCATACTTCTCGTATTGCTAGTCATTTCAGTGTAGGTAAGACAATGGCACAACTACAAAGGTATTGTTACTGGCCTCGTATGCTTGAAAGCATGTCACAATTTGTAAGAGGATTTCCATTATGTGTTGTCAGTAAGCCTAGCAATAGAAAGTTGGGATTGTATACACCACTTCCAATATCTCCCTATCCATGGGAGAGTGTTTCTATGGGTTTTGTAGGAGGTCTAACTATGTCTAGGAGAGCTCATGATTATATTTATGTAGTTGTGGATAGGTTCAGAAAAATGTGTATTTTGATGTCTTGTAAAAAGTAGGTTACAACTGAACAAACTGCTCAATTATTCTTTCAGAATGTATGGATACATTTTTCGTTTCCCACATCCATTTTAGTGATCGATATTCTCACTTTTTCAGGAACTTTTGGTCAAGCTTGTGGGGACTCGTGGACACCAAATTGAAAAAGAGTACATCATTCCATCTGCAAACAGATGGAAAAAACAAAGGTGATGAATATAACATTGATACATATTCTTCGAGGTTATTGCAGCAATTATCCTAAGTTTTGGGATGAACATCTGAACTATATCTAGCATGCTTACAACCAGGCCAACCATTCATTGACTCAAACATCGCCATTTGAGGCATGCCTGGGATACTTGACCAAATCTCCTTTAGATTTTATCTCTGGGAAGGATGTTGCTATTGATGGACATAGTGACATAAACAAGGCCAAAATATTCATTGAACAAATTCAATTGCTACATCAAACAATTTAAGAACAGTTGGAGAATATTCGTGTCAAGTACAAGGAAAGACATGATAAGAATCGTGTGGATCACTTTTTTCCAAGTCGGTGATGAAGTTTGACTGCACATTAGCAAAGAGAAACTCCAAGGAGAAGGTAAAAAGTTGAAACCAATTCGATATGGTCCATTTAGAATTTTGGAAAAGATTGGTAATAATGCCTTTAGGTTGGATTTGCCTTCATATATGAAAATTTATGCAGTTGTTAATTTTGAGAATTTAAGGTTGTATGAGCCTCCTTTGATTGAAGGTCATGGAGAGAATGTTCATATTCCTTCAATTGATTATTTCTTTCATGAATACCTTGAATAATTGCAGCAAGACACCATCCTTGACAGGAAAAAAAGGACTTCAAAATGAGGGAACATGTAGTACCTTCGTTTGGGTCTTGTTGTAGCTTGTGTTACTTTTCTTATATATTCAAAAATGTATATATGTGTACTAAAAAAATAAAAAACAAAAGAAATAAAAAAGACAATGGAAAAGGGTTAGGTTTAAATTTTAAATTTTATTAAACTCATAATGATGGATTAAGGGTGTTGATCCATTTTTAATGTAGTCTTAAATATTAGCTCATTACAGTGGGTCCCTATGAAACAAGTCGCCACGGTTAAAATTTTATCCGGTTTGTGAGCGTGATAGAGAATATGAGAGGGGCCCATCGGATGGAGCAATCCCGATGGTTAGCTCTCTACGTCCCTCCACAAATACTTTTCAAATCTTTGTCAGACAGTAAATCGATGATCTACAACCGTTACAAGGAGACTCCATCGGATTTCCTCCGTACTGTAGTCTCCCCTCGTAATTATGTCAACAAGCGAGCATGGTCGTCATGTATCTATTTTGTTTCCCTGTCATTATCTGTCACCATACCCCTCTGCCACCTCATCAACCCTATCATCCATGACTTCATCCATCCTGTCACCATTTCATCAATTTAAATCTCCCATGTTTACATTTAATTTCATTTTTCCCTTACGTTACTTTGTTCACTCCACAAAATCTCATTACTCATACTCATTTCATTTACCACTATTCCCTGCTCCTACTTCCATGGATTCAAATTATACCAATTACAGCTCCAGTCAGCATCATTTGTCACTACTCAGGTATTCAGGCGACATTTCGCTACATCCAAGGTTATTATAATGTCCAAAAAAGCCATTTTAGCAGGTTTTTTTTTCATATTTCATTAATGGACACCAAAATAGATATATTCAACCCAATTTGCTCCATTATTACATGGAAATTTACCAGCAAGTCCTTCTCCACTAATATGAGTCTCATATATATGTTTTTTTTAGGTCGGGTGTTTTTTCTACAATAATTCCTCAAACTTTTGTATTCCCGAATTTATACATTGCCTAGTCTCTGCCCTCTATCCTCAAAACTGTTTTTTCATGGATAAATTAGGTGAAAATATTATCAAAGTGTCTTCTCTCTTGATTCAGCAACCATTATGTTTTCCTTCCTCAAATTATTATACTCCATTCTCAGAAGAAACCCTGTTCTCTGCCTACCAAGACTTATCTGGGTCGAGTCATGCTCAAACATTTTTCTTTTGAATGTCAGTCAGGAAGCATTTACCTTTGGAACCTTCTCATTTTCCTGTGGATACTTTTTTCAAGGAGGTTAAACCTATTCTCCAAATTTTGGACAATATTTTAGGAAGAGGAAATACAACTATTATTGATAAACCCATTTTGGGAATGTTAATTTTGATGATGAGGCCTAAAACTATATTTGACATGCCTGCTTTCTGGGAGAAGATGGTCAATTATCAATTAGTGGATCTTTCCCTCACCGAATGTTTCATATTTCCACCTTTAATTACCTATATCTTCTTATATACTCATGTGGAAAGGTTCGTGCATCTTGGATTGAATATCATGGACCCTCATAAGAACAAGAAGTTAGTGGTGTTTTGGACTAATGTTGTAAGAAGTAATGCAAATAATGAAGGCTTTTTGTATTTCACCACTTCCTTTTTATCAATTGCTTACTCCATCATAAACGACTCACCTCCACCTTGCATCTTACCAAAGGCCCAGTGTTTTCTTCAGCTCAGTAAGGAGGTCAAATTAGGTGATCAGTTTTTATTTAAATATTAGGCAGAAATTAGATTATATGGAGTTGAAGTTTCCCATTATAGGCTCCCTACATTTTTGCATATGATGTTTTTTTCATTGGAATTTATCAGGTAGATTTTGAATGTTGATCAAGTGCACTTTGTTCTAGAAAATAAGGGGCACCTATTCAATTTTCCAAAGAAAGTGGGACATTTTATTGTGAACAACAAGAAAGTTGTGGGAGAAGTACAAAAACTTCTGGAAAAGATGAATTTGCAGTTGGGAAAAAAATTGTCATATGATCCTGATCATATTATTTCCAACAGGAGAGTGGAAAATTCTTATGCTCCCTATGTACATGAAGCTCGACCAAATTTCAAGAAGCTAGCAAATGGAGGAAAAACTAGTTTTTCAAGACGCGTGTAGGTTTAAACTCCTTGTCAAAGTGAAAAGAATATAAAAAGAGGAAATGATGATGTTATTGATTTGGAAGGAGAAATATATGGAGGTTATAAGAGGATGAAGTTATATGGGGAGGGTAGTTCATCACCAATATCAGGTTTTTAGTTGCAGTTAAAAAAGGTTATTTTCACACCTTCCTCTCCTATCCCAGAAGCAATTGTTCATAGCTATGTTCCAATAATAACACTATTGTACTCTCAAATTGAGGAAAGAAATAGAAAATTCAAGGAAAAAATGGAGTCCCAATTAGAAGTTCAGATCATTTAATATTATTAGACTAGATTTCTTTCTACCATGGATTTGGAAATGAATCAACTAAAATTATCTTTCTCTCCCCCATCTTCCTTAATTGTGACTTCTTCATCAAGTTTCAAGACTGTGAACTTGACAGTAGATGCCAGAAAAATTCCACTACTTGATAAAATCAACTTACATAGGCAGACTAGAGAATTGATTTATAATTATTTTCATAATACTTCCTCAACTGCAAGCAAATTTGAAGCTTTTTTAGAGAAATTAGTTAATCAATTAAAATTAGAGAAATCAAATTCTAGAGCTCTAACTCCAAAAAATGAGGAATTAAATAAATTGGTTGTTAAGGTTGGTCTCGATCCAGAAGGTCGAAGTGTAGTTCAGAATTTGTTACAACGAGCTTAAATATAAATTCAGGTGCTCAAGAAGAAATTGAAGATACCTTCTGTAGAGCATCCTATGGCTTCATAAGTAGCATAGGTAGAAAAAGAAAATGAAATATTGACTAATAAACTTTACAAAGAAAGGATGAAGTTGTCAAGCTGAAGGAAGAGAATTATGTTTTGCAACAGAAAATTGATTCCCATGTTTGAACTATTTTCATACAATCATATTTTGAAGATCCAGCTAATAAATTAACTCAAGTCAAAACTAAGTTAAAAAATTATGAAAATGAAATGAAAAAGATTCAAATAGATTTTGAGAGTGCTATGAATATTATAAAAGCCACTGAAAAGGAATTGGACATGGCCAAGAAGAATGTTGAGAAGTACAGGAATGATTTTCATATTGCTTCTCAAGAAATTAAAGAGCTAAAGGAGAAAGTAAAGGGAAATGTGTCCCTTGTTCAAGCAAGAGAAATCCTGTGGAATGATATCATACGTACTGTAAGGAACATTTGGGAATTCTTGAATGTAGTTGAGGAGGAGAAAATCCTTTTTAGAGACCTGAAAAGAGTTAATCATTGCTAATAAGAAAAACTTACAGCAGAGAGCTCAGTTTGCTAAGAAAATGATCGATTTCCTAAACTCAAAAAAAACTCAACAGTTAAGGGAATTAGGATTTGAAGACAGAATTGAGTATGTTATAGAAATAAATAAAATGATTGTGAAAATTTTATACAAGAAACTGGCAGAGAAGAAATTGATAGTGGTTAAAGAAGCAGTAATGAAGTTTAGTATTGATTTTGACAAGAGGACTAGTGCAGGCTTTCCTTCATGATGGGACCAACAAGGAAAATTATTACCCTGGGAGACCTAAGAGAATTTATTGGTGGAGGCCAAGAGCAAGATCATTTATTCTCATGATAAAATAGTAGTAATTAAAGGAACAACGATTGTCAACTACTTGCACAGATATTTCTATCTTTTATGGTTAATTGGAACCCTATTTAGTGACAAACCAACATACAATAGAATTACACACTTCGGGATGGCACACGCTAAGTTTGTAAAAATTCCAAGTCCAGATACAACAATTTGGAAAAAATGCAGGGAGTGGATGTCACCAACAGCAGCGAGTGAAAAATTTGGACCTTCAACTGTGCCAGAGTCCCAGATCACCCAGTGAACCGATGCCACTTTTCATGCAACAATCCTTTATGTTTACGATATGATGCATTTATTTTTCTTTTTAAAAACTTAATGTTTGGGAGAACTATCTATTTCAAAGTAGTTTAGGAAGTTAATAGTTTTCGTAATTGAAAGCTTTATAACTATCCCTTTTTGAATTTTTTTATAAAATCAAATCAATATGATAAATGAGGGTTCTGAGTTTTGGACCACAAAATTAGAAACTACTTGTATTTTTTATCTTCATGTGGATTTGAATAAATATTTCAAAGTGATTCCAGAAACCTGTTGAGTACAATATGTGTTTCTTATTGTCTTTCATATTATGTTTTTCTTCCATATAAGAGAGTAATGAATTTGTTGGTCTTTAATTTTATAGTTTTGTAAAGTTTGATTCCTGTAAATTCAAGTTAAAAATTCTTAATCATGCACTCCTATTTTATATATTTCACTCTCTGTTAACTACACATTTCTTCTAAAGTTGGAAACAACATATTCTACATATAGCATCATATTGTAAAATAATTTCCATCATCCCTTCTCATTGTATTATCATTTTAAATTGTATTTGACATCAGAAGGACACTCTAAAAGATTTCATTTTCTCATTGAATATTAAGAAGAACTTAACTTTATAATTAAAATTTATGTGGTTAAAAACAATGGGACAGCAAACCTATTTCATTATTGCTCTTAATAAATGTCTTGGGCACTGAACTCTTCTTAGCTAGAGGTTTTATCTCAAGGTACAACAGGGCACAAGGGAACAAAAAAGAGGAAATCCAAATGAATTTACATTCGAAGGGTGAGGGAACTATACCCTCATATGTTTTTTAACTAAAAGTGATATTTTGGGGTCCAAAAGCTTCTAGTGGAGATAAATGATCCAGTAGATCAATAAAATTCTCAAAATTCAAAGTGCTTGAAATAGGTCGAAACCATCGCCAAAGTGAAGATATCGCCACCTTGAATCCAATGCAACTCATTTGACTCAAAACCGATATCATATGCTCCCTATATCGTTCTTTGATCAATTTCGCAAATAGCTAAAATGTTAAGAATTTGGTTGTAGGGACGTTGAGTCAACATTCCATACGCCGACTGGGAAATGATTGTACAGGGTGATTGTATCTCTTATGGACCAATGTTATGGTGACAAGTGTCACATCCTGATTCGTTGATGGTTGGTGAGATTCTATTGGTTTATGGAGTTGTTGCGGTGGTCTAACGGGAAGAGGCCACGTGGGCCAATGAGAGGCCTCCATGTGGCCTCCCAAGAATGGACTAAAATTTTGGTATGAGGTTGAACTACCTCCATAGGATTCGAAAGCCCAACCAACTTCTAGAAAAAAAACCCCTCCACCGGCCCACCTAACTTGGTTCTTAACAACCTATGGCACTCGCTCCTATTTAAATTTCAACGCGGAGGTTTCGAGTGTCGAGACCGAGGTTAACCCTAGACACCGTTCCACCCAACCACACTACGTGGTGGGAAGACAGGGTTGGGGGTTAACCCCAGCCCCAACACTACATTTTAACATAATTTTCCAAAGTTTTGTACCATATGTTAAACAATATGTTGAACCACATGATATGTCATAACCAAAATCATATGTTATGTTATATAACCAAACTTCTTGAATGGGATAAGGGTTTAACCTTGGCGGTTTACAACATACTCATGTTAAATATAATGGTTAATGGTTATTGCAGTTCTAAAGGGTATATCATGTGAACATTTTGGACTGTGTAACAGCGGGGTTCCGACCACCCAACGCACGGCGAAAACCACGACTTCAACCCCAAATTTAAATCAGGTTTGGTTAATGTAAATGGCATGCATGAATTCAAACAACCCCAATATGATGGCTATAACTACGCCACTTGGCACCTTTTTATTTGGTTCATGGGCGACAAAGTGAAATTAAAGGTTCGATAGATTTCACCCGAACCGGCGGGAATCTCGCTGGTGCGGGGCAAAATTGTCGCTCCACGTGGTCACAAAAGGCGGAATTTGTAGAAAATTTTACAGGTGCATGTGAATTGGAGTAAAGTGAGTAGAAAAAATTCTCTGGATCATAACTCAGTCAATTTTCAACCTTTTTGAGTGCAAAAAGAGAGCAGATAGGGGTTTCTGACTATTCTGGAGCAATTGGAGACATTGCTTTTTAATTTTGAGCATTATAAATTGATGTCAACACATATTTTTTAGTATAATGAAAGAGGCCTAAGATTGGAAGTTGGACCAAGAGATGTAGCCCAGGAGGGGTGAACTTCTTCATCGTTTTTTGTCTTATGTATGTTGTTATGGTACTGATGTCTTCTTTATTTTCTGCAAAACTGAGTTTCAAAATCATGCTTATGTGTTAATGTAAATGATATAATTTCCTAAAAAACCCAAACATTTCACTTGCAATTTTCACCATAAATTCTCAAGTTTGCATATACAGATCACATACCACGCACGATTCTATTGGGATTGTGTTGTGGGTTGAATAACCGAAGTCCAGCAGCATGTGAAATGTGCAGTGCAAATCTATAAGCTACTAGTCCCCTCTTCTTTATGATTTTGAATGGTCCCAAAAATTGTGGAAGAAAACTTCCATACCTTTCCAAACTTTATGGTGCTGTTTTTATGTTTTACCTTTAAGAATAATTTATCTCCAAATTCATAACTTTGATCAATCTAATGAGCACTAACATTGCTCTTTTTTACATCTTGAGTCTCCTTCAACCTTGCCTTAATCATAGTCATCTATTAATACATTTCTTGTACTACCTCTGGCCCTTTCAAATCTGTGTCTTCAAGTCTATCCCAACTTAGAGGCATCCTACAAGGCCTCCCATATAAAAACTTGAAGGGCGCCATTTCCATGGAACTCCAGTGGTTGTTGTTGTATTTAAATTCTTCCAATGTTAAAAATTTGTGTTATCATCTTTGATGTTCCACTACATACATACACAACATATCTTATAGGACTTGTTTAATATGCTTTGTTTATACATCCATCTCTGAATGATATCATCTACTAAAATTTATTTTGGTCCCCAAAACTTCTTGGAAATTAGTCCAAAATATGCTAGTGAACACAAATCCCGTATATAAGATGGTTCTTTGGTAGTCCATGCAATCTGACTATCCCATTAATGAAAACTTGAATTATCTCAAGAGCCTTTCATGTATTCCTTACTAGTATGAAGTGAACACTTTTAATCAATGTGTCTACAAGCACAACTACAGACTCATGTCTCTTTTCCATCATTGGTAATTGTCCCACAATAATGCTCATCGAGATAGCCTCCCATTTTGACTTTGGTATTACATGAGGTTACAATAGTCCTTTTGGATATATATTTTATGCCTTCATTTTTTGGCACTATGAATGCAAGAAATTTACAATATTCTTCTTCATCACTTTCCAAAAGAAAAGTGGTTTCAATTACGCACTCATATTCTTGATACATGGATGTACCATGTGTACAACTCGATGATCTTATCTTAGAATTAATTGACGTAAATTTTCATTCGATGGCACCTAAATCCTTCCATGAATTGTACTAGACCATCATTATCTTATGTATATCCTCCGTACTTTGGGATCCTCATTTCATTTTCCTCTGATTCTAATTTAACCTCCTTGTAGCATTCATCAATAACTTTCAATCCAAGCAATATTTCTCTTAAAATCACTCTTAAAGGGATAATTGAAAATATATGCGGCCTTTGACTTAAGGCATCCACTGTTAGGTCCCTATAATACTAGTGTATCCCCTTATTGTTATTATTGTGCCCATGTTGTCCCCATATTGTTATTATTATGCCCCATAGAAGCCCATTATTGTTATTATTGTGCCTTTACATTGTTATTGTTATGCCGGCTAGGATTATATTGTGACCCCTTGGACTCCTATGTATAGAAAGGAGGCTTTGTCATTTGTATCATCCAAGAATTGTTCATTTATGTAATGTAAAGTAGGTTACCCCCTTGAAGAGGAATATTTCTAAGTCGTTGATCTATCTTTTCTTCTATTTTGTGAGCTGGTTTCATAACATTTGGTATCTGAGCTTTGAATTATAGGGTTTCATAGTTGCAAACAGGTCATTGTGGCATGTTTGCTACAAAAAAATTTCTGCGAAGGTTCAGAAGCTAAAAAAACCCATTTGATTTGAAACCTGAGGAACGTTGTGTAAAAATTTCAGAACTTAGTTCGCTATATTTTTGGAGATATGATCTAAGGAAGTTAGGGTTTTTGCAGGCTCCAGAATTTCATCTCAAAGAGGTGACCTTGGGAAAATTGTCATAACTTTATCTCTGAGCATCAGATTATAATTATGTAAAAAGTGACCGAAATGACATGGACTTTAGTTTCTTTTGCATCAATTTAAGAACTGATGGTCAAAATAGTGACCCGTGGCATGTCGTACAAGTTCACTCTGTTGAACCATACCATAATTAGGTCAGTGTGGGAGATTGGGCATACATTTACCTTGAAGAATCCAAATTAGGTATAACATGTGGCATTGGAAAGAATACTAAGAGAACTATTATAGGATTGAAGATGAAATCTTGTGGGTCCAATATTACAGAGATACATCAGTTTCAATATCGAGCTCCTCAAAAGGAAGAAAAAGGTGTGTATTGTTTTTAAAAAAATGCATAAGTCTTGTTTGAAAAATCAGTTTGAAGTGATTCCAAGGGAATGTTTAAGCATAGATATCAGTATTGAGTTCTAAAATGCCTCCAAAAAATAATTCCACTCCCATTAAGCCATCATAAGGCTCTGCTATGACTCATGATTAGGAATAAGTGCAACATGATATATCAAAATTACAAGACCAAGTGCAACAAATTTCGCTCCTGCAAAAAGTAACCAAAAATGAAATGGAAGCTAAGATGGATGGTTTGAAGAATGGAATGGAAGCTAAGATCGATATGAGCAATTTTGATGGCAAGGATCTGATAACATGGATACTACAGATGGAGCAAGTCCCAGTTCAAGCAATATTTCCAGAACTTGATGAGGAAGGAAAAATAATATTGGAACCTGAAGAAATCACAAAAACAAGAACTCGACAACTACGAAATTGATCAATTTTAGAGTATCTCATCAAGTGGAAGAACTTACCAGCTGAAGATTCCACATGGGAGGATGAGAATTTTATACATAAGCATCCAGAAGTAATCAAGCATTGAGGACAACACTTTTTTTAAGGAGAGGGGCATGTTAGGTCCCTATAATACTAGTGTATCCCCTTATTGTTATTGTGATTGTATCCCATTATTTTTATTATTGCACCCATGTTGTCCCCATATTGTTATTATTGTGCCCCATAGAAGCCCACTATTATTATTATCGTGCCCTTACATTGTTATTGTTATGTCGGCTAGGATTATATTGTGACCCCTTGGAATCCTATATATAGAACGAAGGCTTTTTCATTCGTATCATCCAATAATTGTTCATTTATGTAATGTAAAGGAGGTTTCCCCCTCAAAGAGGCTTATTTATAAGTCTTTGATCTATCTTTTCTTCTATTTTGCAAGTTGGTTTCATAACATCCACCACCATATTTACTATTCCCTTTATATATGCAATTTCAAAGTCATATTCACTAATTGATTTCAACTACTTTCTTTATCTTGCATTTAAATTGCGTTGCATGAAAATGTGTTGTAATTTATATAATTATTTGTTTTTAGTTCATTTTTGTTTCCAAGCAAGTAATGTCTCCAAATATTTAACACGTGAACAATAGTAGCCATTCTCAGATCGTGCGTTGCATAATTATCCTCATATGGTTGAAGCTTCCCTACGGCATATGAAATTATCTTGGATAAGTACACATCCCAAACCTTCATTTGATGCATTGGTACATATCAAAAAGTCTTGATCGGTGTCATATAATTTTAAGATTTATGTAGTTGTTAATATTTCCTTCAATTTCTTAAACGCCTCTTTACACTTCTTTGTCCAAATAAAGTTTTTATTCTTTTTAAACTCAGTGATGAGGTTTGATATCTTCAATAATCCTTTGACATATCTACCATAATATCCCTCCATTCTCGATACTAGTTAATCCACAATGGACTCAATTTGCACACGATCCATTGTAATACATTTTCTAGATATAATGTGCCCTAGATAATGAATGTTGAAATAGTAAAATGAACACTTAGCTGAAAATTATCCATATAATTAGTTCTCTCTAAGAAAGTGTATAAATAGTCTTAAATTTTCATTATGATCTTCTAATTTTCTTGAGTAGAAAAAAATATCATCAATAAATACTTGCATGAGCTTTTTTAAATACTCTTGAAATATTGGTTCATTAGATTAATGAAAACACCCAGGTTATTAGTTACTCCAAATAGTAGTATTACGAATTTGTATTGTCCAAATCTCATTTTAAAGGTTGTATTTGAGATATCCTCTTCTTTAATTATTAATTGATGATAACCATATCTCAAACCTATTTTATAAAACATAGTCACTCCCTTCATCTGGTTGAATAAATAATCTATCATTGAAAAAGGATATTGATTTGGTCATCATCTTGTTTAACTAATGATAATATATGCATAACCTCCAAGATCCATCTTTCTGTTTAACAAAAAACGTTGGCGCTCCCCATGGAGACACGCTACATCGTATGAATCCCAATTCAAATGAATCCTTTAATTGATTTTGTATTTCCTTTAATTCGAGAGTTAACATATCATAATGGATTTTAAATATAGGTCTTGTTCCTAGTTTAATTTGAATAATAAAATCTAACTATATTTTTGGAGGTATTCAAGGAAATTCCTATGTAAATACACCCTTAAATTCTTAGAGTATTGTCAACATGTTTAGGTCCTAATTGGAATCATTTTTGGCATGCAATGAATCAATGGAATACAATCAACATCCATATCTCTTCATATCATAAATTGCATCGATGATATGAACCTTAACGATACTCCTTTGTTCCTACCAAGTAACGATTTCTTTTTACCTTGATCATCAAGGAAGTGCAACACTTTATCCTTATAGTCTAAAACTACCTCGTGTTGTTCTAACCATTCTATTTTTATGACAACATCATTATGAGGATCCTAGGACCGTAGCATATATAGAAACCTTAGTCTTACACATCCTTAGATCAACCTCAATCCTTTACTAACCTTCATGTGTTATATTTCATCCCACATGCCATTTTCTACATGTCTAAATTCATGTTGTTATATTTTTCGTGCTTGATTTATGATAATGAAATATGAAAAATAAAGGACTTAATAAAACCTACACCATCATTGTTACCTTATTTATATTAATATAAAAAGAAAAGAAAAAAAAATCTACTTCTTTATATTAATACAAAAAATATCGTACATATTACATGGTTCTCATTTCTATATTTTCAGTCATCTTTTACATCAAAACCAGATCTCATTGAGAGTTCTTATATTTGTTGCACAGTGTTTCTCACATTATTTTTATTGCCTACAATTCGGATGTAGTACTACCTATGACAAAAATAAATAAGAGATATGCTTGAATTTCATCCTTTCAGGTCCTTTTGTTGCTATCATTTTTACTAAGAATTATGAAACATGCCTTATGGTGAGCTTTAGTATACCCATGCCTCTATGAATAATTAATGCTACCATCATTTATCATTACTCCATGTTTGAAAGCAGCGAAACAAAACTTACATCGGTCCCTAAAAATTCCTCTTTTTAGAGTAAATATGTTGTCATGTTTTGATCCATGTATATGTGGTCAAACCTTGCTTGTTTGAATATACTTACCAAGTTCTGATGCACTTCATCTAGTTGGTTAAAATGGGTGGTCTGAAATTATTATATCCCTTCACCCAATTTATGATTTCCTTAGCATCTCCATATATATAAATCTTCTATATACCTAGCCATTTTGCCGCAATCAGAACTCCCCATAGAGCAATGAACTTAACTTTACTATTAGTGCCCTTTCCTCCTTCCCACCAGAAATGGAAGAATGTTTATGGTTCAATAACTATGGTTGCACCACATCCACACTCTCTCCTATAACATGTTCCATAAAAAAACCCACAGGGCATAATTTCCACATGTCTCTCATTTTATATTTTTGTAGTAGTTTCTCTCCTTCGTAAGTCCTATTTCATTGAAAAAATCCATTGTCTTTATGACATCCTCCCAAATCAATACTCCTTTTTGTTCAAATGTAATTGTGTTTCAACTACGCCATATGGACTAGAATATATAAAAAGGAAGAGCTCGGTACCTAATGTATTTTTTGATCCATGAACGTAGGCAAGCATGTAGTGTCTAAAAATGTCCCATAGGTGCAATGTTGTAATTTTCCAAGACCCCATCCCATAGTTTCATCGCATATGGACAATGGAGAAACAAATGGGTTATGTCTTTCATTCCCCTCATGCACAGGAGACATATGTTAGGCCCATAATATCCTTGTCGTTGAAGCTTTATCCATGTCAGTGTACGGTCATGAATAGACAACCAACTAAAGCATTTGATTTTATTAGGAAGATCCCACTTCCATATAACCTGAAGAATGTTATAAATTCCTTTTACCATTGGATGACCCTTTTTTAGAATTCCTCCCCATGACATGTGATCCTCTTGGTCACTGAGAGTGATACCTGCATTTCGAAGATTTGGAATATAATTTTCCCATTCACCTACATATACAACTGGCAGCTCTAAATCCCTTGCCTTATACCATGCCTGTTGATCAATATAATAGGGTTTTCACTGAAAAGCATGATTAAGAAAATAAATTTCTTTTCCATGGATGTGATTAAAAATATGGACAGATAAGAAGTGATTTCCGGTCATACCATTTATAGCATCTAGGCCTATCTTGACCTTGGATTTATCACCAACCTCCCAGCGAACATGTCTCATAAGGTATTGTAAGACTATTAACATACTTCTCTAGATGTATGATTCCTTTGTTTTCTTTATAGCCCCATTGTTTACCCATGTAGTAAAAGATTGTCCATACATGTATTTATCCTTAATGATATTTGATGAGATTCCATATCTGGATACAACCCTCCACATATTTTTTATGATTAAATCCATATTGCAAGTGGAAGGGTATGTGATCCCCCATCCGCCTTCTTCAATTCGTCTAGAAATTTGTGACCACCACACCAAATGAATATTGAAGTTGGGTCCCTGCCCATATAAAGCGTCCCATAATGGATTGGATTAATTTAATAATTTCAAAGGGAAATAGAAAAGGATGCATCCAATATACAAATATATTCTAAAGCATCGATTTTAAAATTATCATTCTTCCTCCCGTTGTCAACCATTTATGTTTCCAGCAATCCAATTTATTTTGGAACCTCTCTATCAATAATTCTCAATCCTTGTTATGGTATTCACTCGGCTTCAGTCTCAAACCCAAGTATATTATACCTTCATCAATATCGTTGGATGCAACCCCAAAGAGTAGACATATTTCCTTAATCACTGCTTCCTCTGTGCAATTATGGATTAGGTTAGACTTTGTGTTATTCATATATAATCTTGTTGTATCACTGAAATATTTCATGATTTTTTGAATGCATGTCCATTCACCAATATATGTATGCCCACCAAATAATAGATCATCGACAAACATTAGATGAGATACATGATGTTTTCTGGAAACACTAATCCCAGAAATTAGACCTTTGTCCCTTTCATCCCTCATTTTCCTACTCAAACTGTCTATCACCAAGAGAAATAGCAAGGGTGAAAAAGCACAGGAATATCTCAGTCCTCTGTGTGTAGAAAAATAAAAAATAAAAAAATAGAGGTAAATCCATTAATTATCACAGAAAATTTTGTCGTCTCTATGCAACCCATTATCCATCTAATATTAAGTTGTGACATACCCTCTTTAATTAGTACCAGTTTCATAAATTCCCAGTCAATGTATTCGTATGCCTTAATCAAGTCCACCTTGAGGAGACATGAGTTATGTATTCAATATTTAATGGAATGTAGCATCTCTTGTGTAATACCAATGGCATCCTATATTTTTCCTCCCTCTATGAACCCAAATTGTTCTTCAGTGATGATTTTGGATAGAAACGTCTTGAATCTACTAGAAATCAGTTTAAAAATCATTTTTTAAATTGAATTGCATAGGGATATCGACCTAAAATCAAAAAATGTTGATGCATTATTATTCTTTGGTATCAATACAAAAAACGTGGCATTGATAGCCCCCAAGATAATACCCTTGATCATATATTCCTCAAAAACGACTAGTAGGGTAGGTAACATCACGTCCATGAAATGTATAAATAATTTGACCCCCCACCTATTCGGACCTAGAATCTTCCCCTTCACACATTCCCTTAGTGTCTCAATCAACTCTTTTCTTGAGATGGGATGTCCCAATTTTTCATTATCCTCCTGGGTAATCATATTAGGGATGAGAGAAAAAATTTATGTTTGGGCTAAAAATGTATGGTCCTTTGCCATAAAATTCCCCTTGAATGTGATATAGCTACATGTTCCAATGAGGATTGAGTAGTATAAACATTCCCATCTGAATCCCAAATATTTCTTATAGAATTGAACGTTTTCTTGAGGTTAAATTTTCTATGAAAGTATTTGGATTTTTTGTCTCATGCATTTATCCAGGTGGCCCGACTTTTCTTTTGAATATATTCTTCCTGAGCATGTAGAATCAAGTTCCTTTGATCGTCCAGATCGATAATATTGGACCAATAAGTATCCGAGAAGTAAAAAAAACAAAAAAATTTAGAGGGAAATCCATTAATTATCACAGAAATTTTTTTTGTCTCTATGCAACCCATTATCCATCTAATATTCAGAGGTGACATACCCTCTTTAATCAGTACCAGTTTCAGAAATTCCCAGTAAATGTAGGCTTATTCCTTAATCAAGTCCACCTTGAGGAGACATGAGTTATGTCTTCGATATTTAATGGAATGTAGCTTCTCATGTGCAATACCAATGGCATCATGTATTTGTCTTCCCTCCATGAACCCAAATTGTTCTTCAGTGATGATTTTGGACAGAATTGTCTTGAATTTACTGGAAATCAGTTTAGAAATCATTTTTTAAACTGAATTTCATAGGGATATCGGCCTAAAATAAAAAAATGTTGATGGATTATTATTCTTTGGTATCAATACAAAAAATGTGGCATTGATAGCCCCAAGCTAATACCCTTTATCATATATTCCTCAACAACCACTAGTAGGGTAGGTAACATTAGGTCTATGAAATGTATAAATAATTCGACCCCCCACCCATTCGGACCGAGAATCTTCCCCTTCACACATTCCCTCAATGTCTCAATCAGCTCTTCCCTTGAGATGGGATATCCCAATTTTTCATTATCCTCTTGGGTAATCATATTAGGGATGAGAGAAAAAAATTATGTTTGGGCTGAAAATGTATGGTCCTTTACCATAAAATTCCCCTTGAATGTGATATAGCTACATGTTCCAATGAGGATTGAGTAGTACAAACATTCCCATCTGAATCCAAAATATTTATTATGGAATTGAATTGTTTCTTGAGGTTAAATTTTCTATGAAAGTATTTGGAGTTTTTGTCTCATGCATTTATCCAGGTGGCCCGAATTTTATTTCGAGTATACTCTTCTTGAGCATGTAGAATCAAGTTCATTTGACCCTCCAGCTCGATAATCTTAGACCGGTAAGTATCCTAGAAGTAAAGAGGGTACTTCACGGGATCATTCAAGATCCTTAGAGAATTTGCAATCTCCAATAAAAAATTATGGTCCTCCAACTTCTTGCCTTTAATCCATGATTGGTCCTCTTTTTTCAATGTGTTTAATTTCTGGAAAATGGATGTCATATGGGATAGTGAAGGAGGAATCATAGGCCTATTCCATACATTGAGAACCAAAGACTTAAAATCTTCCATATGGAACCACCCAGGATTTAATTTAAATGGATAAGATCTTCGTGTGTCCTCCCCTTTCCAGGATAGAAGAATCAAGATATGGTCTGAAATGTACATGGGAATGATGCAAGCTTCAATATCCACCAAATTATTCAACATAGATTGACTAATTAAAATTTTTTCTAATATCTTGGAGATGCCCTCCCCTCCATACTGCTCGTTCTTCCAGGTAGGTGTCAAGATCCAGAGCCGCATCAATAAGAACATTCACTTCCAACATCCCAGTGAAAAAGGAAGACATATTATCTCCCCAGGCCTTACTACCCAAAATATCCCTTGACCCCAAAGAAAAATTGAAGTACCCCACCATAATCAAGGAGTTCATGCTCAATAATCAGAATTAACCACATTATCCTAATAAATTTTGTGGCATATATATGGAGTGTATGAATCGATTATCCAGATCATACGGCGCAACCCCGACATGTAACCAGATAATAGAATACTTGGAGAATATGAATTGATTATCCGGATCCTACACCATCAGTGTTACTTGTAGTCTCCAAAACAATGGATCGGTATTCATCCCATTGGTTTTTCATTGTCGCATGTATCTTATGTGCCTTTCCCAAATATACCACTATAGTCTATTGTTATGTTGGTTTAGACTTCCCTTGTCACTGAGGGTAATCCCTCTCATAGTGTAGACCTCCACAAGTCAAACACCCTCCATTAGGAGCCTAGTTCACACTATCAATTGAACTGAAAATTAGTCTATAAATTTTCTAGTATGAACTAGAATGTTATGTTGAATGCATTGTGGTGTGGAATGAAACCGTTGTGTAGGGTGATACCGCTACATTTGATGTGATTGTTGTAATGTAGACCATAACCTTTTTTTTACTGCATCGAGTTCCTCCTATAGTTTTTGAATGATGTTGCATATCTTCTTAGCTTGCTTCCATTCTATCCTTTATTCTTCCACCCAGTCAAATTATGGAATGGAAATAGCACATGGCAAACCATTTTTGTCTTCCTCTATCATTGAGAGTGCATTTTCCACAATTTTTTTTCCCTTTTTTGTAAATAATTTCAAAGTCATAACCAACATCTTAGTGACCCATTTTTGTTTCTATTTTGAAGATAATATTTTCTTTAGAAAGCACTTCAAACTATCATGATCCCTTTTTACTTTGAAATGTATTCACATTAGGTATATATGTCATTACTTAATTTCATGTAGTATTTCCAACATTTATTTTTCATAGATGGGTTTAAGTAAGTTCTTTCCTTTAAGTTCACTACTTTTAAAGGCAAGGGGTCTTCCTTCTTGCATAAAACTACACCAATTCCATAGCTTGAGGCATCACACTCTATAATGAGTGTTTTTGTGAAGTCAAGTGTCTCGGTGACGATATTTGTACACATATCCTCTTTACTTCCTTCAAAAACTTTTGTTCATTCTTAGTCAAAGAAAATGATTCCTTATTCAATAATTATTTTATGGGTGTTGTCATTTGACCGTAATTCTTGACAAACTTGTAGTAATATCTTTTCAATCCTAAGAATCCTCTTAGTTTCTTCAAGGTGTTTATAATTGACCATTCCCTTGTAGATTTTATTTTGTTAAGATCCACCTTGATGTCATCGTGCGATACAATATGACCCAAATATTCCAATTCTTCAACCCCAAAGGCACAGTTGGAAGGATTTGCATATAGTTGTTGCTATTCCAATATTGTTTAGACCTTGTCAACATGGTGTATATGTTCTTCCCAATATTTACAGTAGATTATTATGTCATCAAAAAATACTAACACAAACTTTCTAAGGGTGGGTTTGAAAATAGAATTCGTCAACCTTTGAACCTGAAGGCGCATTTGTAACTCCAAATGGCATAACCAAAAACTCATGATGAACTTTATGTGTTCTAAAGGCTGTTTTGGGAATTTCTTCTTGCCTTGTTCCAATTTAATGATATCCAGAATGAAGATCCAACTTAGTAAAGAAAATTTCTCCATGCAATTTATCTAATAATTCACTAATGAGAAGCATAGTAAATTTATCTTTGATTGTCATTTTGTTGAGTTGTCTATAATATGGAAACAAACACCATGAACCATCCTTTTTGATAAACATCACCACTTGTGAGGAGAAAGAACTTTGGCTAGGTTGAATAACGCCTGCATCTAACATTTCTTGAACCATATGCTCAATCTCACTGTTTTGTGCATGTGGATACTTGTATGGCCTATTGTTATGTTGTACACTTTTAGGTTGCAAATGAATAGCATGGTCATGATCTCGAGTAGGTGGAATACCCTTTGGTATCTCTCCAAATACCTAAATGATTGTTGATAACATTTTGGAGATCCATTAGAACAGAGTACATAGACTCTTAAACTTCTAGTGAACATAATTGTGCAATTACACCTTGGTGTCCCCTTTTAAGCAGTTTTATCATGCTATTATAGATTATCACTTCACTAGGTTTCCCTCAGATAACTCTAAGCTCAGTTTCATTTCCTTCTGAGAAAAATATTATGAAAATATATTGAAAATTGAGGGCCATCATTCACAATGATTATAACCATTGGACCTGTAATACAACATCAACACCCCCCATTTGGATTGCAATCATGGGAGTAACTAATAAATACTCTCCCATATTCAGCTTAATAATATGAACGTTCCTTGAACAATTTATGATACCTCCATCTGCAATCATTACTTGAAATTCTAGTGTTGGATATACAAAGCAATTAAGAAGTTTTTCCAATTTTTAATTGATGAAGTTATGGGTACTACCTAAATATATCAATAAAATTATCTTTTGTTTTTTGTTGTCTCCTTTTATCTTGAGGGTTTGTGGAGTACTAATAGGCCAGTGTATGACGAGATATTGTTGGGATAGTATCTTATAGCTCTAGATCTTGTGAAGTTTCCACTTCTTGGTATTCTTCATCTTCACACTCTGCAAAAGAATTTCTTATCACTACATTTATGCCCCTTTATACCTTCTATCATAGTTGAAACATAGTCCCTTTTCTATTCTTTCATCCATTTGCTAAGAATTCAACCTTGTCAGTTTAGAATAGGGGCGTGATTTTATCTATAGTTATTAGTGATCAATTTTCTAGTGGCCATATGTTTACTGTCAACTTTGTTGCTATACTCAAAACATGCTCTAGATATTTATGTTCAAAGAGATGCACCTGATGATGGATGATTTCCTTTGAAGTTCCCATAAATAGGTCTAACAAATTATCCATTGAAATATTCTTTACTATGAGACTCAACTTATAGAATTGTTGAATGTGTTCTATAACTGGACCTTTTTTTCAAATATTTATTGATTGACCGAAGAATTGATTGTTCTTAATATCCCAACAATGTGTTATCAATTCCTCTGTAAAAATGGACCAACATACAACATAGTCCTTTTCCCATTGGTCTTGTTCTGAAAACATGGATGCAATATTTACCTTGTGTAACGATGCCACTTGGTGTGGATCAAAGTATTGCTCCACCTAAAATATCCATGTTACAAGATAATTAACATCAAACTTCCTCACATCGGTCTTTAGAATATAGTAGTTCCTTGGCATTGACATGAAGCCTTGGTGATGTGGATCTTGAATTGAAAATTCATGATTATGCTCTGTAGCTCAATATATTTTCTCTCCAATTGTGATAACATACCCCCCATATTAGATTTATTTTCAACACCATGCTTCTCCTTATATTCATGATTTCCTTCTATCTCCACATCCTTTTTAGGGAGATGTTTAAATAGAGTGTTTTGTAATTCTTTTATTTCTTCCCTAATAGACATTTGTTTTGTATTTTCATTCATCTTCTTATCTATTCCTTCCTTATATCATTCATCTTATTTTTCATTTCTCTTTTAATTTTTTTCCTTCAAAACATGATAAATCCACCATTTTTAACAAACTACCATCAATTTCATCAACTTCCTTCTCTAATTGAGATAACCTAGATTCAAAGTCTTCACTTTCTTCATGAGTCAAGGATGAGTCTTTAGTAGATTTCTTTGGACATGTGTTTGAAAAAAATAATAGTACTCTTTATCACAACTTTTAATCACAAAAAAATGGGATTTTCTAATCAACAATGAGGTCACTTCTAAGTTACGTACCTTAATTTCGAAAATATCTGAGTGGATGAAGTTTTTCTTGATATATCTCTGAGATTTGTCTTCTTCTTGATTTAACACTTTGGTTTGTAATACTCTGATATCTCTTTTGTATAATTCCACAAGTATGAATATAATTTTATGTGCCAAGTGAAAGCTATGGTAACTTTCCTAAAAATTGTTGATTTTTGGCCTCTTGCCATAAGGAAACATGTATAACATGCCATCTGTTTTGTTATCACCAAATTGATCTTGATTGGATGCTCATCAATCAACTCAATGTAACTATTTTAAACCACTTCTAACTGAAGATTATCCTCTTCAGTTTGAGAGGGCTCTCTCAAAGGGGGTTTATAATATTCAATAAAGATAAAACTATATGGCTAACTCTATGAATTGTGACTTGGTTTTGTATGATTGCAGGTTGAAAAATGAAGGCTTGCTACCAGTGGGCTATGGAGTCAAAATCAGTATTCTTAGTGACAGTGGTTCTTCACATGGAAGCTGAGGTAGATAGAGGTTTTTAACAAAGATAATTCATACACACAACATAAGGAAAAAACAATAATTTCACCCCTAAAGGAATTCATAGCATAATAGTATGAATTCTGAGTAATTAGAGATAAAATCCACTGCAAGTGATTAGACATAAAGATACAGAACAATAACACATTAAAAACCTCATGAGAATCTCAGGTCTAGAAGTAGAATGCCACTGTATATTACTGATAATGGATAAACCATACAAGAAGCAATTTGATACAATATCCTCCAACCCTTTGCTCTTCAATGTCTAGTCTATAAATAGACATTCTTTACAATGTATATGATCTTCCCAGCTAGCTAGATCTTTGAATTCTACTCTGACACCTATCATAACTAAAACTACATACTTAAAACAGAAAAAGGACAGTTATCCTTTAAGAAATCAAACTCCTAATAGGACTCTATCTCCTATTTATTACATTCGGTTCTCCTAACAGTGAAAAATTTACATAATAGATGTTACTTGTTCGAGGGATAATTCACCATCACTTTACATATTTAAAACACCCCTAGATCTGTAGAACACAATCCTACTTTTTAGGGATGGATAACCTTCACTTTAATCACTGTTTTGACTGATGAGTTGGTTGTGTCACACTCCTTTTGAGAAATGAATATTTTTTGATATGTCCCACTGACATGTTGGAGATCTGGCTAATGTTCTATTGGAATGCTCAAAAATCTTCAAAAATCTCCTCATTACGAAGCAGGGCAATTTAAGCAGTTTCGTTGCGAGTTTTCTTAACGTATGAAAACTTGCTTTTCCACCTATCTCCTTGACACCTTGTTGTTCAAACACATTTAATATGCCAAGACACCTTGAAAAAAATCAATCTCCCTCCATAATACTTGAAAAAACTGAATTTAAAGGCAAAAATGCACCTTGAGAAATTTTCGTAGCGATTTTCTGGCTTCAAGCTTGAAGCACGCTATGAAACTGTCCAAAAAACCAGATTTTGCTGAGTTTAAGACTGTCTTCAAAAATTGATCTCCAAAGGTAAAATTTAGGTTCTTTGTCAATTATGAACCTCATCAAACATATTCTAATTCATTTTTTCATTCTTTTGGTGTTTCTTCTTCATTCACAATTAATTGGCTGATGGGTTCTTCTACATCTCTCATCTTCAGCCCTTTCTTTTCTAACTCCATTTGAATCAAATCCAGTTGCTCCTAAAGATCTTCCACTTGATCTTTTAATGCTCTATTTTTGGATTGTAAGTGTAATTTTATCCTTTTAATGTGTTTTACCTCCCCTCTTAATGGTTTAGTCCATTTCAACAACATTTCTGTATTGTCCAAGGTTTTTGAAACACTTGTGACTTGCTCTTCCCATATTTTCCTCATCTGTTCAAATTGAACCTTCTTAGCTCTGTGTTTCTTTGCCTCTAGCTTCAGAACTGATATCTCTTTACCTGCTTCCTTCAACTTCTCTTTGAGAGTTTCTATTTCTGATTTTTCAATCATTTTCTCTTTTCCCTTTCTTTTCTTTATAACTACTTCCTCTTTTGTTGACAGAGACAGATCTATGATGCTTGTTGGCTGGGTAGCTTCATTGATTTTCTCAGTCTCTTTGCTTTCCATGACCTTCTTTTCATGTCTGGTCAATTGCTTCCTTGGTTGAAATATAAAACCAGCATCATCACCTGCAAAATCTAGTTTTTTAGCAGTATTACCTTTCTTCAGCTTTCTTCCTCCATCTTCAATGTCTTCAGCTTGCACAATGGGTGACTCTTCAATGTCAATTGCATGAAGGATATCCTCCAAATTGCCTTTAGCGAATGCCTCGCTTCTAATGACTATCTTGTTGCCTTGTTTGCTGACTGTATGCTTTTGTTTTGCAGGTGTTGCTTGAGGTGCGTCAGTCTCTTCCAAAGGTTCAGTTCCCATGTTCACTGGTTCTGCAAGAGATGATATATTTTCTTCTTCAATTTCCTTTGCCACAGTTGGTGATGAAGTGGTTCTAGGTTTTGTGGCTTTCTTAGGAGTGACCACATCAATTTCATAACCACTCATGAACAAGAAAGAAATCCAATATATGTCTAACCTCCTAAATTCTTCTAACACTAATAGCTTAATTAGACCATGATGAAAAATAGATGTCTCATTGCCCTCTGTCTTGATTTGAACCTTATCTGACATTTTCCCTAGACTTCTGTATAAATAAAAAGGCAGGTCATTTGACCTCTTACCTACAATATGTAAAAGAAGTCTAAGATGGTAGGAGTAGGCCTTATGAAACCTTCCTTCACAAGTAAAATACTTTTGAATGACTACCATCAATAGCTTTGCATAATTCTTCATAAAAATCCTAAGTGTTGTACATATTTCCCCTTCCATTTAAATTTTGACCATCGGTCCCATTAAATTTCGCTGCAAACATCCTTCGCGATCAAAATCTCCATGTCGTGCTTATCGCCACCTTTTCCGCTCCGAAAATACACTGTCCCGATGATAAAGGCCCGCAATTTAAATATATTGGGCCGAAGCCCCCAAGTCCTAAGCCCCTCCCCTCGTTGCTGTCATACGACCCGAGCCCAAGGACCACAGGCCAAAAGAAAGGGGGGCTTATCGTTTGTGTTTCGGGCGTAATATCCACCGTCCGATCTAATTAAATCAACGGGGCGGCAAACGTTTATTATGGAGGGCCCCGCGCGCCTGAAACTGGTGGTATTCCCCCGCACCACCCTCATCGAAGCGGCGGTATTTGCCACAGGAGCAGCGATGCCATAAATCATATGCCGCGTGTCTTTGGTACGAGCGGGAAACCGCTTTTCTCCCGCGCATTAATGTCTGTACAATCGTCGGGCAGCGGAATTCATGCGAGTCGTTGGATCTCCCGATCTCTATCCAACGGTGGGGGTGTACCAGAACTGCCCGCCCGTTAACATGCGTCTGCCATGTCCTATGGCCCGCCACCGTGTCGCTCTCACCCACTTCCACCCGTTGACTCCGCCGCCTCGTCAGTCTTCCACTTGTTCTCCTGTGCACCCATGTGTCATGCCCCCGTGTATCCAGGACGTCACCCCTTTATATGTATATATATATGTGTGTTCATTTATATGTTTTATTTCTCGTTATTCCTTCCTCACGACCAGACTGTGTCACGAAGAAATTCCACATTTCGTCCATCTGTCGAGCCTTCATCAAGTCGTCGCCACCACACGTATTCCCGTTATTTGTCTTCGTCTTCACGACGTCGTTATCTCCCTTTTCCACACCCCCGTCTCCGAGTCAATTTTTCTAATGTTTTGCGGGTTTTGGCAGTTTTAAAATGACTTAAAGTGAACTTGCCGCTCCATCGCAAAGATCAGGAGCATACCAAAGGACATATTTTATCGGCGAAATTAAAAGAAGAAGCCGAGGGTAGGTGGGAGAGGTGATAGCCATTAAAGACTAAGAGAAGATATGGAGCCTTAACCTTCGAGAGGAAATTCGCCCGCATTTAAGATCCAAGGATCCAAATTCAAAGCGATGGTCGAGAGTACAAGACAGAACGCAGATTATCTCAAGTCTCTACGACAAACTCTCTCGCATTTTCCCTGGGCTATTGTGCAAAGACGATGTATATATTTTATTACCTGTGTATTGTATATAAGGAGATTTTAATCTCCCAGCATTTATTTCTGAATACAGATTGTAAAGTACATTTAATTATAGTCAATCATTCATAGGGAGGGCGCGAATGTTTTCCACCATTTTGGTTCAAGTTGAGTCATTAAATGTGCTTCACCTACCTCCTCCTCTAGAATTTTCGATCTGTTCTATAAATACTCAGAAATAAGACATTGTAAGGGTTCCAGATTTCTATCAGCAGACTGTGCAGTGAAAAGGCTCTCGTATACATCCTGTAATATCTTCTGTATGAAGCTTCAGAGCCCGTAGGGTCTCAGTGAGGAGGGGTTATGACTGTAATGAGGATTCTGGTCTCTGGTATCTCACAATATGTAATTTCTCTTATGTGTTAATACAATATCTCTTTCATGCTATTTGTCTTCTTGTATCATGTTCTAGAATGCGAGTGGCTCACTAGTTTGTAGTAAGGATTCATCCTTGTTGATGCCCTTTCTAGAATTAGTCAAGTGCTTTAAATAGGCCTAGTCATGGTATATTGTTCCATGTTCACTCTTTCCATATTTTCTGCTATATTAGTTGCTTGAGGAGGGTGCTTTTAAAATGCCATTGTCATATAAGGATTCGTAAATTGGTGCGCCCTTATATGGTTCTGTTGTGTATCTGGGTATCAGTCTCATGCCAGCTAATATCTTCTTATGTTTCCTCACTGCACTCATCATCTGATATTTGATTTCTGTGATATATTATCTGAACTGGCCCTCTTTACAGTAAGCGGTCTCTTAACTGTCTGATGCCTTTGTATTGGAGTTTTACTTGATGTTCCTACATTGTTCTTGTCTTTGTACTAGCTTCTGAGAGAGATTGGTCCCATTCAAAACTAATTTCCTTGTTTGGAACAAGAGATAGTAAGCGAGTTCTTGGACTGACAACCCAAACTAAAAGGGCTCCTTGCTATATTAAGATGTCCTAGGCACTGGTCTATAGCAACTCTAGGCTGTCTCTAGGAGGGTGACAAAATCATCCACAACATCTTTCTGGCGCCGTTGCCGGGGAACGAATTCAAGAATATCTGTTTCCCTGGGTTCGACATCTCATATTCACTCTCTAATTAGGTGAGCACAGAGAGGTGAAGAGTTGCAGATTTCTCACCTTGGCGACTCCACTGGTCTTTATTTGATAAATTTTATTGGAAGTCCTGGCTTCCCGGAAGCCCCATTTGAGGTCAGATACCTCACAGCCGAAAACACCTGTGTCTGACCCGGAGAAGATCATTCATAAAAGAGTTTGGAAAGAGAAGAAGTCGGTTCGCGCTGAAAACCCTGAATATTCCGTCGAAGATTATCCGCCCTCTTCTTCTCAAGAAGTTAGAACAGAAAATCCCGAGTTTCACTCAGAAACTCCACGTAGAGGAAGTGCCTGGATTGAAGAAGACTCTCATCCTGCTTCCGAGGCTGAAGAAATTAAAGAGGTCACAGAAGTAGCTGCTGTTAACCGTGAGTTATTCCCATCTACACCTCAGGCTTCTGTGCAATATATTCCCATTGTTATTCATACTCCGCTTCCTCCTACTCCTCTCCCTTCATCTGTATCTCAAATTGTTGTGCAACCCCCGCCTCCCCCAATGGCCAATGTTCCCGCTTTTCTATTAAATAAATATGCTCCTCTGGCCTTGCCCCAAGTGCTAAATGATATGCCACAGGATTACTTGAAGATTTTGCCAAGATTTAATGGTGAGAATGAAGTTGATGCTCAGAAGCACCTCGAGACCTTCTGCTCTTTTGCAGAGAACTTAAATGTTGAACATCTGGATGTGGTCCTGAGGTTATTTGTGCAATCCTTGGAAGGTGAAGCCAGAAAATGGTTCAAGACATTGGAAAACCATTCAATCACCACCTGGGACCAGATGGAGAATGCTTTTCTCAGGAAGTGGGGAGAAAAGAAAGATTATGGAATGTGCCTTACTGAGTTTAATACTATGAAGAAGAAACAAAATGAAGGGGTATCAGAGTTTATCAAAAGATTCAACAAGTTATATCTGAGCCTGCCTCCTGAAATGAAGCCCCATGAAGCTGCTGCCAAGATAATTTTTATAGTAGCCTTTGATTTTGACTTTGGATTCTCCTTGAGAGAAAGAAAACCTGCCACTTTAGATGATGCACAGTCAGACGCCCTGGAGTTAGAAGCGAACTTTGCCTCTACTGGGAAACTGAAGGGAAAAGTCGAACAAGATACTAGGAGGAGAGGCAAAGAAGAGGTTTCCACCTCTAATCAGGAAAAGGATTCAGATAAAATGGATGAAATAAGCAAAATGATAAAGAAGATGGTCAAGCTTGAACTGGAAGCTAAAAATGCAGCTCCCAAGAACTATTACAATGCTCCAAACAGAGGATACAATCCTCAGTATAGAAGACCCCCATTGCAGATATTGCCGAGAGAAACAAAGGAACAACAAGACCAGGTACCTCATCCCTTGTACCTGGAAGGACCAGCAGATGACTCCACTGGAGATGCAGCTTATGGATTAGAAGATTCAAATCTGGCTTTTTCAAATAATGATGATATGGAATGCCCGTTGCAAGATGAAGATGAAGAAGCAGAGATTGATCATTATTGCAAGCAGTTTGCTGATTTCATGCAAGCACAATTTAATGTAAAATATGATCTCAGATCTTCAAGAAAGAGGACCAGAACTCAAGACCAAGAAGAAGAGCCACCTCAGAAAGAAGCATCTGTTCAGAAAGAATCAGCAACAAAGAAGAATGCAGAAAAAGGTAAGAATCCTTTAAACATTCCCTTGCAGTCTAATGATCAGGTTCCTTCTTCTTCAAAAATAGTCAGTCCTCCTAATGTTGAGCCAGTATCAAAAGAAATTAAGTCTTCAGCTGAAAGTAGGGAGTCAAAAGAAGCCATGATAGAAAAGCCCACATCTGCTTTCAATTTGCAAAAAGAGCTTGAGAAGATTAAGATTCCTGTCCCTCTGACTTAGTTATTAAAACAGCCTGTATATCAGTCTCAAGTTACCTCTTTCATACTTCCTCCTGAGCTACCAATTGCACCTGATAGTTTAAATCTTCAAGAAGAAAGACCCATGGTAGTATTTGGCCCACATGTCGAGGAGATAGACCCTTCTACTCCTCCCTTCTATGTGTCCCTAGTCATCCATGACCTGCTGTTACACAATTGTATGTTAGATTCTGGGGCTTCCCATAATCTTATGCCTTTGTCTGTCATGGAACAACTAGGACTGCAAATTACAAGACCATACAAAGATTTATATTCATTTGATTCCAAAAGAGTTAAATGCTTGGGAATGATTAAAGATTTAGTGGTCAATTTGGCCCAAATTCCAGCAAAGAGTGTGGTCATGGACATTGTGGTTGCTGATATCCCAGCCCGCTTTGGCATGCTGTTGTCAAGGTCCTGGGGTACCAAGATTGGGGGATCAATCAAATTGGATTTAACATATGCTACTGTCCCAGTCTTTGGAGGTCAAGAAAGGAGGTTATACAGGGAGACTAGATTTGTTAAAATGGTAACTAAGGCTGACTGCTCAGAGAATTCTCCAGTTTATAACAAAGAGGGAGACTTCTCATGTTTGATGTTAGAAGAAAATCAAAATTATGCTCATGAGCCCCTTTGTGGTCAAATTCAAGCTGAGCAGCCTAAAGGAGATCAGGAATCAGAAATTTGGACTTTGCATTTTGATGGGGCAAACTCAAGGGAAGGTAATGGAGCTGGGGTATTGTTGATTTCTCCTACAGGAAAATGGGTGCCACTGTCCTTCAAACTAGAATATGAGGCTACCAACAATGTAGCTGAATATGAAGCACTATTATTGGGACTGCAAACAGCTAGAAACATGGGCATCCAATGTTTAAAAGTCTTGGGAGACTCTGAGCTGGTAGTAAGGCAGATCAAAAATGAATGTCAAACCAAACACCCTCGGCTCAGAGCATATAGAAACGAAGTATGGGACATGATAGAAAATTTCTTCTCAGCATTTAACATACAGTTCATGCCCCGGGAGCAAAACAGAATAGCAGACTCTCTCGCTGTAGCTGCCAGTACCTTTCGTCCTCCTCAGAATCCGCTTTTAAGATATGAAGTGGAGGTACGGTACAGACCATCCATTCCAGATAATATAAAGCATTGGCAGGTATTCGAAGATGATGAACAAATGAAAAGATTTATGGAGACTGTGGGAGAATTCTCCAATATGGAGATTGATGATAATGAAGAGGAAGAAGTTGAAAATATTGCAGAAAACAAATGGGAAGAAAAGATAGCAGGAAACAGAATGCTGCAGCTGAAAGGAAACGTTATACCTAGAGGCCTAGTCCCTTTAGAAAGATTATTTAACAAAGATGATGTACCAATGCAGCCAAACAAGGTGACAGAAGAAGATCAAGTGGGAGATTTGAATCTGGGTACTCATGCTGATCCCAAAATTGTTAAATTATCTAAAAGAATCCCAGAAGAATATAAAGAAAAATATTTGAAATTATTTCAATCTTACAAAGATGTATTTGCTTGGTCCTATCAGGACCTAAAAAATTTTGATGTAAATATAATACAACATAAGATTCCACTGAGGGAAGATGCAAAGCCATACAAGCAGAAGCTCAGACAGATAAACCCTCTGCTGCTTCCCTCAATTGAAAAAGAGATCAAGAAATTACTGAAGGGCAAGATAATTGTGCCATTGAGGTACTCAAAATGGGTAGCAAATCTTGTTCCTGTTCGAAAGAAGAATGGAGAAATAAGGCTCTGTGTGGATTTCAGGAATTTAAATAGAGCATCGTTGAAAGATAACTATCCACTGCCTAAAATGGACCACATCCTGCAGAAAGTAGTGGGAGCATCCAGAATGTCAATGATGGATGGATTTTCTGGTTATAATCAGGTAGTTGTATCCCCAGAAGACCAGAAGAAAATTGCATTTACTACACCATGGGGAACCTTTATGTATGCCAGGATGCCATTCGGATTAATTAATGCAGGAGCAACTTTTCAGAGGGCAATGGACATAGCCTTTGTGGGAGAACAGGACAAGTTCTTGGTGGTGTATCTTGATGATATCACAGTGTTTTCAAAGAATGATGATGAGCATATTGAACATTTGAAAAGAACTTTTGAAAAATGCAGAAGGTATGGCCTTTCTCTTAACCCTCAAAAATCTTTGTTTGCATTAGAAGAGGGAAAACTCTTAGGGCACATTGTGACTAAAGAAGGTGTGAAAATTGACCCTAAGAGAGTTGAAGTGATAAACAACATTCCTTTGCCAAGAAATAAGAAAGAAGTACAGGTATTTTTAGGCCGAATTAATTTCTTGAGAAGATTTATTCCTAACTATGCAGAGATAGTTAGGCATATAACCAATATGTTGAGAAAGGAGAATGAAGTAAAATGGTCCCAGGAGTCTAGAGATGCATTCACAAGGATAAAACATGCATTTGTTGAAGCTCCTGTGTTAGCAGGACCAGATTACAAAAAGCCATTTATGATTTTTTCATTTGCTTCCCCTCACACAATTGCTGGAGTGTTATTGCAGAAAAATGAAGAGGGATATGAACAGCCTATAGCTTTCTTCAGTCAAGTACTTTATGATGTTGAATTGAAATACAATATATTGGAGAAGCAGGCATATGCCCTGGTAAAGTCCCTTAAAGCTTTTAGAGTGTATGTTTTGCAATCTCATATTACTGCATATGTCCCCACAGCAGCTGTCAAAGACATTCTGGTTCAGGGAGACAGCGAAGGTAGAAGAGGAAGATGGATTGCAAAAATTCAGGAGTATGATTTGGACATAAGGCCTACTAAGTTAATTAAAGGACAGGGACTTGCCAAGATGTTGTCTGAATCTAATCATCAAGCTCTAGGCATCAATCTATCTATGATAGCGAATGAAGAATTCGAAAAGGAAGAAGAGCCGCAAGGACTAGAGATGGCCACCTAAAAGGTACATGTGAAATATCTAACTAGTCCATGGTATAAAGAAATAATTGAATATCTTTTGACACTTAGTTGTCCTCCGGGTTGTGATAAGGTAAGATACAGAGCTGTAAGGATGAAATCTCATAAATATATAATTGCCAATGGACAGCTCTATTGGAGAGACCCTCTAGGCATATTACTTTTATGCCTCACAGAGAATGAAGTGCAGAATGTAATGACAAAATTTCATGAGGGGATATGTGGAGGACATTACAGCTGGAGGGCTACAACACATAAAATTTTGAGGGCTGGTTTCTACTGGCCAAAGTTGTATTCAGATACTTTTGCTTGGGTCAGAGCATGTGACAAATGCCAAAGATTTGCAGAAAGGCAGAAATTAGCAACATTGCCCTTGATCCCTATTCATGTAAATGAACCATTTCAGAAATGGGGATTAGATTTTATAGGAGAGATACATCCCCCATCAAGTGGCCAACATAAATGGATATTGACAGCCACAGACTATTTCACGAAATGGGTGGAAGCCATACCTACCAGAAATTCTACATATGCTGTAATAATGAAGTTTATAGAGGACAATATCATATCTAGGTTTGGCTGTCCTGCCAGAATTGTAACGGAAAATGCACAGGATTTTAAGTCTGCCAAGTTCGTAAAATTCCGCCAAAGGTATAACATTACATTGACTCACTCCACAGCCTACTATCCCTAGGGAAATGGTCTAGCTGACTCATCTAATAAAACCCTGGTGAGACCACTGAAGAAAACAATAAGTGAGAATCAGAAGAATTGGGACTCTCAATTGAAATTTGCTCTATGGGCAAATAGAATAACCAGCAAAAGAGCAACAGGGAAATCCCCATATGAGTTGGTATATGGAAGAGCAGTCGTGTTTCTTATGCAATTGGCACTGCCTGTGGCACGTTTTATGCAGGAAAACCAAGAAGAACCAGATGATATGATTAGAAGGATAAATCAATTGGTTGAATTGGAGGAAACACGGAACCAGGTGGACCAAAAATTGATAGAATACCAGGAGAAAATGAAAAATGTATTTGATCAACATGCAAAGGATAGAAAGTTTCAAATTTGGGACCTGGTTCTCAGATGGGATGTTCGCAGAGCAGAAAAGGGCAAGCATGCTAAGTTTGATCCGCTGTGGTTTGGGCCATTCAAAATAGTGAAGCTGGGAAGAAACAACACCTTTTCTTTAGAAAATTTACAGGGTGATTTGCTCGATGCCCCCGTGAATGGCCAATTCCTCAAACCATATTTTCAATTCTGACCCAGGCTGGGAATGCCTGATTGTATATATTGTATATAGTTTGTTTTGGCTTTTATTTTTATAAAGGAAAAGAATGCTGATAATAAACTGAAGCGGGGGCGCAGAGGAAATTAAGTAGCAGAGTGAAATATTGAATGGTCTGCGTGTTCTCGACATGCCCGAGGACGACCATGCCGTCCCCAGATGGAGCCGATGTTGTACATATTTCCCCTTCCATTTAAATTTTGACCACCAAGTTCCTTTTAAATCTATTTCCAATGTCTTTGTGGTCAAAAACTTCCCATGTCGCGCTCATCGCCATCTTCTCCAACTGACCATTGTCCAACCCCAAAGAGCACTTAATTTAAATATATTGGGCCGAAGCCCCAAGTCTAAGCCCTCCCTAGATTCTTTGTCATACGACCCGAGCCCAAGGACCACGGGCCAAAAGAAAGGCCAAAAGAAAGGGGAGCTTAGAAAAAGGGGAGCTTATCGTTTGTGTTCGGGCGTAATATCCGCCGTCCCGATCTAATAAAATCAACGGGGCGGTGAACGTTTATTATGGAGGGCCCCGCGCGCCTGAAACTGGTGGTATTCCCCCGCACCACCCTCATCGAAGCGGCGGTATTTGCCACAAGAGCAGCGATGCCATAAATCATATGCCGCGTGTCTTTGGTACGGGCGGGAAACCGCTTTTCTCCCGCGCATTAATGTCTGTACAATCGTCGGGCAGCGGAATTCATGCGAGTCGTTGGATCTCCCGATCTCTATCCAACGGTGGGGGTGTACCAGAACTGCCCGCCCGTTAACATGCGTCTGCCATGTCCTATGGCCCGCCACCGTGTCGCTCTCACCCACTTCCACCCGTTGACTCCGCCGCCTCGTCAGTCTTCCACTTGTTCTCCTGTGCACCCATGTGTCATGCCCCCGTGTATCCATGACGTCACCCCTTTATATGTATATATATATGTGTGTGTTCGTTTATATGTTTTATTTCTTGTTATTCCTTCCTCACGACCAGACTGTGTCACGAAGAAATTCCACATTTCGTCCATCTGTCGAGCCTTCATCAAGTCGCTTCTGCCACCATACGTATTCCTGTTATTTGTTCGTCTTCACGACGTCGTTATCATCTCCCTTTTCCACACTCCCTGTCTCCGAGTCAATTTTCTCTAATGTTTTGCGGGTTTTGCAGGTTTTAAAACGACTTAGTAGGCGCTTTAACTTGCCGCCTCCATTGCAAAGATCAGGAGCATACCAAAGGACATATTCTGCTGGCGAAATTAAAAGAAGAAGCCGAGGGTAGGTGGGAGAGGTGATAGCCATTAAAGAAGACTAAGATATGGAGCTACAGAACCCTCCAGATAAATTCGCCCCACATTTAAGATCCAGAATTCAAATTCAAAGCTAAGGGCCGAGAGTACAGTACAGGAATGCAGATTATCTCAGGCCTCCCACGGCAACAGATTTTCCCCCAGCTGAAGGCAACACATTGCATATATTTTATCATTTATGTCTTGTATATAAAAAGATTTTATCTCCCAGCATTCATTTCTTTAGACAGGTGGTCTAGGACAGTCATTTATAGTTAGTCATTCATAGAGTGGGCGCGAAGGTTTTCCGCCATTTTATTCAAATTTGAGTCATTAATTGTGCTTCATCTACCGCCTCCTCTAGAATTCTCTATCTCGTCTATAAAAGCTAAAAGAAAAGACATCGTAAGGGTTCCAGATTTCTATCAGCAGACTGTGTAGTGAAAAGGCTCTCGTATACATCCTGTAATATCTTCTGTATGAAGCTTCAGAGCCCGTAGGGTCTCAGTGAGGAGGGGTTATGACTGTAATGAGGATTCTGGTCTCTGGTATCTCACAGTATGTAATTTTTCTTATGTGTTAATACAATATCTCTTTCATGCTATTTGTCTTCTTGTATCATGTTCTAGAATGCGAGTGGCTCACTAGTTTGCAGTTAGGATTCATCCTTGTTGATGCCCTTTCTGGAATTAGTCAAGCGCTTTAAACAGGCCTAGTCATGGTATACTGTTCCATGTTCACTCTTTCCATATTTTCTGCTATATTAGTTGCTTGAGGAGGGTTCTTTTAAAACGCCATTGTCATATAAGGATTCGTAAATTGGTGTGCCCTTATGTGGTTCTGTTGTGTATCTGGGTATCAGTCTCATGCCAGCTAATATCTTCTTATGTTTCCTCACTGCAGTCATCATCTGATATTTAATTTCTGTGATATATTATCTGAACTGGCCCTCTTTACAGTAAGCGGTCTCTTAACTGTCTGATGCCTTTGTATTGGAGTTTTACTTGATGTTCCTACATTGTTCTTTTCTTTGTACTAACTTCTGAGAGAGATTGGTCCCATTCAAAACTAATTTCCTTGTTTAGAACAAGAGATAGTAAGCGAGTTCTTGGACTGACAACCCAAACTAAAAGGGCTCCTTGCTATATTAAGATGTCCTAGGCACTGGTCTATGGCAACTCTAAGTACATCTCTAGGAGGGTGACAAAATCATCCCTGACACTAGGGATAACATTTTTCAAATCAACTTCAATGTCTTCTTTCTTGATAAACTCTTTTCAATCCTGCATTGTGAATTTGATACCTTTAAAACATTTTTCACCACCTATGGGGATTCTTGTAGTTGAGGATATGCTCTCTGGTGTCACTGTAAGGTTCATAATTCCAACCTTTGATGTTGTTCCTATGAAGCTGGTGGAAAAATCCTTTGAAACCTATAAATGAAAGCCCTGCAACCATTAACAGAATTGCAAGTAGCCAATCCTTCTGAAAACCTCCATGGAAGTAGGGTCTTCATTGATTAATTTCATATCCATGGGCTCATACCTGTGACAATGGCCACCCTTATTTGTTTTCTTTCTTGCAGCCATTGATGATTTATAGTCTTCACTGCCTCGCTTGCTGATGACACCTACAGAGTTCAAATTTTCCAGAAACCTGCTTGGCTCGATGAAGCAACTCTCCAGGGATCGACTCACATGCAAGGATAAATAACAATATGAAAAAAGTATAATTGAGATGAGGTTTAATATTTTAATTGACAACTCGATATTCAATCATAACACATGCAAGAAAAAAGGGTAATGATGACATCAAGCACGGCTATGTACATTTAAAATTTACCATAACAACCTTGAATGACCTCCACCTTTACTGCTCTAATCATAAAATGACACCTCATACAACTTTGAAAAGCCAGGTTAGAAAACAAATTTTCGTAGTGAAATTAGTTAAGCTTTTGACAAATTCGCTACGAAACTATTAGGCAGTTCCGTAGCAAAATCTATTTTTTTCCTAGGTAAAATGCTACAAAAATCTGAACAACTGACAGATGTGCCCTTTTGAGTTTGAATGCGTGGGGAATGACAACTGAAACGGTATGGGACTGATTTGACTGAAATGGCATAAATGGAGGTGATCATAAAACTTAGGATAGGCTTCAAAATGAAAAAAAATTCCTATACCACCTTGAAATGGCTTAGGAGACCTTATCCATTTGGTGAGTGACCTGTATGACCCTATCAAGAAATGTTTCACAACTTAAGGAGTGATAGCATGTTCAATTCTTCATTCTCCCACTTGTTTACTCTGCACACAAGGGGTCGTAGGAGTACATAATTAACAATCCACGACAATAATTCCCATTGTCTCTACACCAATAGAAATTTTCAGTGCTTATAGATGTTTTTAATGAATCTAGAACAATTTTTTGAGTGTCCACGTTCACCAGCAACATCTTTTCTTCAACCATATCTCTCACAAAGCAATATTGAACATCAATATGCTTTGTCTTAGAATGATATGCTAGGTTCTTTGCTAGTAATATTGCACTTTGGATATCACAGTCCATCCTCACTCTGGTACCAATTGTTAGAAAATAAAACAAGAATTCGAGATAAAATTATTATAGCAATGACAACACATAAAACTCTAATATTTTAACTTAGAAAAACCAAACTAAGAAATACCAACTAATATATCTATTATCATCATATAGACTAAATACAGTCATGCCTTGACATAAAAGTAGTTAATTCGACCAACATCTTGGCCCTATGAATTGAGCCCTTCGCTCAACTCAGACACATTACAATAAATAATATCCAAGCCTTTTAAAGGCTTCTTCATGTGTTACCCATGGGCTCTAATACGACAAACCACGAAAACCAGGTGCCTAAAACCACCATTGTGGAGCTAAGAACTTTGAATCCTACATTGAGTCAAGTTTACCCTAGCATTTCCTTTTCCCCCCATCCCCCTTTAAACTTGACTAGGGAAATCCACATGCTCTCCTCCCCTGTCACCTAGGTCTACTCTAAGGCTTTACTAATAGGGTTATGCGTGCCTAACTAGATCTTATAGTCATATTCCCATATGCATGTAACTTACAAATTTCATCTCCAAATAATTTTATTTATTTATTGTTGTTTAACACTTATGTTTCCATTCTCTCAAGTTTGCACACCTGCTCACACTAAGTGCTCTCCTCACCAGATATTGCTTCTGTAACTACATCTCACTCTGCTAGACCTTTATTTCCTCAAACACAATCTCCACACATGTTGGTCAAATGCCAATTAGAGTTCTCTATGTCATTTTTAGACTCAACATACAATGTATTGATATTTGCAACCATTACATCATTCTTTAAGCCATGATTTTGTGTTCTTTACCATATTGCAATGTGTGTGTGTGTGTGTGTATTCAATCCATTTACCCTAAATTAGAATACAATCGTCGATCCTTAACCAAAACTACACAACCATGGGCTAAACCACCATGTGTCACAAAAATGATAATGACGAAAACCATGTGCTAAAAGCTACCAAACTCGGATGTAAAAAAATACCCAATTTTTTTTAGGACACTTTCGCCTCACTACGACTCCATTGTTGTGTTCGATGCAATGTGCAACCAACGGGGGTAGTTTTACGGAGAATATAACACATACCAAACATTCTCCCACTTGTTTTATTTGTGCATAAGGGGTTGTAGTGGTACATGATCAACAATCCAGAGAAATAATATCTATTGTTTCTCTAAACCAACAATATTTATCAATGCTGACAAATTTTGTTAATGAATCTACAACATTCTTGAAAATGTCCACCTTTGCCAATGACACCTTGTTTTTCTAACCATATCTCTCACAAAGTGATTCATAGAATGATGCGTTGGGTTCTTCACTAACGAATATTGCACTTTGTCACAATCTATCCTCGCTCTGATACTAGTTATTAGAAAATAATATAATAATGCAATATAAAATAATTATAGCAATTATAACACATAAAACATAGAGATTTTAACCTCGAAAATCCAAACCAAAAAACTAGTCAATAGATCTATTATTATCATATGATGATCCAAGTGGATATTGGTGGCCACCCACCTCTTCCATTTGGACGCCCACCATTGGTTCTTTCAATTTTTCACTTTCAACACAGTTTACTATTTTTAGCAGGTTTTTGAATCCTGAACTTCCAGAGCCGTTTTGAGGCCCTAATGATCCAAGTGGATATTGGTGGCCACCCACCTATTCCATTTGAACCCCCACCATCAGTTCTTTCATTTTTTCAGTTTCAACACAACTTACTATTTTTAGTAGTTTTTTGAGTCATGAACTTCCGAAGTTGTTTTGAGGCCCTAAATGGTGTTTTTTGGGAAATCGGGAGCAACATGGGTTTATAGATCGATGTTGCTCGCTCAAAAGTTGTAGTCCTTGGATAGATCTTTATAACGAGGTATTGAGCGCGTAAAATGGATATCGTATGCCAAAGTTACGTCCCCGGGAAGATTGATGTATCAATTTACCCAAACAGGGCCGACAGCTTTGGCGCTTCATCTCTTAGGATTAGGTTTTTGGATCTTTAGGGTTTTCCATTGTTTCTCAATAATAAATAGTCCCTCGAGCCTCAAAATTTGTCTCATCTCATGGAGGATCTCACGAAAATGGGGACCATTGCTTCCTAAGGGGGGAGGAATGATCTAGGTGGATATTGGTGGCCACCCACCCATTCCATTTGGACCCCACCATCAGTTCTTTCAGTTTTTCACTTTCAGCACAGATTACTATTTTTAGCAGGTTTTTGATTCTTGAACTTCCGAAGCCGTTTTTAGGCCCTAATGATCCATGTGGATATTTGTGGTCACCCACCTATTCCATTTGAACCCCCACAATCAGTTCTTTCAGTTTTTCAGTTTCAGCACAACTTACTATTTTTGGCAGTTTTTTGGGTCCTGAACTTCCAGCGTTGTTTTGAGGCCCTAAACGAAGTTTTTTGGGAAAACCGAGAGAAACATGGGTTAACAGATCAATTTTTCTCACTCAAAAGTGTTATTCCTTAGATATATCTTTCTAACGAGGTATTGAGCACGTCAAACGGATATCGTATGCCAAAGTTACGTCCCCGGGAAAATTGATGTGTCAATTTACCCAAATGGGGCCCACAGTTTTGGCGCTTCATCTCTTAGGGTTAGGTTTTTGGATCTTTAGGGTTTTCCATTGTTTCTCAATAATAAATAGGCCCTCGAGCCTCATTGTAACACAATTCAGAGGCTTGTAGCTGCCACATCTCTTCTTAGAGATACGCTACCATCGCCCTAGCTACTTTATTTCCATTATGTCTGTAAGCATATTTCTGTTACTTGATATTAATGAAATGAAATATTATTTCCACTGCATCTTTGTGTTTATGTTTATTTCTATGTATTATTGTGTTCCTGCATAAATACTGATCAGTGGTATCGGAGCAGTCTGCTCTTTCTCTGTTTTTCTTTGCATGTCCCCAATAAGGTCAGGGTATAAGGAGTTAGGGCTCGATCTGGTTGAACCCTTGTAAGATAAGTCTCACAAAATCCGACGAACTCCCATGGTGGAAGAAAAGAGAGACGAGGGAGCAGGAAATCCTATTAAAATACTTCTCGAAAAGGCCCTTGAGAAACAGAGGAATGCGATGATGGATAACTTTACCCAGATCCTTCAATGGTTGCCCACTGACGACACATCTACATCCAACAGCCACTCTGGAGGCGCCTCTCCTTTCAAGGTACATGTCAACTTTTACATTCCTCTATTTGAAGGCCAAATAGGTGAAAAAATTCCAGATAGATGGTTGAATTTACTGGAAGGGTATTTCTCAGTCCATGATTTCTCCGACCAAGAAAAGATTATTTTTGCACTCCTCAAAATTGCCCCCCATGTCAAATACTGGTGGGAAACCTACTACGAGCCAAAGGACGAGAGGGAACCCTCTTTGTTCTCAGCTGCACCCACTTGGAATTAGTTCTGAGACGGCATCAAGGAACAATATTACCCTATGGGGAGCTATGAGGACAAGTACATCCAATGGACCACGTTGCAGTAGTAAAGGGATCGAGATGTGCATGAACTGACGAATCTGTTCCATACCCTATGCACAAAGCTAGGTATTAAAGATTCAAAGATACATTTGGTGCTCAAGTACCATAGCTGTTTGAACAGATACATTCAGAAGGAAATGGAGTTCCTCGACATTACATCGCTTGGCACGACATATCGCTATGCCGCCAAGATCAAGCAGAAATTTAAGCAGAAGAAGCAAGACTTTGGATCCACGAATCTGAAGCCAGGAAAAGGCGCCCCTGAATCGCAGACCAAGGGGCAAGGCCAAAGTGGGGTGACTCACAAAAACACCACAAATCCAAAGAAGGACAAGGGGAAGTGATGTGAATTTCATAACAGCCCCACTCACAGCACAAACGAGTGTCGGTCCAAATAGTTGTTGGTGACCGAATTAAAGGCACCCAAATCAAATGCATGTTCTGATCCTGAGTTAGAACCAGAGAAGGGCAATGAAAAATGGAAGTAGATCATTGATGCGGATCCCAGTGCCTTTGTTGCCACCACCAAGGTCTAGGGGGAGGATCCAGAGGAGGGGAAGCGCCTCTTTCATTCACAGATGTGGGTGAAGGGTTCTCCACTGAAATTCCTTGTCGATAACGGAAGCCAAAAGAAACTCATTTCAACAAACGTCTTGAAGTGGATCGGCCTACCGAACATAGTACACCCACAACCGTATACCATTGGGTGGCTTCACGAAGGAAGAGATCTCTGCATTTGCCAGCAGTGTTGCCTTTCGTATAGCATCAAGCCATTCACGGATGAGGTACTGTGTGATGTTTCTCCTCTTGATGTGTGATCTAGGTGGCTTGAGAGACACACACAGGAAAAAGAGGGCTAATGAAAGCTCAAAAATAAAATTGCTTTTATTTCTCTCTAACTAGGTTTAGGTTGAAGAGTTATTCGCCCTGATCGCAACAGTGTGAACGACGCGTCAATCTGATCTCGTATAAGAAAGTTGGAGCAGTTTGAAGATTTGTTAAAGGAAGGGAAGTGGGGCCCACAACACATGGCATCCCAATAAGCACATGGGGCCCACATGGAAAGCCCCTCAGTTGTTGACACATGGCGCTCCTCCATTGGTCCCTTGCCCCTACAAAAAAGACAAAACAAAATTGTATTTAATTTCCCACGTAAAAACAAAAAAATCATTAAAAAAATAACTATATATAAAATATAGTTATTAAACAATCAAAATCAATTTGAATATGGTAAATTGTTATGTAACAAAAATCATATTAAATATGGTTAAATTCCATATTAAACAAAACCTCCATTTTTGTTTTTGGGAGTCATTAAATATGGAGATACGAATTCCATATATTATATAGTTTGAAAAAATTAGATTAAAACTAAAATTGGGGTTTAAAACAATATTTGGACTCAAAATCCCCCAACAACAACTATCTTAATATGATTATGCCAACCAATGTGTCAACCTCACTCTTTGTCTTATTCATTCTCACACTTTATTATAAAATGCTATTCAAATAGTTCAAAAAAACCATGGAGAATGATGGAGAAGACATGAGAGATGAGGACACATGGAGGCTAATGGAGCTGTAAGAAAAGAGAAGGCAGGTCAGACGACAGGCAGACACGCAGTTCTAGGCAGGATGGTGCACGCAGTTTGAGGGAATCTTGTTTGATGCCAAGGGAATCTTTTGATCCCAAGGAGGTAAAATTTTCATAATATATTAAACTTTACATGCATTTTAACCAGAATTTCATAGGGAGTGCAATGGTTCGCCTAGATTTTCCTTTTTAGCAACGATTTTTCAGATTCACTGTGGAGGAGAATCTTCAAGAATCTTGAGGGAATCTTTCATATTCCTTAGAGGCCGAAATTCTTCGGTGTCAGAATGAGTTCAACTTTATACTCATTCTTCTCGAAATTTCGAAAGGATTTCAATGGTGAGATAAGATTCCTGTTTTGAGTTGCAAATTTCCATATTCCCTGTGGAGCAGCATCTTTGAGAAATCTAGGGGGAATCTAAAATATTCCTTAAGGCCCAGATTTTCACTTTGCCAAAATTCAGCAAATTGACAATCGATCCTACACCTCTCGGCGACACGATTTCAGCGGTGTAGTTAGATTTTTCATCTGAGCCATATGTTTTTTGGCCACTTTTCAAAGTGAAGTTGTAGGTGTCAGCATTCAATGTATGAGCGGTCGTTTTCAGGGTATTTGAGGCCACAAGATTGATGGTATAGCCAAATCGCAACATTTTATCATCCTTTTCTTTAGATAGCTCTAGGATGTGAGGTATACATAGTGTTATCATGTACTTCTTTATCTATTTGCTATAAGATGCATTGTGTTGTATAGATCCCTGTTGATGTTTGATGAGGGATCTTGTTTTGTTCTTGATGTGAGATGTAATTTCTATCATGGATTTGTTTTATTTTGTTTGAGATCCCTTTGTTGCCATGTTGGCAGGATAGTCATTGTCACATTTATGTTTAATTGAGATCCCTTTGTTGCCATGCTGGCGGGATACTCATAGTCATTATGTGTGAGTTATTGTCATACTGATAGGAGTCCTTTTTAGAGTGAGAGTTCCTGTAGCGGTACATCTCGTGGAGAGATCCAACCACTCCTGCGTGAGGGAATTTTCCTTGTATGAAAGAGAAAATACCATCCATGTACATCTCCAATTTTTCCAACGCTTAATGCAACAACCTACACCATCTTGACACCGAGGCCCGGAGACGTAGTCCCTCTTGGACGAACTTTGTTATCAATATCATATGTTTTTAATGCTTGTTATGTTTCTCTTCTTTACACCATGAAAATGTTCATTTATGTTCATTAACGCTTTGATTAAATGCAATTCTAACATATCAGCTGAAGTAAAAGGTCTTGGTTAAAAGGGTATCGAGAATTTACCTAGATCAAGATGGTATCAAAGAGGCATTCTTGCTGATTTGGATTGCAGGCGTGAACCATTGAGCGTTCGTTGAGTTGAGAAATGGAGGATCTCAAAGACATGTACGAGACCGTGCTCAGGGTGTCTGAGAAAGAGGACATGTTGTACGAAGCTTATGAGAAACAAGCAACAAACAATGCTAAATGGAAGACACTCCTACAGGAAGAGAAGGAGGACAAACATCGATTGCAACTTTAGTTGCAAGCCACGACCGAGGCGTTGGAAGAATTGAAGCACAACAATGAAAGTCTTCAAGCAAATCATCAGGTATTGAAGACAATCCTATAGGAAGATAAGGAGGAGAAGCAACTATTGCAGCTTCAGCTACAAGTCGCGACAGAGGCCTTGGATGATGTGAAGCACAACGAAGGTTTACAAAAGCCTTCTTCACCTGTTTCAAAATCTACAGCTGAGGTACACAATGTTGATTTCTCTTTAGTTTCATCTTCACCTGATATCATTTCTGTTGGAAGTGTGGAGATCCCCATTATAGGAATCGACATGAGACTCCTCACTAAGATGCAGTACAAAGGAGGAGGACTTGGTATTCATGGCCAAGGCATAACTCAACCATTGGAGGTTGTGCAGATACCTCGATATGTAGGTTTGGGATACACTGAACAAGGATGTTCGAAGGAAATCCAAGGCAAACAGACATTGTTGAACTCACCAGGGAAGAGGATTGATGGGAACACTTCACCATCATTCCATGGTAGCGCATGTTGCAGTGAAAGAGCTGAGGCAAGCTCTCATCACATGATCGCACCAGAGACCAACCCAGAAGGTATAACAAGTCTCACTATTCCAGAGTGCATTTTTATTATAAGAATATTGATAATCATGGTCATAAATCATGGCATCAAAAAATTTGTCATTTTTGTGGTTTACATAACCATGTGTTTGTTGAGTGTTGGAAAATAATGGCAGCACAAAGGAGGATGAGGCGTGGCAAGCCTTCTCCACAATAGAAAAATAAATTGGTTAAGCATGCATGGAGGAAGAAGACTCATTGCAGTTATTGCTACCGAAGTGACCATCAAAGAGCCACATGCTGGAGACTCCATCCAGAGCGACGCCTTAAAGACAAAGTGTCTGTGCATGAACCAGTTGAAAGACTTGATCGACAAGCAAATCTCCCACAAGGGGATGGCCATTCACTTTGCTAAAGAGGGGTTTTTCTAGATTATTTTTCTAGATGTCTTAGCTTGTCATGGCCTTGTTTTTGTAAATCATGTGTTTCATTTCTTCATGTAAAAGTGGTGATGTGTTTTTCCATCACTTATGAAGAAACTATGATAATTGGCCTTGTTTTATAAATCGTGTGATGCATTTATTTCATGTAAAATTGATGAGGTGTTTGACATCACTTCGAAATGTGACGATGATGTTTTTGGTCTTGCAATGATAGCTTGGGTGTGATTTCCATTTGATGTAAACTTGACCACCAAGTATTTAAACTCGTGGCAAGTATTGAATGCTTGGGTCATAGTTAGTCATATTTGAGCATGTAATTTGTGAGAAACTGTACTACAGGTTTGCAGAGGATGTAGGTGTCCATTCATCGCTCATGGTTCCGAAGGACAAAGGTGAAGGAGAAGGAAGGGTGACATTTTTTAGGACACTTGTGGTGCAGACATTGTACACAACACTTGTGGATTATTGTTGATGCCTTTGGAGGACCAAAAGATCCTCAGTGGGGAGGAATGATCCAAGTGGCTCCAAAGACACACAAAGGACAAAGAGGGCCGATGAAATCTCAAAAATAAAAGTGTTCGAATTTCTCTCGAACCAAGTTCAAGTTGAAGAGTTTGTCGCCCTGATCACAACGGTGTGAAAGACGCGTCAATCTGAGCTCGTATAAGAAAGTTAGAGCAGTTTGAAGTTTTGTTAAGGCAAGGGAAGTGGGGCCACAATATGCCACATGGTGTCCCAGTAAGCGTGTGGGACCCACATGGAAAGCCCCTTAGTTGTTGACACATGGTGCTCCTCCATTGGTCCCTTGCCCCTACAAAAAGACAAAACAAAATGATATTTAATTTCCCACATAAATACAAAAAAAAATCATTAAAAAAATAACTATCTATTAAATATAGTTATTAAAAAATCAAAATCAATTTAAATGTGGTAAATTTTTATGTAAAAAAAATTATATTAAATATGGTTAAATTCCATATTAAACAAAACCCCCATTTTTGTTTTTTGGCGTCGTTACAATATGGAGATACGAATTTCACATATTATATAGTTTGAAAAAACTATATTAAAACTAAAATTGGGTTTTAAAACAATATTTGGACTCAATGGGATTTGAACTCAAAACCTCCCAACGACAACTATCTTAATATGATTATGCCAACCAATGTGCCAACCTCACACTTTATCTTATTCATTCTCACACATTATTATAAAAATGCCATTCAAATGGTTCAAGGAAACCATGGAGAATGATGGAGAAGACATGAGAGATGAGGGCACAAGGAGGCCAATGGAGTTGTGAGAAAAGAGAAGCCAGGTCGAACGGTAGATGGACACACAGCTCTAGGCAGGATGGTGCACGCAGTTCGAGGGAATCTTGTTTGATGCCAAGGGAATCTTTTGATCCTAAGGAGGTAAAATTTTCAGAATGTATTAAAATTTATATGAATTTTAACCACAATTTCATAGGGAGCACGATGGTGCACCCAGATTTGCCTTTTGAGCAGCAATTTTACAGGTTCCATGTGGAGGAGAATCTTCAAGAATCTTGAGGGAATCTTTCAGTTTCCTTGGAGGCCGAAATTCGTCAGTGTCGGAATGAGGTCAACTTTATACTCATTCTTCTTGAAATTTCGAAGGGTTCTCAATGGTGAGACCAGATTCATGTTTTGAGTTGCAGATTTCCAGATTCCCTATGGAGCAGCATCTTTGAGAAATCTAGGGGGAATCTAAAAGATTCCTTAAGGCCTAGATTTTCACATTGTCAGAATTCAACAAATTGATAGTCAATCCTACACCTCTCGGCGACATGAGTTCAGCGGTGCAGTCAAATTTTTCATCTGAGCCATATGTTTTTCGGTCACTTTTCAAAGTGAAGTTGTAGGTGTCAGCATTCAATGTGTGAGTAGTCATTTTCAGGGTATTCGATGCCACGAGATTGATAGTATAGCCAGATCGCAGCAGTTTATGATTCTTTTCTTCAGATAGCTCCAAGATGTGAGCTATATGTAGTGTGATCATGTACTTCTTTGTCTATTTTCTATAATATGCATTGTGATGTATAGATCCATGTTGATGTTTGATGAGAGATATTGTTTTGTTGTTGATGTGAGATGTAATTTCTACAATGGATTTGTTTTATGTTGTTTGAGATCCCTATGTTGCCATGTTGGTGGGATACTAATTATCACATGTATGTTTGATTGAGATCCCTTTGTTGCCATGATGGTGAGATACTCATAGTCATTATGTGTGAGTTATTGTCATAATAATAGGAGTCCTTTTTTAGAGTGAGAGTTCCTGTAGCGAAACATCTCATGGAGAGATCCAACCACTCTTGTGTGAGGGAATTTTCCTTGTATGACAGAGAAAATGCCATCTGTTGTGGTCCTATGATTTGGCAGATTGACATACCAAGTGACAAGGCAACATAAAAACCAGTATTTAGAGCTCTAGGACCTAGCCTTCCTAGTCTCAGAGAGGGATCTCTCAATTGTTTGCAAAGATATGACTTGTTTGCTTGTAAAAGGTTGATTTTAGGCTAGTTATTAAGCACGAGTTTGTTTGATTGTTTGGTTGGACATGATGATCTAGGAACATAGGCAGAAAGAGGAAATATCCAAGTTATTGGGCAATGGAGTCAAGTGGAAGTTGTAACAAGTTTGTAGATGAATTAGGGGTATCAAAGGGAAAATATAACTTGGCCAGTGGATCTTCAAGGTATTTCAGGTGAAATGAAATGGACATTAATGGTTTAGAATGAAAAATAGAACTAAAGGCAATTAAAAATCCTTAATTATGTGTACTTCTCAACAAAGGGACTTAAAACATTATCTGAACATAAAGATGCATTCCATAGACAGAGCTAATCATAAATTCTAGAAACCACACTTCAGCAAATAATAATTTCAAGACAGACTTCTCCAATGAAATATAGAAGGTGAGAGACTCATTTAACTTCTAGTGATTTCACCTTCAAGGATAAGAAAACATTCAAGATTCACACATAACTGTATTCATAGAAGAGGGAACTCCTAGGCATCTTTGTTTACAGCTATAAAGACCTTCAAAACAATTATTTAAGCAAGTATAAAGGGTGTGATCGGAACAAAACCTCTTTCACATACTTTAAACAATGGTACTTTGAAGGGAGACTTCAGAAACAATTTTTAAGTGGCAACAAGTAAGCAGGGAAAACCATAAATCGTTCTTGAAACCAACTGTATTGAACTATTTAATAAATAAACAAGCATAAGGGTTCTAGAGAGTAATTAAGAATTCTCTAGAATATCTTAGCAGAATAAAACATTAAGACTGTGAAGAGTAAACAAAACTAAGGTGCTTACAAGAGACATTTCTTATCCTGAACTTTTTACTTTGCTGCAATAGAGAATGATGAAACTCAATGAAACATGAAATAACAATAACAGATTTAGAGTACTTCACCAACAGTCAAGCTCAGGGATCAATGATAGAGCCTTCTCCATCAACAAGCAGGTCAAGACATCCACAAATTCCAAAACATCAATTTCCTTTCAACTTCAATAAGACTGTGTATTACTTCAAAGAGTCATCAAATGCCAACAATACAATAAGTTCCAATTTATGCTGTAAAAGAGGAGGTGGAACTGATCTAGGGTTTAAGAGTCATTAACTATAGAGTAAATGCATTCCTAACCTTGAAAACCATGCAAGGCATAAGGTAGGAATATGTTCAACTACTTCCTTGTTTCAATAACTCTATCTTAACTTCTGATAGAAAGATAGGAGAAAAGATTGACTTTTAAGGCTTATCCTTATCTTTACAATAGCCTTCCTCACAGTTTTAAATATTTTATTTATTGTAATAACTGTTTGTTTGTCTTTGTAGGCAGAAATTAGGTCAAAGGTGTCAATTAGATATTCTGAGTAAATAACTGCTCCTGTTTGATGTATTTGAGGTTGTATTTAGCCTAACTTTCCTTAATTTCATCATTAAATTGTGCTTTAAGTCTTAATTCTGCTTTTGGCCTTCATAATTCATCATGTTGTCTTTTAACACTTTTCAGAATTCTTTAAACCTTTGATTCATTTGTCTTTAACTGTGTTTTTTCTTTTAATCTGCCAATTAATATTTTAATCTTCTATCTGCCTCTTTTGGTCTTCAATCTTCACTGATTTTTTCTGCTTCTGCATGTAGGAGGCTTCTTTGATGCGTTGGAGGGTTTCAAAAAGGATTAATACTCATGAAGCACTGATCAATCATTAATATAAAACCCTGGATCCCTTTCTTCTTTGGTTACAGACCCTCGGATCGTCATCCTGAGGCCTCAGCCACTAAATTTGACTATGGGATGGCCCTTCGAGCTCGGGGCCACCATTAAACCTGCGACCAAATGAAAAACATATTATAAAACCTACGTATTTATAGGATATACTTCTTTCAGAGGCTTGAGGGAGACAAAAGAGTGATTGTAGAGGAGGAGAGGGTACATGGAGGAGGAATTTCTTGGCGAAATAACGAAACAATGACGAATTTTGGATATTGGCGCGGAATAGTGATAAGAGGTTTTGCGCAATACTAGAGTCGTATTTGCGCAGGGATCATGTGGTAAGTTTTGGCCCTGGCGAATGCAATACTGCTCGAGAGGTGACACGTGTCATCAGGTAAACTGCTTTTATCACATTGAAATGAGCGTGATAATGAATTGGGGCCGTTGGATCTGGGGGAGCGCGATGAGACAAGGTGCTCGACTGGAGAAATAGTGGGACCAGAGGTTGACGTCATCAATTCTATCGGGTAGTGGAAAGGTCGGGAGGGGAACGGAAAGGTGAGTTTGGATGGCAGCTGTTGGATCATGAAGATCCACAGTGGAGATTTGATTTGGAGAAAAACAAAGGCGCAGGGAAAAATAAGGCGAAGGGAGCTTAAGAAGGCGCGGAGATAAGGTCCCGTGGAGGAAAGGTGGGACCAGGGACTTAGTCCTTTAAGCGGTGGTTGCGAGCCCTCAGTCATATAAGGAAGAAGAGCAGAGGGCTTAAGCCCGAAAAGGGCTTAAGGCCTAATTTCTTTAATGGGCGGAAAATAAGCCAAAAGAGGGTTTTTAAGCCTCTTTGGAGGTTTCAGATAAGGTGGAAAAGAACGTTTTTAAACCAATATGAAGGGGTTTTAATGGTTTAAAAGGGTTTTTAGAGGAAATGGAGGTTTAATGAAGGAAAAATGAGTTTCATAGAGGGAAAAGAACTGATGGAATAATAGGGGTAGAAAGATAAAATGGGGAAATGAAATGGAGATGAAATGGTGGAAATAGCCTGAAATCAGTTCCCTTTTTTAGATGGAAGGATAATTTTGGAGGTTTTTGAGTGAATATTTTCAGTGAATTGAAATACTTAGGATAATGAAGGCAGTGAGATTTCTAGAACTCGCAATGTTTCTGCAAATATTGTTTCTAGAAACCTAAGATTTTCAACTTAGTCATCTTCGAACAAAATCAAAATTATTGATGACTAACAGTGGCTCCACTTGGGGAGGGCAGCTTTCCTTTTAAGGTGTCTAGAACCTCAGAAAATAAATATTTGAGTTTCAGCAGACCAATGCCTTTCCATTGGGCATATTTCTTTTTTTTCTTACTGATATTTCTCTAAAAAAGACAAATTTTTGACAACCTACAATATATAATCCTTTTCACACAGTGTTTCTACCTACCCATTCCTACTTTTCCTAGCATTTTCTCTTCTTTGAGTGCATTTGAAGTGGCAAACTCTTTGACATTTTTTTTTTTTTTTGAAAATAGAAAATAAACTATCTAACCCTATCCTTATTTCTTCCAAGAGTCCAGATTAAACTGTTGAACTCTTTTTATTCCCTACCTATACTAACTGACTGCCAAGATTAAACTGTTTGGCAATCTTGATTCTCTAGCTATTGACATCAAAATTTAAAGCATGGTTCAAATCAGGATTAGATAGTCTGATCAACCATGGTTGTGGAATTTTAAACTAGTTGCACACAAACATTATTTTTTCATAAAAAGTAAATTAGAAAGATAAGGCCGTGATTAGTCCTTTGTAAGGCATCCTTATATATCTCTTTGGTTCTGTTTTGAGCATGTGGAACCAATATCTTTTCAATCTCCTAATCTATTCTTCTTGACAAGTTAAGTCTGAAATAATCTTATCAATCAATGTTTTTACTATCTTATCAACATAAATTTAAAGCATGTTCAGCCATGATTAGGCTAGATGACTGAACAAGATATCATTTTTGAATTAGTAGTGGCATTTAAACTTGCACACTTTCAGAAAATTCACTTTTTTGGGTATGGGGTTGTACCTCTTTTGAATCTGCCCTCTTTTCCTTTTATTTTATTTTATTGTTTTGTATTTTCTGTGATTCCTTTACAACTGTATTATGTATAATGAATGGAAAATTTGAAATTAGGATTCTTGACAGAAATAGTGTTTGAGCATCCTGCCATTTATAGGACCTCCAAATAAATCTTCTCCATTCAACTCTTGCAAAAAGAATGCATTATGACCCCTAATAGAATGAATGATATAGGGCCCTTTCCACAGATTCTCAAACTTACCATGTTTACCTTTCTCTTCCCCTCTGGAATCCCATTTTAGAACAATATTCCCAACTTGGAAATCATTTTCTTTAGTCCTTTTGTCAAATAATTTCTTGATGCTTTCTTGGACTGTTTGTGTTCTCTTGTACACTTCCTCTCTGGACTGTTGTAAATGAATGGTCTGATTTATCCTTCTCTGCATATCATTTTCTTCAGATTTCACTTCTTGGAGGAGTTTCATGACTGGAACTCCTAACGATGTTGGGAAGATTGCATCCATGCCATAAACCAGCTGATAGGGAGACATATTTATTGATTTCTTGGTGGTTAATCTGTCAGCCCATAAAGCATGAATAAGCTTACTATGCCATGTTTTATGATTTTGTTCCAACAATTTTTTGACAATATTGACAAGGCTTTTGTTGGAGGATTCAACTAATCCATTTCCTTGGGGATAGTAGGCTGTGGAACGACTCAATGTGATATGGCATTTATAGCAGAAGTCAACCATTCTTTTGGATTTGAAGGCAGCAGCATTGTCTGTGATAATTTTCCTAGAACAACCAAATTTGGATAGTATGTTGGTTTCAAGGAACTTGATAATGACAGAGTCAGTAGCATTCCTAGAAGGTATGGCTTCTATCCATTTGGTAAAATAATCAGTGGCAGTGAGGATCCACTTATGTTGGGCTGATGATGATGGGTGAATTTCCCCAATGAAGTCCAAGCCTCATTGTTGAAAGGGAGCCTCAACACTGATGGGATGTAAGGGTAAAGGTAGGAGTTTTCTTTTGCCATAAAAAAATTGACACTTATGGCAAGATATGACTAGCTTTTGAGTATCTAGGAAAAGGGTAGGCCAATAGTATCCAGCTCTAAGGATATTATTTTATGTGGTCTTCCATTAAAGGTGTCCTCCACATTCTCCCTCATGCAATTCATGCATGATTTTTCTTGCATCCATCTCAAGCAAACATTTAAGTAGTATACCAACAACATTTTTCCAATATAGAACCCCATCTAATATGCAATAATTCAAAGCCTTATGTTTTAAAAACCTAGCTTTAGTTTTTGATAGACAAGGAGGGGTATTTAGATAGAGTAGCACATATATGATATCAGCATACCAAGGTGAATTCACAAAGGTTTCTTTAATGAATGGAGCTGTGAATTCTTCTGTTTCTTCCAAAATATCAACCATATTCATATCTAAAGCTTGGAATTTTGACTCAGCCATGAGTTTTGCTAATCCTTGCCCTTTGATTAATTTGGTGGGCCTGATTTCTAAGTCATATTCTAGAATAATAGCAATCCATTTCCCCCTTTTACCATCAGGGTCTTGACTTAGAATTTCTTTGACAACAGTATGTGGGACAAAAGCAATGATGTGAGAATGTAAAATTTAGACTCTAAAGTCTTTCAATGCTTTTACCAAGGCCAGGGCTTGTTTCTCCATGATGTTATATTTGAGTGGAGCATCTCTTAAGGCCTTACTAAAAAAGGATATTGGTTGTTCTTTCCCCACAGTGTTCTTTTGTAGTAATACTGCAGCTATTGTATGTTCAGATGCAAAAGAAAATATGTAGAAATCTTTGGTGAAATCAGGACTGATAAGAACCGATGTTTGAGTAAGAGCTTTTTTTACTAGTTCAAATGACTGTTTAACTTGTATTGTCCATTTAACACCTATCTCTTTCTTTAGCATGTTTGTGATATTTCTCAATAGCTCAGTAAGGTTGGGAATGAACCTCCTTAAAAAATTTATCTTCCCAATGAAAGATTGTAATTCTTTGAGGTTCCTGGGATGGCTGATTTTTAATATGCCATCAATCCTTTTAGGGTCTGCTTTGATTCCCTCTTCAGAAATTATGTGGCCAAGAAGTTTTCCTTCTTGGATACCAAAGAGTGTCTTCTTGGGATTCAAATATAAGACATATTTTCTACATTTCTCAAAAAAATTTCTTAAATGAATCAAGTTTTTTTCATCAGTTTTGGAGAAAACAGTAATGTCATCAAGGTAAATGATTATAAAATAGCCAATATCTTCTGAGAAGGCTATGTCCATGGCCTTGTGGAAGGTGGCCCCTACATTCATCAAACCAAATGGCATGTTGACATACATGAATGTACCCCAAGGTGTAGTGAAAGCAATTTTATGTTGATCGCTTGGGAGTACTAACACCTGATTGCAACCTGAGAACCCATCCAATAGTGATATTCTTTTAGACCCAACCACCCTTTGAAGTATGTGATCCATTTTTGGCAAGTGATAATTATCTTTTAGGGAGGCTCTATTTAGATTTCTAAATTCAATGCAAAGCCTGATTTCCCCAATCTTATTCCTAATAGATACTAGGTTGGAAACCCATTCTAAGTATCTAAGGGGGACTATAATCGCAACATCATACATTTTCCTTATCTCTTTCTCAACTAAAGGTAATAAAATAGGGTTTATCCTTCTTAGTTTTTGTTTGAAAGTTTTTTTATTTTCCTTAAGAGGAATTTTGTGTTGAATGATGTTGGTATCATATGATTTCATATCTTTGTATCCCCATGCGAACACACCCCTAAATTCTTTGAAAAGTTCTATGTATTGCTGCTTGATATGAGCTGGAAGAGTGCTAGATAGCTTGATCATTTTGGGTTCTGCTAGGCTGCCTATGTTATGTTATTCTATATTGGTTTCTATAGGCTCCATTATTGGTTCTTTGGCTACATCATTAAAATCAAAGGGCTGCTCTAATGGTGTAAGACCTCTTGGAATTGTATCATTTTTACATTGTAAAAATTCTAAGTCTTTTTGGTCTGTATTGTCAACTATTTCTGCTTTAAAAAGATGTTCAAATTGGTTTATATCAACAGAAGATGATAGCTCTGTTTCAGGGATTTGTTCTTCATTTAAACAATTTTCTTCATGGCTTGAAGTAGATATTGGTATGGCAAAGTCATTTTTTTTATTGCAGAAAATCATCTATGTGTTTGTCTCCTTCAAACACTTGGCAATAGTCTTCATTGTCAGGTATTGCAGACCTGTTTTTTACCTTGGCATTGAATTGTTAATTTATCTGTGGTATTTGGCAATTATTAGCAGCAAAGGCAAGTTCACTTGCTAGATGATTTTGAGCTCTTGGGATGAAAATGAGCTCATATTTTTCAAAAGTTTTTAGGAGATCAAGGGCAACATTTCTATATTCTTTGAGTTTTGGGTTTTTGGTTGAATACTCCCTTTTAATTTGCCTAATAATCAGTTCTGAATCTCCTTGGACTGATATTTTCTTGGCTCCTAAGTCTTTGAGCAGATGTAGGCCAAGGAGGAGGGCTTCATATTCTGCAATATTATTGGTGCATGGAAAATCAAGTTTATAAGAATGTCCTTTGTTTATATTGTGTATCCATACACTAGCCCCTGAACCTAATTTGCTACAAGAACCATCAAATCTTATTCTCCATGGTGTTTCAATCTCATTTTCATTTCCTTTCTGTTGTTCAAGGCTGCCAGAGTTTGAGTTATTTTGTACTTGAGTTGAGGGAAGATTTGACTTTTCTGGTGGACTGAACTGTTCTTTGTTTTCCTTTCCTTCTTGACTGATTTCATCTTCAATATACAAGATAAAGGAATCTAAATCTAAATGAATATAATAAACAAGAGTATCGTTTGGTCTATCTATGTTGCTCACCATGTATTTCATATGGGATTCCCTGTATAATCTTCTGGTTTGGCTAAACATTGGGATGGTGGCATAAGACATGTCCATTTGAAGGCTCCCCTGAAGTTTGGCTCCCCATGATCTGGATAAAAGCATGCCATACTTTGGGGGAATGTCAGCTACTACTATGTCCATCACTAGACTCTTGGCAGGAATTTGTGACAGGTTAACACATAAATCTTTGATTAAACCCAAGCATTTGACTCTGCTTGAATCGAAGGAATACAGGTCCTTATATGGTTTAGTAATTTCTAAGCCTATGCTTTCCATTACTACTTTTGGCATAAGACTGTGTGAAGCACCTGAGTCTAGCATGGCATTGTGCAAGATCTTATTATGTATGTTCAAGCTAACATAGAAGGGTGAGATAGCCCCTTCTTGGTATTTTCCTTCAACTTCAGGACCAAACAACAATTCTGGTTTGTCATCTGTCAATTTTAAAGTATCAATATCACTGCTTATATTCAAAGCTTTCAAAACTTGATTTTTATATACATCCTGAGTTACTAATTCAGCTAGAGGTATGCTAATTTTGATCTTGGCAATCTCACCCTCAAGGCTGAAAGGGACTAATTATTTTGAAATATTTACATCTGTTTTTTCAACCATAGTTCTTTCAGCAATTCTGATTTTCTAAGTTTTATTTGGACTATTATTTAGGACAAATTTATTAGGGCCACTAGCAGAGGTATTAGGGCAGCTTTGTTCAACACTTTGTTGTTTGCTTTTATCTTTGTTTAGATCATTTTTCTTGGCCATAGTGTTGGTGTTACTTGTTGTCTTTTTAGGCTGATTTTCTGAAGTTTTCCTAACAACAGTATTAGTGTTTTTGTTATTGTAAATCTATGGATTCCCTTTGCTTTTCAGATCATATTGTTTGTGGACCTCCATTATTGCATTTTCAAACCCAATTTGTAATCTTCAGAATCCTCATGGTTGTTTTCAATTTGTTCTAAGGAGAAGAATCCTTGTTCTTCTTCAGTGAGAAAAACATCTGTCTCACTGTCAGATCCTATCAGATTTACATGATTTTTTTCCAACATTTTAGTTTTCCTTTCCTCCTCTTGATCTACATAATTTTGTTGGAAGGGAGGCCTAATTTTTTGATCATTATCTCTTTGTCTATCTTGCATAGGATCTCTTCTGAAATTAGGATTTCTATTTCTATTTTGGGGGTTGGTTTGATTTTCTCTTAGAGGCATTTTGTCATTTAAATTTATTTTCTCAAGCATTCTTTCCATTACCCTTACTAAGTTGTCAATTTTGGCATCAAATGATGAGGTTGAGGCCATTGCTTCATCTTTGTATGTAACTCTTTTCTCTGATTTCAACCTAGCTCTTTTTTCAATCAGATTTGCCTCTACACTTATGGCTCCCCTTTGCATATCTTCTAAGGTTAAAGGGTCTCTTTCTCTTAGCTAGTAGGCCATGTTTGGATCAAAGCCTTCAGGAAATTTAGCTAAGGCCAAGCCTAGTGGAGGTTTCATGTTTGAGGGAAGTGCATTGTAAACACTATTGAATCTAGTGCAATATTCGTGGACACTTTCCCCAGTGTTTCTCTTAAGGTTGTTATATTAAAAAAGGATTTGGAGAGGGTTCTTTTTAATTTCCCATTTGTTTATGAATGTTTGATATAAAGAAGGGAGATCATTTATGCTATTAGGAGTTAAGCTCTTAAACCATTTCTTGGCTTCTCCTCCTAAACTTTGGGCAAATATTCTCATCTTAATGGTCTCTTCTTCTATTTCCATGTAATTGAAAGCATCATCCATTTTATCTACATGCTATTGGGCAGTAGTAGATTCAGTTCCAGTGAAATGGGGAATTCTAGATTGATAATCATTTGGTAAAGAGACCAGAGGTTGTGGTAACACTAATGGAGCATACCATGCAGCCATGGTAGGAAATAATAGGGGATTTACAAGAGGAAATGTGGGCTGAAATGGAGTGTTTTGAACAGTGGATGTGTGAATGGGAATGGAGGAAACACTTGGACCAGCAAATTAATTTTGAGCAGATTTATTATGAAAGGAGCTAAAGTGATGGAGACACTGAGAATCAGGTGGAGTAGAAGGTGAGGCTTCTCTACTGGAGCTCTGCTGTAAATCTGTGGGGTCAAGGTCAGCTTGGTCAATATCACTATATGACTTGGTTCTAAATAAGTTCTTTGTATGAGGCAATTCAAAGTGAGGATCTTTCAAGATTGTAAGGTTTTCAGGGACAGATCTTGTTCTTTGGATAGTCCTAACAGTAGTTAAATTTCCAGATTTAGAAGTTTGCCACAAAATCTTTTTTGGGCCATCAACTATTATAGGAGGATTAGGGTTTGGATGAGATCTGATATAGATCCTATGTGAAGCCAGATTTCAATTTCAAAATTTTTGGAGAGGCTAAAAAGCTTAAGGACTGTTTTTCAAAGATTGACCTCTCTTAGTGTTTAATGAAATTCTAAATTGTGGGACTAGACTTCTAAACTTCTTTAGATTTGGTTAACACAATCCTAAGGAAATCTAGAGTACTAGTGAGGTAATAGGCCTACTGGGGCTAGTGGAGTCGCCAGGTGGAAATTTTTAGCTTTTTTGAAGGTGTATTGCTAAAATATGGGACTAGGACCTTTAGACTTCTTTTTAGGGTTGGTTAACACAATACTAAGGAAATCTAGAGTACTAGTGAGGTAATAGGCCCACTGGGGCTAGTGGAGTCGCCAGGTGGAAATTTTTAGCTTTTTGAAGGTAAAATGTTTTATGGTCCACCACCAATAGGTATTTTAAAGACCAATCAGAAATGTTTTGGGTTTTCTAAGTTTTTATATGGTTCTATGGTTTGTAAGAGTGTCCTACACTTGATTTCATCACTTAGCTAAGGTGGTGAAAAAACAGAGTCTACTCTGTGGCCTATCAGCTGATTTTCTGAGGTAACCAAAGGAATAATGAGCCTATAAGAGTTTTTCAGGCTAATATGTACTCAAGGTCCCACCGTGATTGCCATTATGTTGTAGTGGTGATGAGGTGGCAGATTCACTGGATATTTTGTTATATAAGGCCTTCTGAATGCTTAAGGATGTGTAGGCATTGGTACTTACTCAGATAGGTCCCACCGTGATCACCATTATGTTGTAGTCCTATTATTTGGCAGATTGGTATACCAAGTGACAAGGCAGCATGAAATCTAGTCTTTAGAGCTCTAGGACCTAGCCTTCCTAGTCTTAGAGAGGGATCTCTCAATTGTTTGCAAAGATAAGCCTTGTTTGCTTTTTAAGGGTTGATTTTAGGCTAGTTATTAAGCATGAGTTTGTTTTATTGTTTGGTTGGACATGATGAACTAGGCAACATAGACAGAAAGAGGAAATCTCCAAGTGATTGGAAAATGGAGTGAAGTGGAAGTTGTAACAAGTTCACAAATGGATCAGGATTATCAAAGGGAAAATCTAACTTGGCTAGTGGATCTTTAAGGTCTTTTAGCTGAAATGAAATGGACATCAATGGTTTTAGAATGAAAAGTATAACTAAGAGAAATTAAGAATCCTTAATTATATGTACTTCTCAACAAAGGGACTTAAAACATTAACTGAACATAAAGAGGCATTCAATAGACAGGGCTAACCATAAATTCTACAAACCACACTTCAACAAATAATAATTTCAATACAAACTTCTCCAATAAAATATAGAAGGCGAGAAACTCATTTAACTTCTAGTGATTTCACCTTCAAGGATAAGAAAACATTCAAGATTCACACATAACTGCATTCATAGAAGAGGGAACTCCTAGACATATTTGATCACAACTATACAGACCTTCAAAACAATTATTTAAGCAAGTACAAAGGGTATGATCGGAACAAAACCTCTTTGGAAGACTTTAAACAATGGTACTTTGAAGGGAGACTTCAGAAACAGTTTTTTAAGTGGCAGCAAGTAAGCAGGGAAAACCATAAATCATCTTGCTAACCAACTGTATTGAACTATTTAAGAAATAAAAAATAATAAGGGTTCTAGATAGCAATTAAGAATTCTCTAGAATATCTTAGCAAAAGAAAACATTAAGACGGTGAAGAGTAAATAGAACTAAGGTGCCTTCAAAAGACATTTCTTAGCCTAAAAATTTTACTCTACTGCAACAAAGAATGATAAAACATAATGAAACAGGAAATAAAAATAACATATTTAGAGTACTTCACCAACAGCCAAGCTCAAGGATCCAATGATAGAGCCTTTTCCATCAACAAACAGGTCAAGACATCCACAAGTTCCAAAACATCAATTTCCTTCCAACTTTGACAAGGCTATGTATTAATTCAAAGAGTCATCAAATGAAAACAATACAATAAGTTCCAATGAAGTATTTATACTTCAAATGAGGAGGTGGAACTGATCTAGGGTTTGAGAATCATTAACTACAGAGTAAATGCATTCCTAACCTTGAAAAACATGCAAGGCATAAGGTAGGAAATGTTCAACTACTTCTCTGCTTCAATAACTTTGTCTTAACTTCTGAGAGAAAGATAGGAGAAAAGATTAACTTTTAAGGCTTATCCTTATCTTTACAATAACTATCCTGACAATTTTAAATATATATTTTTAGTGTAATAACTGTTTAATTAGTCTTTGCAAGTAGAAAGTAGACCAAAGGTGTTAGTTGATTTTATGAGTGAATAACTACTCTTTGTTGATGTATTCAAGGCTTCCTTTAGCCTTAGCTTTATGTATTTGATCATTAAACTGTGCTTTAGAGGACTGATATGCTTTTGAGTCTTCTTAATCACTTTGTTGGCTTTATCGGTTTACTGATTTCCTTGAACCTTAATCCATCTGTTTCTAACTGTAATTTATCCTTCAATCCTCATTTAAGCTTTAATCTCAGTCTTCGTCCTTCGGTCTTCAAACTTTACTGATTCTTCTGATTCTACGTGCAAGAGACTTTTGGTGCACTAGAGGGTTTCATAATGGATCGATGATCATGAAGCATCGATTTAAACTTGGAGCTTAAACCTCAGATCCCTTCTTCTTCGCTTTTGGGCCTTTTTGGATCATCATCCAAGGCATGTCATGGTAAAATCAACTGTGGGATAGCCCTTTGACTTAGGGCTGCCATTAAACCTGCAAAAAAACAAAAATATTAATAAATCCTCCGTTTGTGGCTAAAACTACTTTTCAGTGGTTTATGGGGGGTTCGGGAGCAATTTTACAGAGGAAGGGAGAATGCATGGAGGAGAAATTTCATGGTGGAGTGATGCAGATGGAGGAAAATTTGAATTAGGACGAGAAAATGAAGATGGGTGGTTTTGCAGAAAATCAGGTGGTTTTCACGTTAAAGATAGGCGGTAAGTGGTTTCTTCCCAAATGGACGTGATATCATCTAGTGGATGACACACGTCCATGGGAAAACTACCTATTTTGCATGGAAATAAGGCGTTGACCCAGTTGGGAAAATCGAGCACGAAAATGGATGTGGACCGTTGGATCTGGGGGAGCCAGATCAACGGTGAGGAATAAGCGCGATTGCTGGTCAGACAGATGGTGGGACATGCAGTTGACATAAGCAGTTTTTTTCGCGTTGCAGAAAGGCTATCGGGTGGTGTTAGAAACTTCGTGGTTTAGCACGAGCCATTAGATCGCGAAGATCTATGGTGAAGATCTATTCTGGGGAGGATGGATGGAAGGGGAAAGGCCTGATCACCGTTAGATCCGAAAGATCAATGGCTGGGGTTATTTTGAGAGAAAATAATGGCGGAGGTTTGAAATAAGAAGAGAAGGGGGTTTAAAAGGTGGAGAATGGTCATGTGGGGGGGAAACTGAGACCAAAGGCTAAGATGAAAAGAACTTAAGCTTTAGCGAACGGTTACAGGCTTTGGTCATATAAGGAAGAAGCGGAAAGCTTAAGCCCTTATTCACGGAAATGTCGAATTTCGGCCTAAAAAGTGGGTTTTAAGGCCTTTTCAGGGTTTTCGGTAAGGTGGAAAAGAGTGTTTTAAACCAAATAAAAGGTGTTTTTATAAGGTTTAGAGGCTTTTTAGGAAAAATGAAGGAATTAATGAAGGAAAAAATGAGTTTTATAGAGGGAAAAGGACTGATAGAATAATAGGGGTAAAAAGATAAAATGGGGGAATGAAATGGAGATGAAATGGTGGAAATAGCCTAAAATCAGTTCCTTTCTGAGATGGCAGGATAACTTGGAGGTTTTGAATGAATATTTTTAGTGAATTGATAGACTTAGGATAATGAAGGTAGTGATATTTCTAGAATTCACAATGTTTCTGCAAATATTGTTTCTAGAAATCTGAGTTTTTCAACTTAGTCATCTTTGGATAAGATCAAAAATTATTGATGACTAACAAAACTAACGACTTAATATTTTTTCCTGAAAATACTTCCTAAATAGTTGAGAAACATTTACTTCAAAATATTCATTTAAATGTGATACCACTAGCTGGGAATCAAGGTAGACATGTATATGGTGAATGCCTTGGTTAAGGGCATTGCTCATCGGCTCGATGATTTCATCATATTCTGCCTTATTATTGGTGCTTGATCTGATGCATACTCCGTTGGTGAAGAATGGCGATCGGCTAGGATAGTAAATTTCCCAGGTGAATGCTGCTAGATTTTGAGACCATCACAAGGCTCCATCAACGAATCCAAAATAGTAGATGGGGGAACAATCCATTTGTGACACCAGAGAATTTTTTAGAACATGTATTTGATGATCGTGATCATCTCAAAAATAGATTATGCTACATGCATATTATCTCTAAGTTTGTGACCTCCTGCCCTTATGGGTGAATTTTTTTGAGGTAGAGCCCATTGACAGGGTTAGCTAGGCATGTACCATCGAGATTGACAGGATGTATGCTCCCCTGAGGAGGAAATTTTTTATGATGTAAGGACCTTACCATAATGTTTCAAACTTCTCGGGTCCTAGGGCCTCTTTCACGACATCGTAGCAGAGGACTAACTCTCCCTCAATAAATGAATGAGGGGTGATGTTGGAGTCAAATAATGATTTTACCCATTTTTTATGTGCCTCATTATGTTGGAGCGACTCTCGTTGATTTTCATCGATGAGTTCTAACTATACCAATCATTGTTCTAAAGGTTGGGTATCATCGAGGAGTTCAATGGCAACGTGTAAGTTGGGGATTTCACATTCTATGGGAATCACGACTTCTACCCTATACACTAGTTAGAAAGGTGTGAATCCTGTTGAGTTTTTAACTGTTGTGTGGTATGCCCATAGGGCTGAAAAAACCATGTGGTGCCAGTTTTCCTCATGTTATTCACCATATGTTGTAACATTGTTTTAAGCACTTTGTTGATAGCTTCTACCTATCCATTGGACTAAGTATAGTATGGTGATGTGAATTCATGTGTGAATTCTCGGTGATGAGAAAACTCCTGGAATATTTCATTTTCGAAATGCTTTCCGTGATTGTAGACTAACCCCTTAGGCACATAGAATCATGCGACGACATGATTGAACAAAAACCGTGCATCGGTTTCTACCGTTTTGTCATATGTGGGCATGGCTTTTTCCCATTTCATAAAATAGTCGACGACTACAACTATGTATTTATGGTTGCTAGACAATGCAGGGTTGCAAGTCATAAAGTTGATTCCCCATTTGCAAAAGGGAACGGCTACAATGATTGGGTGTATAGGAGTGAGATGTGCTCTTGCCTTGTGGGCAAAGCGTTGGCATCGCTCACATATTTTGACATCTTGAATGCAATCGTGGAATAAGGTGGGACATAAATAAATTTCCCATAGGAATTTTTGGGTGATTTCCATCCCAGAGAGGTGGCCGCCACAAGCTCCACTATGACAGTCATTTAGGGCTTACTCAACTTGGTCATGCATTAAACATTTTCGTAGGATAATATCGATACCTTGTCAATAAAGGACGTCTCCAATAAGGAGGTATCGGGGGGCCTAGTGGTGTGTGGACCTTCGGTTGTCACGTGTGAGATTTGTATTGAACTTTTTGGTTCATAAAAATATGAGGATATCTCTAGGATCGACAATCGTCACTAGAAATAGATGTTCATCATGTAGTGAGTCGTTGAATGGGGATCCTTTAGTCTGACTAGGGAGGTCAGTGATGAACTCAGCTAAGATCAAAGATTTTTTTCTCTTGGGGGATCTAAACTGTAGGTCAAATTCTTGCAGTATGACCACCGAGCGAGCATATTTTTGGTTCATCAGACGACATGTTAGAAGGTATCTCATGGGGTTGATAGATGCAGAAATTGTTGTAGTCCGTAGGATAATTTAGTGCCAAATATTTTGTACTGCGTGTGTTGGAATGGGGTTCCCTAACCTCCATTTTTGTATAATTTAATAATAGTCAATCCTGCGTAGGGGTTTTGGGGTGGGTCAAAGACCCTAATGTTTTGTAATGGGTTAAAGGGTAGCTCTAGGGTCAGTAAACCACGGTTTGCGGACCATAGGATAGCAAAGGCTACAATATTATAAATAGAAAGACAGTTGGGTCTAGTAAGTATAGAAATCGATAGATTGATGCTACAGACAAATTTTTAAGATCTGTCTGGGTTGTTTTGGGTAAGGACTCTTGCTGGTTGTGTGCGCGAATATCCTCAGTCCTACTGCGTGCAAACCCCGCTAGGCTGTGTGCGGGGGATGTGTTTGGGTTGTAAGTGGATTTTTTATGCTAATGAATGCGAAATATATTTGAAGTACCTTTGTGTTATCTGGATTGATTGTGTTTGCTGTGGAAGTGCATCTGTGATTAGGAATTGGTTACGATTATAATTTTCTATGATAGTATTTACTAATGCGCACATGGATGCGAATGTATTGACTAGATCTATTAGTAATAATAGCTTTGCTATGGTTATGTGTTGATTATGTTGTTAAAGAGCTATGAATAGACTCATTCTATGCAAACCTACTAAGCTGTAACACATATTTGCCTTAAATTACCTACTCTCTCCTAGGGTGTGGAAACCTGGTTCCAACACCCTCCCATACTACTTCGGGTGAGACCTTGGCCTGCGCAAGTAGTTCATTGTCGAAAGGGCTAGTAGTATAGGGGTTTGTTGGAAAAAATTAACCTTCGAACCTGGGTCAGGACCCCTCAAGGCAACAAATGGTTCTGTTGCTGGGACCGGGAGAATTTTGAGAGAGAGATCGGGTAATGCCACGAGGCCATTGGAGACCTGAGAGGTTGGAAATTGAAGATTGGTTTGAAAGACAGATTTAGGAATTTTCTATAAAGGAGAATCGCAGCATGAATCTAACAGCTGAGAAGTGGAAGAAAAAGTACATCTTCACTGAATTCTATGAAATTTTATTTGTAACCTTTGCGCATGAGCTTCAGGAGTGGTTGGCAAGGCTTGTATAATTCCAAATGTGTTGGAAGGACGATCAGGTTACGTAGTGGAAACCAGAATTAGTTCAATAGCTGGAGAGGACTGACAATACAATCACCCGTATGGTAGATCACTGGGTGGATAGCGTGCTGGGAGGATTCATGGCAGAATTCGCAGTCGATCAGTTCGTATCCTATTCTGAGGCAAAGCAGAGATTCTTCAAAGGTTTCCGAGGTAAGTTCTTGAAAACATTTCCATTGTTAATTAAAATATTACTGTGTGAAAAAAGCATTCTGTGCAGCCACACTGAATGAATGACCTTTGATCAGAGTGAAAGTACAACAAGAAGTGGTAAATACTACTGAACCAATCACAAAGGGGATAGATCCATCTACAGTCCATTAAGAGAGTCAACTGCACACGCAGGAAATACTCCTCCAGCTACACCACCTTCGAGTCAGCATAAGGGTAAAATCTTACCCACACCTCTGCCACCACCAGAAGAAGATATGGCCACACACATGAAGCTACCCACCTTCAAGGGTGTAGGGGATGAAGATATGGACCGATTTTGGTTTGTAGCAGAATCATTATGGACTACGCAGAATGTGGCTACTTATGATGTAAAGAGAGCAAAACTATCCCTTGCCTTTGAAGGAAGGGCCTTGGACTAGTATATGGGGTACGTAGGCCAACATGCGGATCTGTCTATTCAAGAGATTAAGAAATATTTAAAACAACAATTCCGGAAGCCTAAGTCCTACTCACAGCTGGTAACTGACCTAAAAGACTTTAGAAAGGGAACCACTGAGTTTGTATTGGAATTTGATCAACAGTTAAAGAAGGTTATCAGAGATGGAGAATTTCAGTATGATGATAGGCAGCACAAGGAATGGTTTATCGCTATAATGCTACCTCACCTGCGCGGACCTATGGGTCAGCAGGCGATTGAGACACAAGAGAAAGCCTTGGAGATTTCTATGAAACTGGAAGTTGAGCCAAGAGATGATGCCCAGTTTGGGGTGCAGTAGATCTAGGGACAACTAGAGGCAATGCACCTAGAAATCCAGAATCTACAGAAAGAGTGAGGAAAGGAAGCTAGCCCAGACATATGGTGCATACAATGCATGGTGTCTGACCACACTAAGGATCAGTGCTCTCTACTGGAAGACTACATGTAGGTTGGGGGGACCCAACCCATTGCGTCCTAAAGAGGCTGCGGGACCAAGTGGTCTGCCGTTATGGTGCGCTGACTGTCATGTAGCTAGACTACATGATACCAACGAATTCCCCCATCTTGGTGCGTATGTTCCAGAATTGAAGAAAAAATGGTGTCAATTTTTCTCCTCGGTGGGACATGACGATCATAACTATCGGACCTATGATTTGATGATAGACCGAGGGAACTTATACATGGTACAGGTTGACCTTTATTCACCACTATCCCCCTCAAGCAGAGGAGGCTCCCCAACAAGAGGTAGGGGAGGGGGAAGGGGTGGAGGGGCAGGTCGAGGAAGAGGGAAATTGATTTGTTACAACTGTGGGGAAATAGGGCACTTTGCAAGGGACTTTCCAAACCCTGCATGACAATCTTGCCGATATTGTAGACAATTGGATCATGTGATCAAAGATTACCCAGTATTGATAACAAAAATGCACGAAAAGCATCAGACACCTATGCAGAATGTGAAGAGGGTTAAGGTGGAACTGCGTGATGAAGGACTAAGAATTAATATCATAACGCGCAATAGCATGGCTACTAGAGGAGCTAAAGAGAAGGTTGCTGCTGAACCCCTTATTCGGAAGGCTGTTATCAAACAGGAAAGCCTAGACCTACAGAAAGAGAAAGAAACCTTTGTCGTAGCCCGCAAGGAATTTTCCAAGGATGAGGCATCTACCTCTAGGGTTCCAACAAACGTAAGAATGGATGACGAAGTTAAACCATTCCTACAAGCATGTATGAAGTTGCTACGCAACCAGAAGGCGGTAGAAAATATCCAGACACTGATAGAAAACTGCATGAAAAGAACTGGCCTTCCTACAGAGGTTAGAGATGTTCACAAGTTGTATAAGCACAAGAATCACACTGGGATGTGGCTAACAACGCAGATTGGAAACTATGAAATGGATAAGGTTATCCTAGACTTGGGGTCAGATGCGAATGTAATACCAAAGAAAACTTGGGAGCAGATGGGAGAGCCTCAGCTGGAATGGTCCACTATACAACTGCACATAGCTAACCAACAGAAAATCACACCATTAGGGAGGTTATCAAGGATTATGGTCGATATCGTAGGAGTTAAGGTACACGTAGATTTTGAAATCATTTAGATTGTGGAAGATGTAGAACCTTATCCTGTGCTCCTAGGACTAGATTGGGTGATATACATGGGAGGCATTATCAACCTAAAGAAAATGAGCATGATCTGTAATATCCCAAAATGGGAATTCACAGCAAAGCCTGCTGAAATAATGCACTTCTTGAAAATATATGCACTAAAATTAGTTCGCAGCTCCTGGATCCCTTATATCAGTGGATCTGGGGTCTAGATCCAAAAGGAGAGAAAAAAAAATCAAACTAGATGACGTAAACAAACCTCCCACCACCTAGTCTAGTTGAAAAACACCCAAAGAGAGGGGCTGCAGCTATGTGCAACAAACTGCTTCAGAAATAACGTAGTTTTGAGAGCATGAGAAGGAGATTAATAATGAAAATAATATTTCTCATAAAAAACGGCTAATTAGATCCATGATGAAGCCTTTACAGTATACAACAGAATGTAGAAGACAAAATAGAAGAAAAATCCTCAGAAAAGAGGGCTACAACACATGTATTTACTACAAAATGGCTTAACAACATTTTTATAAGATTTGTAGTAGATGTATGTTACACTTTAGATCTAAATCATATCTATGTACAAAATATCAGATCCATTTCAGATATTTACACTAGAAAGGCTCTTTTATAAGATCCCCTTGGGGTTTTGATCAAAACATGCAATACAGAGAGTAGATCTGAGTTTAAAGTAGCAGATCTGCAATATTACTTAGAAATTTCTGAAGATGTTTTACATTAGAAATAGATCATATCGATACAGAACATGGATCAGAAAGCTAATCCATGGATCACCAAAGTGAAAGGCAAAGCCCAGCACCAAAGATCTCTTCTCAAAAAGGGGATCAAAACACCCTGCAATCCCTCCTTTGAAAATAAAGCAGTCCTGGAAGGGAAACTATGTTGTAGCTTGAAACACTGAGTTGGCCTACTTCCAAGATATGAAATATCAGCTCCAAAGGTTTAGAACTCTCTTGCCCATGGGATAGAATACTTTACCAGTGAAAAGAGACCCTGAAATGGCCTAGATCTGAGCAGATATAACCTCCACTTGCTGCAGCTTGCAAGGACAACCTAATCCTAAATAGGATCAACGTTGTAGTTGAAAGGTGAGCTTGGCCAAATGCCTGATATTGGATGAAATCAGCAAGACTCCTCCAAGAAATCCTCAATGGAAGAGGTGGGATCCTTGCATAGGAACTCCCAAGTGCTAAGCAGCACTATTCTCAGCTAAACAATAGAGAATGGTATATGTATAAACATACATTATACTAAGAAATATGCACAATCAACAACCCTATCTTGTTTCTCTCCTCCTCCTTTTATAAGATGGAAGCCTTTTCAAACCCTAAACCACTTCAATGAATTAGCTCCTTTCACATGAGGAGGCTCCATCTAAAACCGCGTTGTCCATCCATGAGGGGCATTGAATCTAGACTGCGTTGTAGATTTGGTCAAGGTTGACCCAGTCTCATAGTTCAAACCCATTCACACTTGTTTACATGGCCCAGATTTATCCATGTTCACATGGGTATTGATTTATTCATTTATTTTTAGGAGTTTTACATGTCCTCCTTTATTCATGTACTCAAACAATAGGAAATGAAACAAAAATGTATATTCCTCTTAGCTTAGGCTAAGTAGGAATATTACATTCCTCCCCTCCAAAATGTTGCTTCTCCTCAAGTAACTGAGAGAGTGAGTGTTGCAGAACTTCTCCTCCTCCATTGGTGATGCCATCATAGATCAAGATTTCATCATGAGCCAAGTTTTCACCAATCCAAGCCTCCATGAATTGTTCCTCCAAAATAATCATGAGATGTACAAAATCCATCCCATAAGGAGTCAAAAACTCAACAAAAAAAAAACACAGTTGGTCCTATACTCTCTCTAAAGCATGTAGCATAAGGTGCATAGAGATTTTCCATCCCATGTGGTACATAAAAACTGCCCATCCTCTCTTCATACAAACCCATGAAAAGTACAACTATATCATCCAAGTATGGAAGCATAATGACATATATAAAAACAAAAATTTGAGCATGAGGAGGTGGGTCAAAATCCCACATAGGGTGCCAGCACAGTGTATCTCCTACCTGCATCAGATCAAGGTATGGTAAGTGGTTTCTCCACCACTTACTTGCTGCACAAACTATCTCACCATGGCTGAAAGTATGAGATATGTTCGGTGCCTTTGGGAAGCACCCATCATGAAAAGGAATCTCCCTTTGCATAGTAGGGGAGTGGCCAAGTTCAGAATTTGCAGTAGCCCAAATTTTTCCATGAGATTCATATGGTACAACACTCCTCTTGGGAGCCATGGCTTGCAACAACATGGTGAAAGAATACATAAAATCATAAAATAAAGCTTGCATTACATGTTCAGACTTTTCACCATCAATGTTTCTTCTAAACATGGAATTGTGCATAAATTTTTCTCCTTGTTTAAGAGAAGGAAGAAATGACTGAAATGAATCTTGCATAGAGTCCTTTGGCTGCCCCAAATCCACATAGCTTTTTCATTCTAGAAAATTCTAATGTAGCTCTCCTCCAAAGCCTTCCCATTCAAAACATCTCATGATATTGTTGTAGATCTTCATAGAATAGGTAGGGCTGAAACAGAACTCCTTGAAGGCCCTTTGTAGAATCTCCTCCTTGAGCTTGGAGGCTCTAGGCAAGAAGATCCTATCATAATGATAGATGACTCCCTCATGGATTGTATAGCCCTCTCCATGCACTTGGTCATCAAGCATCATACAAGTGTAGAGATCCTTGGAGTAATCCACCAATAGCTGGGATCTCCATTATAGATCTACACTCCCCAACAAAGATAGCATTGATGATGCATCAATAAGATTGCTTGCCTTGTTGCTGATCTCTTCTTTGACATCTCTTATGAAAAAGGTATGAGTAGGAAGGACATACCTCCCCTTTTCCTCCTCCAACAGCGCAGAATAAAAAATGTAGGATGATGAGGATGATGAGAGAGGAAAATTCCCCTCTTTCTAGTGCTTGCTTAAGCCTTCCAGCAATATAGTTTTGTCCCCTAATGCTCCCTTCCCTCCCGGATCTGATTTTGAAGCATCAAGTAGTGATATATCTCCCACTAAAACTGAATCTGGGGGCCTCCTTGGTGGTTTTCCACTAGATGAGAATGTCCCTTGCAAGAATCTCATGAACATGAGAGAAGGGACAATGAGATCCTTGCTTCCACTGTGCAAATCCATCTCTGTTTTTTGTGTCGAAGTGTTAGGTGAGGGGTAATATTTCATGCCTCTGATCATGTGAGGTGTACCACTCTTCTTTTCCACCCATTCCATTTTCAAAGCCTCCCAATCAGTGGTGACTTTCCCCAATGTAATCAACCATTGAACACCCAAAATAACATTAGTTTCTGGTATGTCAACTACAAAGAAGTGATCCACCAAAGTGTAGGATCCCATGGTGACTGTAAGTGATGGAACGTAATGCATGCATTGCATTGTTCCATCTCTTGGGACTAGAATAGAAAATCCCTCAAAGGTATCAGTGGGTATGGCCCTCCTTTGCACAAGATGAGCATCAATAAAGTTGTGGGTGGCCCCACTGTCAATAAGAACAGATACCCTCTAATTCATGATTGAACCATGAACTCTTAGGGTCAAGTACTTAGGTACTTCCCTCAAAGATGCAAGAGTTCCTCCAATAGGAGAAAAATCTCCACTCCCATCTCCTGATGGTGATGGATCTCCCTTGGCATTGTCAGCGCTGTGACCTCTCCTTGGTTCATCATCTTCTTCTTCCTCCTCAACATCTGAGAAGACTTCTATGTAGTGTGCTTTCCCAACAACACATATATGTCCCGGTGCCCATGATTCTTGGCAAGTGAAACATAGCATCTTCCTTCTTAGCTCCCTCCGGACTTCAATGTCAAGAGGCTTCTTGATTGAGCTCTCCTTAGAAGGAGCATCTTTCTCTTCCCTCCCCTTAGAAAGGTAAGAGGGCTTGTTCTGGAAAGTTGCCTTTGATTTTGGCAAGGAATCTTGAAGGTCTCTAGCCCTATTAATGGCATCATGCAATGTGATAGGCTTGGTAGATTTAACCAACCCATGCAAAGGTTCATCCAAGCCATCGATAAGCATGTACACCCTCCTTCCTACACATAGATCAGGAACCATAACAGATAATCTTAGAAACTCAAAGATATAAGATTTTGCATTACCTGACTGCTTCAACTTTGCAATGCTCATGAAAGGTTCTTTTGGATCCTTTCTGTCAAACCTCTCCACCAGTATTCTAGTAAATTTAGAATAGGCAGACACATTGGCATGGCCCAATGTAGATAACCCATGGAACCACTAGTTGTGTGCTTCACCTTCAAATTGCAGCGTTGTAATCTTGATGGCTTCCATCTTAGGGAATTTGTTCAACTAGAAATAGATATCCATATTTTCTACCCATGCCTTGGTAGAAATAGTAGATAACCCATCAAACTTGGGTAAAAATAATCTTCCAATAGAGTGATGTCGATCATGATTCTGAATGAATCCACCATCTCTATACTGATGCCTTGGTCTTCTTTTGTCCTTGAGATTACAAAACTCTTGAAAACTCATATGGTCCTTGAATCTCTGATTCTGGGACTCATACTCTTCAAAATATTCTTCAAGGGATGCTTTCTCATGAATTCCTTCATTCTCCACAGCCAAAAAGGTAGGCATAGTAGAACGTTGTGGAGCTTGTGGCTGGTTCACTGGTTGATCATTCCAGTGGTGAGACATGCCAGAGCTTTCCCCAGGATGAGACCTTCTAGGAGACTCCTTGAGCCTGTCTAGTCTCATTTCTTTGATCTCTCTAGTAAGATCTTCCATGGATACCAAAATATTTCTTGCAAACTCTTCTCCTTCTTTATCACTTCCAGTTTCAGGGGCTTTACCCTTGTCTTGATCATAAATGGTGTAATCAAATTTCTTGTGAATTATATTCTGATACCTCTTCTCCCTCTCAATAAGAGGCTCATATTATTCTGAAATCATGTTGGCTTTGTCTCTTCAATGAAATCATAGGTTGTGCCAAGAAAGGAGCTCTGATACCACTATAATATCCCAAAATGGGAATTCACAACAAAGCCTGCTGAAATAACGCACTTCTTGGAAATTTGTAAAATGAAATTTGTTTGTAGCTCCTAGATCCCTTATATTAGTGGATATGGGGTCTAGATACAAAAGGAGAGAAAAAACAAATCAAACTAGGTGAGGTAAACAGATCTCCCACCACCTAGTCTAGCTGAAAAACACCCAAAGAGAGGGGCTGCAGCTATGTGCAACAAATTATTTCAGAAATAATGTCGTTTTGAGAGCATGAGCAGGAGATTAATAATGAATATCAGATTTCTCATAAATAGTAGCAAATCAGATCCATGATGAAGCATTTACAGTATACAACAGAATTTAGAAGACAAAATAGAAGAAAACTCCTTAGAAAAGAGGGCTGCAACACATGTATTTACTGCAAAATGGCTTAACAACGTTTTTATAAGAGCTACAGAAGTTGTATGTTACACTTTAGATCTAGAGTAGATCTATGTACAAAATATTAGATCCATTTCATATCTGTACACTAGAAAGGCTCTTTTATAAGATCCCCTTGGGGTTTTGATCAAAACATGCAATACATAGATCTTAGTAGATCTAGGTTTAAAGTAGCAGATCAGAAATATTATTCAGAAATTTCTGAAGATTTTTTACATTAGAAATAGATCAGATCTATACAGAACATGGATCAGCAAGCTAATCCATGGATCACCAAAGTGAAAAGAAAAGCCTAGCACCAAATATCTCTTCTCAAAAAGGGGATCAAAGCACCCTGCAATCCCTCCTTTGAAAATAATGCAGTCCTAGAAGGGAAATTGCGTTGTATCTTGAAACACTAAGTTGGTCTGCTGCCCAGATATGAAATATCAGCTCCAAAGGTTCAAAACTCTCTTTCCCATGGGATAGAAGACTTTCCCAGTGAAAAGAGACCCTGAAATGGCCTAGATCTGAGTAGATCTGACCTCCACTTGCTACAGCTTGTAAGGAAAACATAATCCTAAACAGGATCAACGTTGTAGTTGAAAGGTGAGCTTGGCCAAATGCCTGATAGTGGTTGAAATTAGCAAGACTCCTCCAATAAATCCTCAATGGAAGAGGTGGGATCCCTGCATAGGAACTCCCAAGTGCTAAGCAGCACTATTCTCAGCTAAACAACAGAGAATGGTATATGTCTAAACATACACTATACTTAGAAATATGCACAATCAACAACCCTTTCTTGCTCCTCTCCTCCTCCTTTTAGAATATGGAAGCCTTGTCAAACCCTAAACCACTTCAATGAATTAGCTCCTTTCACATGAGGAGCCTCCATATAAAACTGCGTTGTCCATCCATGAGGTGCATTGAATCTAGACTACGTTATAGATTTGGTCAAGGTTGACCTAGTCTCATAGCTCAAACCCATTCACACCTACAAGTGTTTTGTTTACATGGCCCATATTTATCCTTGTTCACATGGGAATTGATTTATTCATTTATTTTCGGGAGTTTTACATGTCCTCCTTTATTCATGTATTCAAAAAATAGGAAATGAAACAAAAATGTATATTCCTCTTAGCTTAGGCTAAGTCAGAATATTACATGATCTTTGAGAATGAGGGTATGAGGGTGATAGTCCCCCTAGACCCTGTGCAAGGAGAGTGGTATACAGAATCGGTGCATGAAGGAGAGGATGTGGATCACATTTATAAATTAACTGCTCAAGACGAGGATTGGATCAACCCTATGGCTGATGGTGTGATTTGTTAGGAGAAGGACAGTGAATGCCTCTCTATGTAATATTCCAAAATTAGCATGCAGCTAATTGGAATATTGATTTTTGTTGTTTACAATTAGGAGATGAATAAATGGGTAAGGAGGCCCATGCATTTCAGAAATAGGAATAAAATCCCTCATAATGTGAGAAGGGATCATCATAGGAGCTGGATTTCACACCCTCATGTGTGAAAAGGGACATTTTCATGTGGACAAAGTCAAGTTTGACCAAGTCAATGATGCTGGAAAGGAAGGTGGAGATCATCTATGGAGATAGCATAGTGATAGTGGTAGGAAGATTCCTTGGTGGAGGAAACCCTAATGAGTGGGACCCATGGTGAGAGGGCTTCCATTTGTATAAAAGGAGAGCAAGGCAGCCATAAAAAGACATGATATGGTTTATTGAATTTTGGTCTACATGCCTATTATGCTTTCTTCAACTATTTAGTTGAGATTGTTGTGCTGCTTAGCACAAGGAATTCCTGTTTATGAATTCCTTCTCCTTTCAAGAGAGGCCTCTTGAGGGAGCTTGCATTTAATTTCTCCACATTCAGACTTAAGGCCAAGCCACCTCCTTCAGCTACATCATTATTTCTACAGAGTATAACATTGTGTTGTAGGGTGTTGCAATGGAGGTTTCACAACACCACTTCCAAAGCTTATTTTTCAGAGGAGGAAGCTTTCCTTCCTTTCAGAGATCAATGAGGAAGCCTTTGGAGCAGATTTCACTATCTCGGCATCAGGCCAATGATTTTCTTCCACCTACAGCACAATATCCCTCAGTGACTACGTTATCTCTGTGACCATTTATAGTGAGGGGTTGCAGTGTTCATTTGGAGGGTGGCATCTTTAGTGTTAGGATCAGCCTTTCATTTGGAAGATCCTTCGGAGGAGGTCTATTCATATTGTGCATCATATTCAACCATCTCCATCCAGTTCTTGAGTTTCAACTGCTATTCAATCCTAGGACTGTAACTCCGGCATTTTTGCCACTTTGCATATTTCAAGAAATCCTTTCTGGATTGTCTTGAAATTGAGTTTGGGAGTCTAGATCTTCACTCCCAACATTGTATGAGCCATATATTTACAGATGTATGTTATTTCACATTCCAATGAATCAGTGTACCATATATGACTGTGTTGTACATGTTCATGAACATTCTGCAATATAGCAGCATTTCACTTTTGGCATATGTATTCATGGGAGGCTTGTTTGCCTTGATTATTTGAGTTATGAACACTTCTATTGTACTCATTTGCTGCTGATTTACATAATAAAATGGCTCCATGGTTTCCATACATTTTGGTATGATGTTATTCACTGCTATGTCCATTTTTATGTTTTATATTGCTATTATTTCCAATTTGGAATATTACACTCTAACTCTGATGGGGAGATAGAAAACCGACATAATCGGTTACATGATGTATCTGCATTTCGATGTCTCAGGATCAAAAAAACCTTCTGATGTATCTCCTAAGAGGTAAGAGAACTACCCTAATTTGATGGTTCTGGTAGTATTCGGGAGTTTTTGAGGACATTTGAAGCAGAAATCTCAAGGGAGCGAAGGATGTGGGCAATTAACCTAGCCATGCATGCAACCCCTATGAGGTGGTGGGAAACTCATAAGGGGACGTTCCAGGATTGGGAGGAATGTTGCGAAATAATGGCCTTGCGGTTTGAACCCTCGGTTCACCTATGCGTGAATACTTTCCTCGGCCCAGGAGACCCACACAAGCACTTTTTTGCATGGATGGAGGGCTAGTGTGAAAAACTACAAACGAATGGGTCCACCTGTTCATTCATGCCTTGGGGCCAATCCCCACCGCATGGTATTTAGATGTAGAACTACATCAGCGCACCTATCATTGGGAAACCTTAAAGGATGAGTTTGTAGGAACGTTTGGGTTGATAGGTGGAACAGAGGCACTCGATGAACCCTTGCAGGATATAGATGCCTTAGTATTTGATGAATCACGCCCTCGTGCAACATATGGGGCACCAACCTGGGAGACACAAATGCAGGATATTTTCAACTGTCGTAATCTGTCAATGGAGGAATGTGATGAAGACCCTCAAAATATATCTATTCCGGAATCGGAGGGAGAACGTGCAGTTTCTCGACCCCCACTGTAGACTGTCGATGTGACTAAGCCTTTTAAGCTGTGAAAATTAAACATTGGAATGGAGGAGAAACCTAAGCTAGCTAAAATTGGGGACTACTAGGATGATGATACTGTTGGAAGAGTCGCGGAACTTATCACAAAATACCAGGACCTATTTCCAAAAAAATTCTCGGAACTCAAGGGGATTATAGGGGACCTATGGGTCATGCGCATCACCTTAAAACTAGATGCGTGCCCTGTTAAGAAGCGGCCTTATCGATTAAACCCCAAGTACAAGAAAAAATTCAAGGAAGAAATTGACAAAATGCTAGCTGTAGGTATGATCGAACCAGCCGAATAGTCAGATTGGGTAATTTCTATGGTGGTTTAGGAGAAAAATACTAAAGGAGAAATATGGATCTGTGTTGACTTGCACAAATTGAATGATTCCTGCGTACATGATCCCTTTCCTACGCCATTCTCCGATGAAATCCTTGATAGTGTGGGGGGGAAGGAAGCATACTCATTTACGGACGGGTTCTCAGGCTACCATCAGATCAAGATCGCACCTAAAGATCACAACAAGACTACGTTTTCCACTGAATGGGGATCTTTCCAGTACACTGTCATGCCATTTGAGATCCAAGAATGCCCCGCCATATTTTCACAAGTGGTAGTTGCAGTATTCAAGGAGTTCATCCACAAGTTTTTAGAAGTATATTTTGATGAATGGACCGTATTTGGGTTGGTAAAGAAGCACGTTTCAAATGTGCGCATGATTTTGGACGCCTGTAGAAAGCACCGGATTTCCCTGAATATTAAGAAGTGCAAATTTTCGTACCCTTCGAGATCTTGCTAGGCCATATAATCTGTCGACAAGTATTGATGGTTGACCCTGCCAAGGTAGTAGTTATCATCAACTTGGCAGTCCCTACAACTGAGAAACAACTGCACTCTATCCTCAGACATATAGGCTACTACAGGAAGTTCATTAAAGGGTATGCACTAATCACAACATCCATGGAAAAGTTTCTAAAGAAGGATGTTTCATTTTTTTGGGATGAGAAGTGTCAAAAGAGCTTCGAACTACTCAAGGAGAAGTTGGTCTCTATGCCTATCCTCATATTCCCTGATTGGGTGAAGGTTTTCCATGTTCATGTAGATGAATCAGGGATCACCGTGGGAGTTTTCCTTACACATCCTGGGGAAGGAGACATCGAACATCCAATTTCCTTTGCTAGTAGAAAACTCTCTAGCGCATAGTGCAACTACTCCACTATAGAGCACGAGGGGTTTTACATGGTGTACGGCCTACAGAAATAACAACATTACTTGTTAGGAGGGCACTTCAAGATGTTTACAGATCACTCGGCTTTGAAGTACCTAGTGAATAAGCCTGTGTTGGGGGGGGGATATTTTCCGATGGCTCTTACTATTTCAAGAATATGTTTTCGAGATCATCATAAAGATGGGGAAACTAAATGTCGAGCCCAACCACTTATCTCGAATTGAAAGTGGCGAAGAGCCAACTAACCTAGAAGAAGGACTGCCCGATGTGCCACTGTTTGCTATTAAGGTAACTGATGTGCACTTTGTCGACATCATTCACTTCTTAACTATGGGAATGGCACCTGCAGAGTATTTTTTATAGCAAAAGAAAGAACTGGTAACCCACGCAACGAATTTTACCATCATAGCAGGCCACCTGTATAAGCTGGGAGCTGATGAGGTGCTGCGAAGGTACGTCTTGGAGCATGAAAGGCATGCCATCTTAGTAAAAGCCTATGGGGGCATAGTAGGAGGTCACTACGCAGGGAAAGCAATGGTACAAAATATCTTGAGAGCTGGGCTATGGTGGCCCACACTGCATAGCGACTCTCATGACTATTGCAAAGACTGTGACACATGCCAAAGGACGAGAAGGCCTTCGTGCAAAGACGAAATGCCCCTGCAACAGCAGATGGCCCTACAAGCATTTGAAAAATGGGCTATCGAATTTTTGGGCCCATCAACCCACCAGGGAAGAAGACAAGTGTGCGCTACATCATCACTGTGACTGATTATGTAACCAAATGGGCCAAAGCACAAGTTGTGAAGGATTGCACGACAGATACTGCTGTGCACTTCATTTTTGAACATATTCTAACCAGGTTTGGCTATCTAAAGGTCCTGATGAGAGATAGGGGTACACATTTTGTTAATGAAACAATACAGCCCTTGACTGAAGAATTTAGGATCCACCACGCGAAAAGCACCCCGTATCATCCACAGGAAAATTGAGTTGTAGAAGATTTTAATAAAATATTGTAACATGCACTGACCAAGGTCTATAATTTCAATCACAACGACTGGGACGTGTGCATCCCTTCATTCCTTTAGGAATTTCGAAACACCTGCAAGAAACTGATTGGGAAAACACCGTTTAGGATGGTTTATGGAAAGGAGGCCATTATGCCCATGGATTATATTATGCCTAGCCTGCGCATGACAGCTTTCACGAACATGGTGGAGCCTAATATCATGGAGGAGAGTTTAGCGTAGCTCATGGCCTTGGAGGAAGACTATTTCATTGCTAACTTCCCTCAGCAAGTTCAGAAGACCCGGGAAAAAGCATGGCATGATCGACATATTCGGAAAAAGATCTTTGCGGAGGGAGAATTGGTCCTGCTATATGATAGCTAGTTTGCGAAGTACCCAGGGAAGTTTCGTTAGCACTGGCTAGGTCCCTATATGGTAAAATAAATTACTGATGGAGGAGCTTTTCGATTAGCCACGCTGCGCGGTTATATGATACCAGGATATGCCAATGGTAGCCAGCTCAAGCCATACTAGATCAAATGACTATATGGACGGAGTAGTTGTATGAGGCGGAGTACACGTAGGCAAGGGGACAAATGTAGGTGGGACCATGGTATGCACAGGGATCATTTGTAGGTTTGGAAACCCGAAGAGGTGCATTGGGAGCACAGGGGTGTGTTAGGAGCGAGGGAGATACGTGGGAGTATAGAGGTGTGCAAGGAGCGAGGGAGCTACGTTGGGAGCACAGGGGTGCGTTAGGAGCGAAGGAGGTGCACTGGGAGTGCAGGGGTAATATACAACTATGAAAAATAGCCATTGGAATAGTAAAACTGGGTAAAAAGCAAATTTTACTGTTGAAAGAAGCAGGCAGCCGACAATTAATGAGGTGATTCCCGGAGATTTTTTTACCATTTACTCGATGGTAAGTTTCTGATAAACCTCATCCAACCATTGGTTGATTTCCAAGGCTATAAAAGTAGAAGGTTAGATCAGAAGGGGGTTCCGTGCATCTTGAACAGTTTGTGCTTTGTGAAACTTTGTAACTATTGCACTTTTTTAATGTCTGGATGAGCTAATCCTTCTAATAGTAGCAATCCTGAATTCATCTTCCGAGCAAGAATGACGACAACTAATCCGACCGAGTCTTCGCAGATCACAGTCTCTACTGATGAGGTGGAATAAGTCACCCCTTGGGTTGAGAAGGTTGTCTCCACACCTAGCAAGGGAAAGCAGGTAGAGAAGAAGAACAGGAGGGGAAAATGCCAGGAGCAAGGGTCGGGGGGGGACTGTGAAATGGGCCAGGGTGAAACCATGTACCTCGCTGTGAAACGTTAAATCCCCACGAACGGTGCCCCAGGCACATTCGCCTAACCCTTCAAATAGACCTCTGTCTGCTCAAGAAGAGGCCTGGATCGCTGAACTAATAAGTTGGCTACCACCCTATGTTCGGCCTCGCAAGCCCTCAATGTGCACACCCAAGAATCTCGATGGGATGCGCACCTATTTTCAGTTGCCTCTGATTCCGGGCAAGGTCCCTATCATTGGAGAGTCCTTTGGCAAGCTCGATGGTCAAATTCGACGATCATGACCTGACCAACTTGGACGCCTTTCTAGAATTGGCACCAGAATTATATATGGAAAGGGTATTGGAGAATGATGCACTGAAGGTAGTCCCTATGTCGTGGGCAAGTGGATTGGCTGGATCTGGATTATTAAATCTGCTGCAGATGCCTCATTTTGGCCACTACAATGTCACCGACCGACTCATGCACCAACTACTAACTCTGGCTCATGATGGTTGCTTATGGATCCAGGGTCGTATTCCCATTAATGCAGCGCTCATCCACTATATTACGGGTCTCCCCATGAAGGGGTTGAACCCCATGGAGCGCGTCGATAAGAAATATGAACAAAATATCCCTGATAAGGTGCATGATGATTACCACATTGAACGGAACACTAGGGGGTTCATGATCAACACTATCAGTGACCTCGGTGCGCACATGGGCACCTTGTTGTTAGCATGCAAAATGATGCGCAATGCCAAGTTGTCACGGTCCCCGCATATGTAATTTAGTTGGCTGGCTGCTGCGAGAAAGGGGTCTGCTTCAACTGGTCCCAGTTCCTGTGAAATGAATCTCTGTAGAATGTGCACGAAGCCTAGGATCATGGAAGTGAATTCTGCTACTCCTGGTTGCTTCTCCTCATCGCATTGGTCACATGGGAAGCCCCGAAATATTTGGTCCTCCCTAATCTAGAGTCGGATATGTGCGAAGGGGCACTGTATGCGAATCTATGGGATTCAAAGGATGAAAAGTGCATTGAAGATAATAAGGTCTTCTGGGTCCTATTTCAGGGCGGGCTCGCCGCTGCCATCTACTCTTGGTCACACTTCTCACCAAAAATCTATGACAAGTACAAGAGTATCATAGCATTTCAAGTCACAATGCACAATGTGCAGATCTGGGGCTGCAAGGATCCAACATGGGTATCATTGCCGTATATGGTTGCTGACGAGGAGATTGACCGCCTTATTGCTACTTGGCCTCCACACTGGAAAATAGGCTTCAAATTAGGTATGCAGGACACTGTAGGTACAAGCACCAAGAAGATAACCCCACTCGACACTACCAAAGAGACCGAGGGATAGGGAAATTATGCTGAAAAGGAAGTGGAGCCAGAATCAAAAAAGTAATCGCAGCAAGATCTGGGCACAAAGGGTCTGGATGCGGGGGATCCTGACTCCCCTCGAGGTACAAAACAGACTAGTGACCTTGTTAAAGGCCAAAGGAAGAAAAAACAAGCTATGAGATTGGATCGGGAGACTGGGACTACTCTGATAGACGAGGATCTGGAGCATATCGCGCACGTAGTCACCTTGGCCTCAAAGGATATATGGCTGGCTTTGGAAGAGTAACAAAAGACCGCGGTCACTATGCTCCAATCTAAGCTTTGAGGTCTCGAGCTCAAAACCAACACCCTGCATACAAGTATGATTCAGAAAAGGCTACCCCCAACGTCAAGCAGCGAATTGATCAGCATAATGGAAAGCTTCCTCTGCTCCCTTCCAGGCGCAGCATTCATCCTAATCCCACCTTCCTTAGGAGCGCAAGTCCAGGCCTATGTAGAGGTATAGTTGGATTTAAACCGACTGCCGCACGAACCACTACAAGTCCTCCATGCATCCCTGTTTGAGGAGATTCAACACAGAGATCGCCGGGTGCACCAGCAGCTCAGTACAACTGAGTAGACGATTTTGGGGAAAACTGCTGAGGTGTCCCAGGCACAGGCTACATGCACCCTTGTCGCCACGCAGCAGACTGACTAGAATGCCTAATCAGTAGGCTCTGCGCAGATGTCACTAAGGATATCGCAGGTTCTGCTACCCCCTAGGCTAATATTGAGGGTCTTGTCGCAGCACTAAAGGCTTCAAGGACTAAAATTAAGAATGTTAAGATAGAGATGGAACAACAAATTTTTGCCTTACAGGCCAAATTGCAGCCAGAGACTCCCCCCGAGGTAAGATCCCAGCAAGCTATGCTAGTCACAGAGGCCACAAATACTATCACTGCTCAGATTTCTTAGGGCGTAGAGCTATTGGAGACAGCCATATAGTTATGGTCCAAGGTACAACATGACCCTCTCCTCCGTGACTTTACTCAAGAGCTACGCCAGAAGGAGGAGGAGTTTGAACAGCTCGAAGCTACTATGTCCACTTTGGTTCCAACTCAGCGCCTGGCATGACTGTGTACTAGCCACACACTTCGGGATGACATTGAAGAGCTCCGTCACAAAAATAAGGTTCTCAGTGACCACCTTAAGCCTTGGCCCGATGAAGCCCTCAAGCTCTCTCAGGAAGTGGATGTTGCTGTCAAACAACTGAACCAGACATTGGAAAGTGTCATGGCTGCTATAGAAGGTCCAACTTAGAAAAATTTGGTGGATATTGCTTAGAATGCTGTTGCGTAGAGCGAAGGAGTGCTTCCCCCACTGGTTGATGTGCTCAAGCAGTTGTAGGTGAAGATGCAAACCCCACTGCCGTAGTGACTTGGGATGAGTCACAAGATTGTGCTAGGGGCCTATTGGAATGGGGTTCCCTAACCTATGTTTTTGTATAATTTTGTAATATTTGGTCCTGCGTAGGGTATTTTGGGTGGGTCAAATCCCCTAATGTTTTGTAATGGGTTAAAGGGTAGCTCTAGGGTTTGCAAACCACGGTTTGCAGACCATAGGATAGCGAAGGCTATGATACTATAAATACGTAGATATTTGGGTCTAGTAAGTAGATAAATCGATAGATTGATGCTATGGACGAATTGTTAAGATATGTTTGGGTTGTTTTGGGTAAGGACTCCTGTTGGTTGTGTGCGCGGAGATCCTCAGTCCCGCTGTGTGCGGACCCCGCTAGGTTGTGTGCACGGGCTATGCTTGGGTTGTAAGTATATTTCCAATGCTAATGAATGAGAAATATATTTTAAGTACATTTGTGTTATCTGGATTTATTGTGTTTACTGTGGAAGTGTATCTGTGATATTAATTTATGCCGCGAATGTATCTGTGATTGGGAATTGGCTGTGATTATAGTTCTGTGATAGTATTTGCTAATGCGCATGTGGATGGGAATGTATTGACTAGATATATTAGTAATAATAGCTTTGCTATGGTTAAGTGTTGATTATACTATTAAAGAGCTATGAATAGACCCATTATGTGCGAACCTACTAAGCTGCAACACAGATTTGCCTCAAATTACCTACTCTCTCCCAGGGTGCAGAAACCTAGTTCCAACACCCTCCCATACTACTTCGGGTGAGACCTTGGCCTGCACAAGTAAGTCATTGCCGAAAGGGCCAGTAGTATAGGGTTTTTTTAGCAAACCTTAACCTTTGAACCTGGGTCAAAACCCCTCAAGCCAACAGTGTGTATAAGGGCTAGGAAAATTTTTTCTTCGGGTTCATATCTTAAGGCAGGGCTCGATAAGTTCTTATTGACATAATAAATTACTTGTTCTTTACCATAATTTTTGCCTTGAATTAACACCCTGAATATGGCGGTTTCTGATGCTAATAGGTATAGGGAGTAATATTTGTCATAATTTGGTGGGTTGATCAATGAGGTTGAAGATACTGTGATGTTTAGAGCCTCAAACGAATTTTTGGCATGGTCGTCCCATTTAAATGGGATATCCTAATGAAAGAGGTGTAGGAATCCTTGTGTACAAGTGGTGTAATCTGGGACAAAGCATCTCAAGAAATTGGCTTTCCCCTGTTGTAATATCCCAAATAGGGAATGCAACAACACATGAACATAAAATTGAAAGTAGCAGTGTAAATCAACTAATAATCATTGGAGACCAATATGGAGACATAACATCATGTATTATATCATAAAATCAATACGGAATAGTGAGGCATGAATCATATACAATGAAGGAACAAGCCTCCCATAAGAAATCACTTCACAGATGAGTTGTTGTCACAATACAAGAATGCCAGAGACTGCTACAACATAGTTAAAAACACACTGCTACAACAAAATGATGTAAAAAATATGCAGGGTTGTTATAAGCCTCAAAAGATATGCCCAATATAGATCTATGCTATATACCAACTCCTACCAAGAACCTGGAAAAGGGTTTTCAGAAATACACTCTATACAAGATGAGATCTAAAGCCCAATGGCTAAAGATACACTTCAAAAATGAAGACAAGAGTATAGAAGGCTAAAGTATAATAGATTTAAATTATATCCCCTCAAAGGCCTCCTCCCATGAAAGGATGAACCCCTTAATCACAAGGAAACACTACAGAGAAACCACAAGATCTTCCATTGGAGCTGCCTTCCAAAATAACGCATTCCCTGGCTAGAACAACACTAGAAATGATGGGAAACGTATGACCTGATGCCAAGGATCTGAAATGTGCCCAAGAACTCTCCAAAAAAATCTCCCAAGAGAAGGAAACCTTCCTCCTATGAGAAAATAGCTCAGAAAGTGGGATTCCAACCTCTCCACTGCTACACCCTGCAACACATCACAATAACCTGCAGAAACTGCGCTGATCAAGAAAGTTGTAGCTTGGCCTGAAAACCTGATGTGGAAATTAATAAAATAATCTTCCAAGAGGCCTCTCAAGGAAAGTGATGGGATTCCCACTCGGGAACACCCGATGCTAAACAGCACAGCAACCCTGCTAAACAGCAAGAGGAAGCAATAGTCTAAGCAGACCAATATCAAAATAATAATCTAAATCATGATCTCAGATGGTTTCCATCCTCTTCCTTTAATAGAATATGAGATTTCTTGCCCTTGGCCCCACTCAATTAGGTCATTTCCTTCATGATATCCATCTCCCTCCAAAACTGCGTTATTCCTCAATTAATCTCCACTCCTCCTTAACAGCGTTGTTGACTTGGTCAAAGTTGACTGAATCAACATGATATAATCCCTGTTCGTACTTGGAGGTGCTTTATTAATCTACTAAAAGGGTCTCCTTTCACGCTTAAAGTGTTTTTATTGCTGCTTAAGAGACTTATGGGCCTTCCTACCCATTTATTCACTTACCTAGTGATAAATCCAACTATAATATTCCATTTAGTTTAAGGCTACATTTTTGGAATATTACAGTCCTCCCCTCCAAAATGTTGCTTGTTCTCAAGAAAATATAAAGGTGGAGCGAAATTCCTCCCTTCCTCTTCTTTTGGCCTCCTCGTCAATAGCTTCCACCACAAATCAACATAATATGAAATAAATCTGCCCTCCAATGGTTCCTCCCAAGTATGCAAAATGGTGTACATCATGAGAAAGTGGAAGGTGTAAGTGGAATCCTTCTTGTTGTCCAATGGCCTCCTCAAGGTAGGAGTGATGATAAACATAGGGAATATCATCCCCAATGAGAGTCTTCCATGCCCATGCTATCATCCAAATGAAATGATCCATTCTAGGTAGCTCATCAAATAAATCATCAACCCCTGATTTATGCAATGTGTTGGGGTTGCATGGAGAGATTAGATTTTCCCATCCAAGTTATTTCTTCCTCCATTTATGGTAAGTATGGGTTTGTTTCTAACCCTGGGCTAAAATTTCATGATCTCCAAGAATGGCCCAAGTGACCCCATCAAACAAATAAGCCATGAAGTGCCTCCTCCAAAAACTCCAACTCTCTAGATGGCTCTTCCAACATGAAGGAAAGATATGTAGTATGGAAATCATGGGCTACCCATTGTTTATCCTGAAACATGCATCATGTAAAGTAGGGAGAATAACACTCCCAATGGGCACCTTCACCCTTTGTGCCACTCTCCCAACAAAGCTTCCCCTAAACATAGAAACATCACAAAATTATGGAAGTATAAACCAATGAAAATAAGTTGCCATATGACAACCGAGAGGTGGATCATAGTTCCACACATGGAACTAGCACAGTGCATCCCCTGCTTACCTCAAATCAAAGACTAAAAAGTGCTATCCCAGCCACTTGTTTTCTTCCACAATTATTCTATAAGATAAAATCATGAAGGTACAATGTGGTGTTGATGGTGCACACCAAGAATCATATGGCTTCCCCCACAAACCACCAATAAAATAGCCAATCCCAATGTTGCAAGTGGCTTCAAGTACATCATCGTATAATATGCAAGAAGGTATAATCCTCCTTGGTACAACATGCTGCTCATATAAAGTAAAGAAGTACAAAACATAATGTGAAATTGTACCTTCTCCACCATGTACTTGGGACCTTGATCTGAAATGGCTCAACCGGAAATTCTCCCTCTGTAATGTTCCAAAATTTTAGCTTCCAAGCTAAATGGAACATTAGAGTTAGCAACAGCTGTAGCCGGTAAATAAATGGGTATAAAAGCCCATAAGTCTCCTAAGGAGGATGAGAATACTCCAAATTTTAAAGGACACACTCTTTCTAGCCAAATAAAACACCTCCATGTGTGAACAAGGTTAAATTGAAGCTGCTTTGAATAAAGTCAACAACGCAGTTTTAGTGGAGGAGGAATCCTAGGTTGGAAAACGCAATTTTGGAGGGAAAGGTAGCTTGGGTTAGAAGCAACCTAAGTGAGTGGGGCCAAGGGAAATAAAACTCACTTATGATATAAGGAAGAGGATGGCAGCATTGTTCATCATGTTGTAGATTATTCTCATTCTTGGCTGCCAAGAATTGTTGCTGCTTGCTACTTAGCAAGTTGCAATGTTGTTTAGCACTGGGTGTTCCCGGACGGGAATCCCACCTCTTTCCTTTGAGTAGCTCATTGGGAAAGTTTTTATTCATGATTCCACATCAGGTTTTCAGGCCAAGCTTCAGCCATCTACATTAGCACAGCTTTTCCAGAGATTGTGCAGTGTTGCTGGGTGCAGTAGTGGAAGGGATTGAAATCTCGGCTTCTGAGCTAGTTTCTCATTGGAGGAAGCTTTCCTTCACTTGAGAGATCTGTTTGGAGAGCCCCAGAGGATATTTCAGATCTGTGGTATCATACCACACATTTCTCTTACCCTCCCAACGTTGTTTTTGCTAGGGAGTGTGTTTTTTAAGAGGCAGAGTTTATTGCATGGTTTGGTGGCTCCATTGCTGAGTTTCCTTGTGATTGAGAGGTTCATCCTTTCATGAGAGGAAGCCCTTGAGGGTTATACATCATATAAGACATATTTCATCCTATTTCACTCATGTACTTCAGTGTTGTGTGATTATTTAGTAATTTTCTGAATATCACATTTTATATATAGAGTGATTGACAAGAAACCCTTGCCGGTTTCTTTTGTATTTTGTAAAGGGAGATTAGATATTTATTATTCAGAATTTTTTATCAATAAATGAGTAGATATATTGTTATTTGACCATTTTATGTGTAAACCCTATCTTATACCGCGTAGTCCCTTGAGCAGCTACTCCGGCATTTTGCAGTCTTGGGGTTTTCACTAGTTTTGGATACACTAGTGTGGAAGGTCTGTTTGGCCCACCTATTTTGATTTGCTTTAGCTCTATTCTTGGATTTACATTGCATATTGATTATTTTATGGGATCCAAGATTCCATTTCAGTATTTTTTTGCATATGTTGCTGGAATAGCATTTTTCATGCATGATTTTTTAGCAATCCTAAAAAAGGAACATTACACCCTCACCTCCAAAGAGTAGGGAAGTGGCTATGAAATCCTCTCCATCACCATCTAGGCTATGCATATCTCCATATTTTGATATATATCCTGCTGGATGCCCTCCCAAGTGAACTCCTCCATCAAAGTATGAAATGCATCTAAGTGCATGGAAAGAAAGTCCACATGTGCTGCATGAAGTAGCTTCCTCTTGAGCTCAGAAACTCTAGTCAAGAAGATTCTACCATAAGAATAGATGACCTCACCAATAACCATGTATCTATCATCTCCCTCTGGGTCATCAAGTATCCTACAAGCACCAAGATCCTTGGAGTACTCTACCAAGAGTTGAGACCTCCAATATGGATCAATCCTCTTAAGAGACAACACTGATGATATGAAATGTGAAGCTACCCACATGTTTTTTCCCTCTCCTTTGACATCCCTCATGCCAAATTAATCCTCCAAAGTGCTGCCATACCCATCATGTAGCTGCTCATGCTCAAATAGTAGTGGTGACCTTTGGAAGTGGGCCTCCCATGAGAAGCTACTATCCAAAAATAGCCTCCTCATCTTGGCCAATGCGAGCATGAGTGGCCTCCATCTACTCCAAAGTATGGAGGATTCCTTCCTCAAAGGAAGTACCCTCTGTTTCTCCAAATCCATGGAGCAACTCTCTTGCACCATAAAGGTGCCATCCTCCATCACTGCAGCAACGTCTGTCAGTGCAGTATATGTAGTGAGAGTGGGTAATGCTAAAAATGGGAGAATGTATCCCTCCTCCTCGAGTCTATCCCAAACTCTCTGTGCTATACTAGACTCCTCCAAAGTCTTCACCTCTACAGAATCTAAGAGTGGTGAACCAAATGGAAAGATGTCTCTTACCAACTCCCGATCTAGTGGCCTCCCGGGTAGAATGCTTCCATGTAATGAGACATCAATGTCAAGAGTAGATTGTACATATGGATGCGAAACTTTGCACTTTCCCTCATAGCGCAAATCAGTTTACCTCTTCTTTGCATTAGCTCTTTGAAATAGATAGGGGTGTGTGCTCCTCATTAAGTGATGATGATCTCCCTCCCTACCTTCTCCTTCCATCTGCAATGTCTCACAAACATGCTAGTCATTGATTGTGTTTTGTCCTCCATATGTGAGATCCTGGGGAACTTCTTGCAATGATACAAGAATTCCTCTTGTTGGAGCATGTGCTCCTCCTTCCTCTGCATGAGGGACTAGATATTCTCTAGATGTGACAACGTTGTTTCCCCCATCCTTCTCTTCCTCTTCAATATGAATGGGAGTCACCTACTCAATAAGAGGATCCTCTTTTGGAAAGAATATCTCCATGCCCTCAAAAGTATGAGATATATATCATGCCTCTAATAAGGTGTTATGCAAGACATGAGCCTCTTCAATAGTTTTCTAAAATGGATTTGAGTTTATAGGCCCTTCCAACTAATGTGAAAGTTCTGTTTGTCTTGGTTTGTTTGGTTTCACCAATAATGTTCTAGAATGTTTTCCATAAAACCTCTCCATTAATCTCTTAGTGAACTTTGCATAATATGAAGTATTTTCATTTCTTAATGAAAAAGATTCAAATATCCACCAAGCATAGGCCTTACCTTCAAAATGCAGCGCTGCAACTTTGATGGCTTCATCTTCAGAAACTTGGTGTTGTTGCAAATAGGTGTGTAGCTCCTCCACCCAAGATTTGGATGAACATGTTGGTGATCCATCAAAAGTAGATAGAGAAAATATATCCATGTCATGCTGCTTTCTCCTCTCCACCTTGATCTTGAAAAACTCTTGGAAAGTGATATGATCTCTAAACTTCTTAGTTTGAGATTCATACTCTTGCAGAAAATTACTAAGAGTTTCCCTCCTTGGAATTTCATCTTCTCTAAACTCTCTCATGGTAGATCTGGACATTTGACTGCGTTGTGCATAATAGGGTGTAGCTGCATGCTCACACCTATCATGTGAAAATACAGATTTGGCTCTAGATCCAAACTCCTCTGGAGATTCCATCTCCATTCTCATTTTTTTGAGATCTCCTTTAATGCTCTGTATAGATTCAGAAAGAAGCTTTGAGAGCTTCTCCTCCCTTCTTCCTCCAAATATTGGGGTCTTCTCTTTGTCCTTTTTGTACATCTCTTCTTCTCCTTCTTCTCTTGATAGCATAATGGTTGAGATTCCATAGGTTGAGCTAAGATTATGCTCTGATACCACTGTAATATCCCAAATAGGGAATGCAAGAATACATGAACATAAAATTGAAAGTAGCAGTGTAAATCAACTAATAATCATTGGAGACCAATATGGAGACATAACATCATGTATTATATCAGAAAATAAATACAGAATAGTGAGGCATGAATCATATACAATGAAGGAACAAGCCTCCCATAAGAAATCACTTCACAGATAAGTTGCTGTCACAATATAAGAATGTCGAAGACTACTACAGCATAGTTAAAAACACACTGCTACAAAAAAATAATGTAAAAAATATGTAGGGCTGTTATAAGCCTCAAAATATATGCCCAGTATAGATCTATGCTCAATACCAACTCCTACCAAGAACCCGGAAAAGGGTTTTCAGAAATACACTCTATACAAGATGAGATATAAAGCCCAATGGCTGAAGATACACTACAAAACTGAAGACAAGAGTGTAGAAGGCTGAAGTATAATATATATAAATTATATCCCCTCAAAGGTCTCCTCCCATGAAAGGATGAACCCCTCAATCACAAGGAAACACTACAGATAAATCACAAGATCTTCCACTAGAGTTTCCTTAAAAAATAATGCATTCCCTAGTTGGAACAATGCTGGAAATGATGGGAAATGTATGGCCTTATGCCAAGGATCTGAAATATCCCTAAGAACTCTCCAAACAAATCTCCCAAGAGAAGGAAACCTTCCTCATATGAGAAAATAGCTCAGAAAGTGGGATTCTAACCCCTCCACTGCTGCACCGTACAACACAGTACAATAACTTGCAGAAACTGCGCTGATGAAGAAAGTTGTAGCTTGGCCTGAAAAATTGATGTGGAAATGAATACAATAATCTTCCAAGAGGCCTCTCAATTAAAGTGAATTTATTCCCGCTCGGGAACACCCGGTGCTAAACAACACAACAACCCTGCTAAATAGCAAGAGGAAGCAATTGTCTAAGCAGACCAATATCAATATAATAATCTAAATCATGATCACATATGGATGCCATCATCTTCCTTAAATATAATATGAGATTTATTGTGCTTGACCCCACTCAATTAGTTCATTTCCTTCATGAGATCCATCTCCCTCCAAAACTGCGTTATTCCTCAATTAATCTCCACTCCTCCTTAAAAGCATTGTTGACTTGGTCAAAGTTGACTGAATCAACAAGATATAATCCATGTTCATACTTGGAGGTGCTTTATTAAGCTGCTAAAAGGGTCTCCTTTCACACCTAAAGTGTTTTAATTGTTCCTTAGGAGACTTATGGGCCTTCCTACCCATTTATTCACCTACCTAGTGATAAATCCAACTATAATATTCCATTTAGTTTAAGGCTAAATTTTTGGAATATTACACTTGCAAGCTTTGTATTTGCTTGAGGTTTTTTGGTGGTGGCACATCTTTGATTTCCTAGACCTTGAGGAGGTCCACATTGATCGCTTGTTGGGATATGATAAATCATAATAGTCAAGACGCACCTGAGAGGGTTCAAGCGCATGTTGTAATGTTGGCATCTTTGGAATACCAACCGTAAATCCTTCAGATGATCACTTCGCTTCTTGGATCGAGCGGTGAGGTCATCCAAGTAAGTGAAGATAAGGTGAGCTAGGTCATGGAAGATAATGTTCATGGCCCACTGGAAGGTGGCTCCAACATTTTTAAGACCGAATGGCATAACCTAGTATGTGAATGTGACCCAAGGGGTGGTGAATGTTGTCTTGTATCGATCAGTATGTCAGATTTGAATTTGGTTATACCCTGAGAACCCGTCCATGAAGGACAGGGCCTTGTGACCGGTGCAATCATCAATGAATTGGTCGATGAACGGGGTAGGGTAGTTTTCCTTGGGAAAATAATTGTTCAAATATTGGAAATCAATACAGACACAAATGCTGCCCTATTTTTTCTTGATGGGAATAGGGTTAGAAACCCACGATATGTAAGCTATTGGGTAAATAAAATCAGCTTTGTGAAGCTTTTCGATTTCTGGCTTGATTTATTCTTCCTTAGATGGGTGCGATTGACGTTATTTCTAGTGTACTAGTGTTATGTCAGGCTAGGTGTCAATATGGTGTTCTAAGATAGTGGGGCTAAGCCTTGGAATTTCTAAATAATCCCATGCGAAGATTTCCGTATACTCTTGCAGAAAGTTTGTGTAAGTGACTACTTCATGTGGGAAGCATGCTTCCCCTAGTGAGATTTCTTCGATTTTTCTTAGTTTTGTCGAGATATTTACCTTGATGGTCAGTGAAATATTTGACATGTTCCCTTCTTTGAATGTGTCGGGTGCCGGGATGGGATTTTTTAACCAGTCTACTTTCCCAGATGGGAGGAAGTCTTTTGTCTCGATGGCATATATCTCTTGGTTTTCTGGGTCATTAGGACTTAATGTTTTTTCTGGAAGAAAAAGCGAGTGGTGATGCATTGCATCCCATGGAAAATCTGGTTCCGTCATGGCCTCTAGAATATCCTCGTCTGAATGGAAAAAGGCATCTAAGGGGGAGTTGGTTTGTGTGAGGCCATGAGGGGTTTTTTTGGCCTAATAGATTTGGTTGAAAAACATGAATAGGATTCCATAGTTGATGTTGTGGAACTAGATGAGGTGGACAGGGTGAAGAATAGTTGAGTTTGCACCATAGATGGTACAAATACCGTTGTATTTGTAGCAGTCTCGACACCAATGATAGATGAGAAGACAACACGAGTCTTGGTTCCCGTGCATGATGAGATGAATCATATGTGGTTTTTTGTGTGGTCGACATTAGATGGTGGAAAAATTTCCATTGCGGTGGCTTTTATGAGAGAAATATTATGTTCCTCACGTGGCATACTAAGGGTACTTGCGTTTTCATGGATTTGAAAGCTCTGCTGAGTGGAGAGGTGCCTAAATTTTTTGATTAAGAGGAAAAACTTTGTTTCATGATTGTGACTTGTGCAAATGGTGCATGGTGTCAATCTGCTTATCAAATAGATGGTATGAGAACCAATGCTACTCTTTGCGCCTAAAGTGGATGTTCAAAGATGATTGGGCATTGGGGCATGTTTGCACTTTTTCCATCTCTGAGTTTTTGGTTTTGGTTGGTCTAGCTCTTTTTGGGAGTTTAGACTTAAAGATTTCCTTGCCTCTCATAGGCTTGGGAGGCACTCACAATCCATCATATGGTGGAAATGTGAGAAAATCCTGCAATAGCAGTGCGTGATCTTCTCTTGATTGGAGAGATTGATCTCTGCGATGGTGGTGACCATGCGAAGACTGACAATAAGTCTCTTAATTTCCTTACATTGATTAATTCGGTGGTCATTTGATCGCACAACCCACATGTCTTCCTTGGCTGGTTTTGGGCCCTACTAGGATTATGAGTTGTCTTAGCCTTCCTAATGTTTTGGAAATGATGTGGGTTAGGCTACCTTGTGTTAAGTTGCCTTGACTGTAGACCAATTATATCCGGGTATTGGGCATCCAACGAGTGTATGGTGTCTAACAAAGGACGTACTTGGGAGATGCAAGTACAATGTTGAGTCTAATGGCTACCTTGAAAAACTAGACAAGACTGTCTTTCCTTGGTAATCTATTACCTTTGGACTGTTGGAGTGATTGGGTACCATTTTTGGAATGATTCTAGATCTGGGCATTGTGTGACCAAGTGGTTATGTGCGTTGCATAATGCGCAGGTTGGTATTATCCATGGAGGGTTTTTGGGATTGATGATGTGCCCCTCTATTGGCCTTTTTTATATTGACATGAAAAATTGTACCTGGTTGTCACATTTTCTTACATTTTCAAATTTTCCACGGATTCCAAATCTGATCTTCCTGCTGTGGCGAGGCGTACTATGGCCTGGCGTAAACTGTATAACGTTGAACATAATCAGGGGATATAGGGACAATGATGAAATGCGTGGTTACCTGAACACACCTGACACAAATACTAGACAGCTCATAAGCCATCATAGTATACGGGGTTGACAGGATACCATCTCTGAAATAGCACTAGGGTTGCACAATTAGCAATGAAGTGATCGTGCTCATCACAGAGTGCACAGAGTTGGATAGGAGCTTGAGGGTGATAAAGGGGGGGAGGTGGTCGTTCAGGTTTCTGCCTCTTCTCAGACACATATAATATGGTCCTTGTTGTTTCCATCCCTCGAATGGTAGTTTTTTTCACGAATTTCGTGTCCAAGCCGGCTAAGTCATAATTTTCAGTGATGAATCGTTGCATGAAATCCAACATGGACCAAAAATGATGGATGTGGGGAAAAAGATGCATGTGATGGTTTCTTCGAAAAAATTTACACGTATGTCATCGATGTCAGTCTAATTTTCTTTTGGAAACGTGAGGGATTTGGTACCAACGGGTGAACACCCTTAATTCGGGACACTATGTGACTGTAATATTCCCAAATGGGGAAAGCAGCAATATATCACATAAACATGGAAAGTAGAAGTGAACACATCAATACACCAATATGTGAGACAAATGTACAACCATCTTATTAAACATATCAACAAATAATAGGCACAATATCTTGAGGATCAAGTCACACAAGTAGTACAAAACAAGCCTCCTCTAAGAATATATGTCAATACATGAGAAATAGTTGCCATACAAATGCCCTGAGCTAAGACAACGTAGTTTTAGGGCAGAAATGCTATAGAAATGATATATCAATATGGATCTACTGTTATATAGATCAAAAAATGTCGAGAACAAAGATCTAAGCTCCCAAGCACATTTCCAAGATAACCCGAGAAGGGTTTCTTGAAATATACAAAATGCAGAAAATACAAATATGGCCCTAGGGATGAATAATCTATGCAACTGGATAAATGATATGAGGTTTCTGATCTGATCTGGAAATGTATGGAAAATCCTCCCATAGATTCTCCAAATGAGAGGTTGATCCCCTCACTGAAAAGCTATCTCCCCTAGCTAGGGCTCCAAACCCTTTACTGCAACTGCACACTGAAATAACGCAGTTCCTTCAGAAAAATGCATTGTAACTGATAGCAGTACCTTAAACTAATACTTGATGATGAAATAAGGCTCAGGGGTCCTCTTTTCTGGTCTCCCAATGGAAGGACACTTTCCTCCAACTAAAATCAAGCAAGGAAGTTATCCAAATCAAATCTCCACTGCTGCACCTTGCAACACAACACAATACTCTGCAGAAACTGTGTTGTACAGCAAAGATGTAGCTTGGCATCATGCTAGTTAGTGGACAAGGAATTTCAATACTCCTCCAAGAGCTTCTCAATGTAAGAGGTGGGATTCCCGACCAGGAACACCTTGTGCTAAACATCACATGCAATATTAGCTAAACAGCTGAAGAGAGAAACAAGTCTAAATAGACCATATCAAAATAATAATATCAAACATACCCCCTATGGCTTCCATCCTCTTCCTTATATAAGTTATGAGCTTCCTCACCCTTTTCCCCACTCAATTAGGTCACTACCTCTATGCATTCAATCTCCCTCCAAAATTGCGTTGTCCCACCATGAATGCCACTCCTCCATAACAACGCTATTTGATTTGGTCAAAGTTGACCCAATCTTCATGCTCCAGCCCCTTTTCACACCTAAGGGTCTTCAATATAGCTTTTATATGACCTCCATTCACAATAGGAGTGTCTTTTATTCCTACTAAGGAAATTTATGGGTCTCCACACCCTCTTATTCCTCTATTTAAGAGCAAAATCAAAATTTAATATTCCAATTAGATGTGTGCTAATTTAGGAATATTATAGTCCTCCCCTCCAAAATTTTGCTTGTCCTCAAGAAACTACAAGGATATAACTGAAGAGCCTCTCCTCTTCCTCCTGTATCATCCTCATATGATAATTTCCTTCAATAAACAAGATGCTCTCTCATCAATATGTCCTCAAGCTACTCCTCCCAAGTGTATAAGTATGCCTTTGGTGAAAATACCAAATGGCTCTCATCATGAACAAGTGGGATATCCATGGAAGAAACTATATGTGGTCTAGAGGCCTTCTTGAGGCATGGAATCTGAAACATATTGGGAAGCATCATTCCCATGTGAAGCTCCCATCCCCAAGCTATCATCCATACAAAATGATTCACCCTCCAACATGGAAACTCATGAAAGATCTCTTCCACCTTAAGCTACTGCAAAGGAGGTGGGCTACTTAGCTGAACATCATGGATCAAATTGTCCATCCCACACTGTCTCTCTCTCCACTTATGATAAGTGTAGAGCTGCTACTAAATTTGGGCTGCAATAATGTTTCCTTTATGAAGCAAAAAGGAAATTGGATCCTCAAAGACCCACCCTTTGGTTCTTGCCTAGATCATCCCATATATAATGAATATGAAATTATCATCATATGGAATCCAAATGAGAAAAGTGTTGAAGGTTTCATGTAGTGCTGGAAAAAACCAACAGTTTCCCAAATGGTCACATCACAGTTTTTCTAACTGTTGTTTCAAAATATAACATGGCAAGTTGTCTCCCCACAAGTTGCTAGTTGTGCATGTCATCTCATCTACTAGAAAATAGTAAATGGAATTTTTTATCAACTGAGCATAAAAATAATAGTACAACACTTGCCCCAAGTCATTCAAGAGATGGCTATCACCATCACTGATGTTCGTCCCAAAATGACCATGAAGCCCAAATAGATGCGTGCCCTCTTGTGGAGAAATGCATTGTATAGAGATGGTAAGAGAATGCAAATACTGTGTTAGATAATCAGCAAGTGCAAAAACACAACCCTTACCATATACTAAGAGTAAGATGATAATAAGATCCATGAATGAGCTCTCCATAGTGGTATGACATATCTCCATGAGAAGGAATGAACCATGTGCTGCATGCAAAGCATTCTTCTTATGCTTGGAGATCCAAGACAAGAAGATCATATCATGGTAATAGATGTCTCCATCCACTACTCCATCACTCTCATCTCCTACTTTTCCATCAAGTGCATCATATGTGAAGTGATCCTGGAAACACTCCATCAACAAACCAAAACTCTCAAGTGACATCACTATTGGCCTTTTAAATAAGGCTCCTGTCATCTCATAGCTCTATTCTTTGAAATTCCAAATGCCAAAGTCGTCTACCATAATGTTTCTATATATGGGATATTCCTTCCAAAGTGGAAGTACCTCTTGATCCTCCAAGGCTAAGGAGTAGCCCCTTTGTACCATGATTGTGCCACCACGATCTACTCCTACAACATCATGCAAAGTATGGTAGAAAATCAGCCCATACTCTCCCAAGAGTATCCAAAGCAACAACAAATCTTGTTTCCTCCTCACACCATCACCATATAGACCATGGAGCAACAACATGATGGTTGATATGAAGGATATCACATCACCCCAATACACCCAAACTTCTTACTGCCATATAATGAAAGTGCCATGCCAAGTCCCAACCATTAGCACACCCTTTGGGATAGGATATGCTACACGATGGCCAAACTATTTCAAGAGTAGCCAAAGAAGCCTTGCCTCTTGGTACCCTGTGTCATAGATCTACAAGTGGCTTTCCAGCCTCTTGCTCATCAACATCAGCCGTCCAAATAATGGTGAGTGTCTATCATCATGCTCCAAATTGGCATCCCTCCAATGAAGAATACCATCCTCCCAAGTCACATTTCTATCTTTGCATTTCATGGGATGTTGAAATGCAATATTCTGGAGATCTCCAAATGAAGACCACTCATCCATGACCAAGTTGACCCCATAAAGATCTAAATAAGTCGTAGGAAAAAAATTCTCATCAAAATGTGAATTTCTCATCAATAAGTATCCATCATAATAATGGAATATGTCATCCCTCATAAGATGTCCTCCATCAATCATTTGCCTATCCAATGTCACACAAGTAAAGGCCTCTTCTCCTCTGATTTCTTCTTGTTAAACTTCTTGATCAACTTTTGAGCAAAATCTGCATATGCAGTCACTCTTGCAGGACTCAAATGGCTGAACCACCAAATGTTTGCTTCACCCACAAGGTGCAGCACTAAAATCTCAGTAACTTCTCTTTCTACCACTAGATATAGTAGGAAGAATGCATCCAACTTCATTCCCCAAGATCTTGTTGTACATGTGGATGACCCATCAAATATAAGCAATAGAAATCTATTGCTGCAAGGTCTTCTTTCTTCTTTGAGCTGAATGAACTGTGGAGAGTTAGATTCTCCTTGAAAGCTCTAGGTTGAGACTTATATTCTGCAAGATACTCACTTAGAATCTCATGATATATGTGCCCTCCATCTCCATGCCTCTTGTCTTCCTCTTCAAAAGAAAAGGGCATAGTATGGTTCTTTGGAGCTCTATGCAATACCGGATCTTTCTCTTACTGATGGGAAGTACATGGAACTTCCTCATCTTGAAACCCTAGTGTGGTTTCATTGCTTTTCTCCACTTTTCTTTGCTTTACCTCCTTGGTGAGGTCCCTCTTAGATCTGAAAAGAGATGAGATTAAACTAATTATTTCCATCATTTTTATCTCTTTCTCCTTCTTCTTATTCTCCTGATATCATAATGGCTGAGATCCACAGGCTGAGCCAAGATTATGCTCTGATACCATTGTAATATTCCTAAATGGGGAAAGTAGCAATATATCGCATAAACATGGAAAGTAGCAGTGAACACATCAACACGCTAATATGTGAGACAAATGTACAACCATATTTTTAAACATATTAGCAAATAATAGGCACAATATCTTGAGGATCAAGTCACTCAAGTAGTAAAAAACAAGCCTCCTCTAAAAAAATATGTCAATACATGAGAAATAGCTACCATACAAATTCCCTGAGCTAAGACAGCATAGTTTTAGGGCACAACTGCTACATAAATGATATATAAATATGGATATTCTGTTATATAGCTCAAACAATGTCGGGAATAGAGATCCAAGCTTCCAAGCACATTTCCGAGATAACCCGGGAAGGGTTTCCTGAAATACACAAAATGTAGAAAATACAAATATGGCCCTAGGGCTGAATAATCTCTGCAACTAGATAGATGATAGGAGGTTTCTAATCTAATCTTTAAATGTATGGAAACTCATCCTATAGATTCTCCAAATGAGAGGTTGATCCCCTCACTGAAAATCTATCTCCCCCAACTAGGGCTCCAAACCCTTTACTGCAACTACACATTGAAATAATGCATTTCCTTCAAAAAACTGCGTTGTAACTGATAGCAGTACCTTAGACTGATGCTGGATGATGAAATAAGGCTCAGGGGTCCTCTTTATTGGTCTCCCAATGGAAGGAAAATTTCCTCCAACTAAAATCAAGAAAGGAAGTTGTTAGTCATCAGTAATTTTTTCTATTTGTAGATGACTAAATACTTGTCCTAGATTTCTAAAAACATGATTCATGAATATTGTGAGTTTTAGAGATCTCACTGCTTTCATTATCCTTAAAACAAAATTTTCACTATTCTACTACTCTGTCATTCCCTGGTTAGCCTATCACTCCTAGAAGACCTCTCATGGGCTTATGACACTCATCTCTATCCCTTTTTCACACCTATAACCTCAGTACTCTGTTTTTCCTATGCTTAACCCTTCCACTTTTTATCTAAGATTTTCAACCAACTTACTCCTTCTAATGTTCCCAGATGCCTCAAGCATTGATGGTCTCAAAATTATCTCTGTAGGCTCTTTAGATAAATCAAATACATTGGATTTTGGATCTTCAATACATCAAATTGTCAAAAACTTTGGTTTTCATAATTAAAGACCCTAAGCCAAGCATTGGATCAAAGACCAAGTCAAAGAGCCTCCCACTAGGTCACTAGGGTTTCATAGGTTGTAGGTTGTCTTTGGTGTTCCAAATCACTGTTTTTCATGCGCTAAAAGATGAATCAAAAGGTGAAAAAGATCAACACCTGTTTGTCCAAGTCATATCAAGAAAATCTTCAAGGAGGACTGGTTTTCCAAGAAAAAAAATCTGTAAAAGGAAACTATTCACTTTTGACATTTCTGCAGGAATATTTAAATAACTATCAGTAGAGAAATAGGTAAGGTAAGAGGTCTGCTGCTCATTAAAGGACATCCACAACAAAGAATGAGGAAGAAGCCTATGTTCAAAGATAAATCAGGGTTCCTAAGATTGATTGGGCCAACAGCATGCCAAACAAGGAGCCCAGACAACAAATCACATGGGTAGAGACACACCAGCACAATCAAGCATGAATTGAAGATTTTTAGAAGTTATAAATGGAAAAGGGAAAAAGGTGAGGTGAACCGAACATAAATGAATGAACTTGAAAGGGGTATAGAGAACTTACAATACAACACTAATGATTTTTCTCTAATAGCCCTAAAACCTAAGGTTTTGGAAAGATGGGAAAAGAGGCTGAAATGAAGATGTGGAGATTCCATGATGACAACAAAAAGAGAGTTTGAAGAGGCTCTTAAAGGTGACTTCTAGGGTTTGCCAAGATAAAGTTTTCACTGCCTCAAAGGGAAAGCATGAAAGAGTATCGGTATAAGGAAGGTCAAAGCCTTTATTTTCAGCCATTTTCCCTCAAATGATCAGAGGAATCAAAACATAGGGTTGAGGTTCAAGATAGACTGCCAAACTATTCATGAGGTCACTATTATGAAAGTGCCAAACTCCAAGAGTGACAGAAAGGGCCAAATCAGTATGACATGGCACCTGCAAATCAGAAGTGGCCAAAGAGAGTTATCATATAGGATGGTGAAAGTTGTGATGCTTGTCAAATATAGACTTATCATGCCTAGAGGTAAATGAGAAAGATGAAAAACAAAATTTTCATTCACCCATCATACCAATGGCCATTTGATCTCCAAGATAAAATAAGGAAGTCCTAAGGATGCTGTCATCATGAAAAGTTCCTAAAGGTTATGAAAGTGGGTGAAAGGCATGAACAAGCCAAAACACAGTGAATCACATAACTCAAACAAGCATCTGAAAAACAAGTTTTAAAGGCATCAATAGGCCAAAGGGAGTTAGAGTTCACCTTGTCAGAAAACTAAAGAGTAGCAAAGAAAAATGGTTAGGAGGAAAAGGGGGCCATTTGTATGTTTTTAAGTCACCCACTGCAAAAAGTAAATAGAATATCAGTGAAGTGATAAAGGGACTAAAACATTATAAAGTGGGTTTTTTCAAAGGATAATTTTTTTTCCTAAGACTATATAGAGTCAATTTTCTTATCACTTAACTCATTGTGCACTTGGAAGGAGCTAAAAAAAAACATTCAAGCGAGAATTTTTCCAAGTTTTTGTGAAAATCTGGGCAAGGTTACCAGCACTATGCTTTGGAGCAGGCGCTATGACTAGGGCACCTGGAGCTACACGTAGAGGAGAAATCGCAGTGTAAATTTACACTGTGCTACGCTTAGAGCGGAGCGCCCAATGCTTACACCTGGGCGCTACCCGTTCGCCCAGCAAGAGGACTAGACTAGCCCATTTTCTACCTAGTGCTATGCCCAGGAGACCAGAAAGCCTACACGACTTGTGTAGTGCTGCGCTCAGGAGCCCGACAGGCCTGCACGTGGGTAGCGCTGCACCCAGGAGCACCCGACTTGCCCAGATTTTTTCCCAGCGCTACGCTTAAGCAAAAAAATCCTCTTCCACCTGCAAAATTTCCCTCAAAAGGCCAAAAGACGCCTCCAAGATACTTCCAAGAACCTACAAAAGAGTTAAAAAATTGCTAAGTGGACATTTTTTCCCCTCCTCAAAGTGAAATTCATGAATTAATGGTTAAAGGAAAATGATTAAAACCTAGTGCCTAAAAACCCTAAGTTATCATGGTAAACCCTCTCTTTTCACCTCCAAACAAGAAATTGTCAGTTAAGGGGAGTGTGAATTAGGGTAACTGAAATCAATTCAAGATTAAGCCCTCCTCCAAGCTCAAAAAAAATCAGTCATAAACCCACCTCCATCTCACTCATTTACAAGAGTTGCCCTCACCATCATTTCATTTCACTCCTCCTACCTTAGTTTCACAAGCAGGCATGAGTTTGTCTAAAGGCAACCCTAGTCACCATGTCAGGAGAAGAAGGAAGTATGAGCAGTGGAGGAGGTCAAGTGCCTATGAGGCCAAAGCATAAGGGTGGGAAGGTTAACAGATTTGAGCCCCAAGACACAGTGGAGATTACTTCCTCCCTCATGATTTTCACATGCTTTCAAAATGTGGGGTATTTACAGTTTTGTGAAAAGGTCAAACAAGTGAAAAGTCACCATGAACTCACTAGGTTGTTTTTACTCAACCTACACCACAAACATTCAAGCCTTGGAGGGATAAACTTTGAGATATCATCAGATACCATTGCTCAGGCTACTGGACTTCCTGATGTTGGTGAGAAATGGTTCAAAAGGGCAAAGTTGGACATGAGTTTCTATGAGCCTTTCCCAAAGCCTAGGTACAAAGAAGGCTGCAAGTCTATTTTCCCTTTCTCACACTTACTAGAGAGGTATTCACCCCTAATGAAGGTCATCATGAAATAATTTACCTGTGAGGGGAGATAATCCAGGCTCTACTCCTACCATGTCAGATTACTCATGAATTTCACTAGGGTCAAGATGCTTCATTTTCCCTATTACTTGTATAGGAGTATAGACAAGATGTCTTTTGTTGTCCGAAGGAGGAGATATACCCAGAAAATGCATAGTTTTTTCCACCACTCCTTGATCAAGATGGTGGTACTACATTAGTTAGAGCAAAAAGGCATACCTTGGGATGTGTTCATAGCTCATGAGATATTCACAAGCACACAGCCTCATCATCAGCCTAGTCTGCCCTCATCATCTTATCCTCCTCCCTCCACTCCTCCATCACCTCCTGCAGATCATGCCTCATCATCTACACAAGCAGCCTCTCCTCAAGAAATCCTCCCTTTCCTCACTTTCTCTTGATGCATCAAAACAAAAAGGAAGTGGCAATGAACAAGAAAGTGCCAATGAGGGTGATGGTGACAATGAGTCAAGCCAAAATGAAGATGAAGGTGATGATGAGTTAAGCCCACAAGAGGCAGAAAACATGCAAACAGAGGAAGAGGATGACAATGAAGAAGATGAGGAAGATTATAGTGGAAATGAATTAGGAAGTGATGAAGAAGAGGTTAGCAATAAAACGGAAGATATGGAAGAGGATGACAATGATGAAGATGATGACAGTGAAGAAAATGAAGAAGCTGACAGTGAGAATGGATCAAGCAAAGATTAACAAGAAGTCAGCAATGAAGCAGAAGATATGGAAGAGGATGACAATGATGAAGATGAAAATAGTGAGGAAATGCAGAGGTTAAAGGCAGCAATGAGACCCATGAAGCAAACCTCGGTGATGAAGACTAAAACAAGGAAAAAAACAGTCATGATAGTCATGAAGACAGTGGAAAAATTGAAGAGGGTGATAATGAAAATGAAGATCACAACAATGAAGAGGCAAGCATCTTCAATGATGAACAAAGTGAAGATGATGATTATGCAAAAAATGAAGAAGAGGCTAATGACAGTCATGAAGACAGTAAATAAAATCAAGAGGTTGTCAGCCAAAATGAAGGTCACAACAATGATGAAAGCAAATTAAATGAAGAACAAATTTAAAATGCAAGAATCGGTGAAGAGGTTGAGAGTGATGTTGATGTTAAAAGCAAAGAGATAAGCAAAAATAAGGATGGTGAAGCAGAAAACATGATGATTGATGATACTAATGATGAAAATGAAGATTTTGTGACAACAAAAAGGATCACAGGCATGATCAAGACACCAAAAATACCACAATCACACCTCTTTCATTGACATATCAAAGAGGGCCAAGGCTTGTGTTTTCTTCCTCTAAAAGGCAAGGGACCATGCCATCCACCTTAGCTCAAAATATTGACAAGAGAAAACAAAAGGTAAAGGAAGAAGAAGAAGATAATGAGGTTGAGAGGGAGTTTGAAATCATTCAGGTGGGCAGTGATGAGGAGAATGAAGTAAGGATCTCAAACTTTCTCATCCAGAACAAAAATTCCCTCATTGAAGACCTCCAAGGAAATATGAATAGGGCCAAGAGTGTAAATGATGCCCTTGACACAGAGAACAGGCAGTTAGGAGAAAAAATTTCCATTTACCAAGCTAGAGCCATCAGGGCCTGGAAATAAGCCCAAAGGGCACAGGTAAAACTAGAAGAGTTCATGGGCACCTATGAGGAGAGTTAGGATGAAGAAGGGTAGTCTAGGAGGAGACCTAGAACTATGGGGTTGAAAAAGGCATTGGAAAAACAAAGAGAACAAGAATCAACCTTGCAAAGCAGCTCCCTCTAGATGAGTTGTTGGCCATGGAGATAGCACATGATCGGGAGCCTTCATTGGAAAGATCCAAAATAAACTTGGAGGCTAAATTGAAGAAAGAAAATCAGGATCTTGATCTCCAAAGAAAGATGACCAAGCATTATGCTCGAAGAAACCAAGTTGCAAGGGCTAAACTCAAGAAGGCCCAAACCAAGATCCAAGCACTAAAAGAGGCAAAAGTCCAAGCTAACCTTGGAATTTTGGCACAAGCTTCTCTACAGGTCTCTCAAAACCCATGAGGCACACATCCACCAAATTTGAGAGAATTTTGACAATTTTTGGTTTTTTTGTTAATTTGGAGGCCTCTAAGTGCAACACCCCTAGTGCTACGCTTTCAGATCAGGCATATTCAGAGGTTGAACTTTTCATTTTTTGAATCCTCATGTCTAGTAAAATATGCTCACCAAATTTCAGAGAATTTGGAGTATTTTTGACCCCTCAAAAGGCCAAAAAACACCTCATTTTCACCTTCCTACCTCATTTTCAGGCTTGGCGCTGCACCTAGAGAAAAATTGGAATTTTTTCCCTTTGGACAGGTGAATGAAGCTCAATAAAGAAACCAAGTGTAGATTTGGAATGTAGACTCATCCAACTTTCCAACAGGCCATCACAGAGCAAATTCTGACATTGGGAATGTCACCAAAACTTGGCTGCAAGTGGACCTATTTTCTGCCCGGGAAGGTGTTGTGCGTTCAAACCTCACTGTGCATTTTTGGCCGAAAGTCAAAAAAAGACACTCATTAATTGAAAAATGATATTTTAGTGTTTTTTGAGGCAAATCAATCCAAAATTAGGTGCTAGGAATTATTTTGGCATTTATTTCATGAGATATTTGTGCCTTGGGCCTTGCATGGTCTCTTGGACATAAATGGCATTTATGGATGATTTTGACATTTTCAAACCCTAGTTAGGGTTTTTTCCCCTATTTGATAGATAAATAGAGAATTTGGTCTTCATTTTAAAATTTTGGAATTTGATGACTCTTTGGAGCAATACAAAGTTTTTTTGGAGATTGGAGAAGAAATTGGTGTTGTGGAGTTTTGTGAATGGCTTGTCTTGATTGATGATGGAGAAGGCTGCTTGCAGGATCCCTGAGATTGGTTAATGGTGATGTGCTTCTATTCAGCTATTTTTTTCTTATGTATCATTGTGTTTCATCCTTATTTATTGCAGTAGGACAAAGGTTTTAGACTAAGAATGTTTTCAAAGGCACCTTAGCTCTGTTTGTTCTTCATTGCCTCTATGTTTTCCTCTACTGGGACATTTTAGAGAATTCTTAATTGCTCTATACCACCTAAGCTTATTTATTTCACAAATGGTTTAATACAATAGGTGTCAAATATGATTTATGGTTATCCCTACTTGTTTGATGTCACTAAAACACTATTTTTGAGGTCTTTCTCTGAAGTACCATTATTTAGGTTTGCCAAAGAGGCTATGTTTCGATCATACCCTTTGTCCATACTTGAATAATTTTTTTGAAGATCTTCATAGCTATGATCAATGATGTTTAGGAATTCCCTCTTCTTTGATTAAAGTTATATATGTATCTTGAATGTTTTCTAACCTTGAAGGTGAAATCACTAGAAGTTAAATGAGTTTCTCGCCTTCTATATTTCATTGGATTGTTTGTCTAAAATGATTATTTGCTTGAGTTGAATCAAAGAGTTATTGGTGTGCCCTGTCTATTGATTTCTTCTTTATGCTAAATGGTGTTGAAGTCCCTTCTTGTTTAAGTACATGACAAAGGATTCTTGATTTCCCTTTTCCCTAATTTGTTTCACAAACTTGATGTTCATTTCACTTCACAAAAAACCTTGAAAATCCATCTGACCATGCTAGATTTTCCCTGTGATCCACCCTGATTTATTGTTGAAACTTTCCATGACTTTATTTGCACCATAACCCAATTATTTAAAGATTCCTCACTCTATCTATTTCTACTTGATCATCTTACCCAACCAAAACAAACAAGCAAACCCTACGCTTAACAACTAGCCTAAAATCAAACCCTAAAAGCAAACAAGTTCGCATCCTTTGCACAAAATAGAAATAGCCCTGTCTGAGTCCAAAAAGGCTAGGTCCTAGGACTCCAAAGACTGGTTTGATGTTACCTTGTGCATTTGATCTCACCGATCTAACAAATCAGGGGAAACTAACATAATGGCGATCAAAGTGGGACCTTCTGAGTAAATAACAAGCTTATACATCCTTAGAAAATTTAGAAGCCCTTATCAAACAATATCTATTGATTTATCACCAACTCACTGCCTAACATAAATGGAAATAAAGGTGAGATATTTCTGAGTTAGTGACAATCCAAGCACTCCTTAGAACTTCAGAAACCCTTATCAAATCATAGAGAACTCAAACTGTTATCCAAAGAGTAGAATCTGGTTGTTTCACCATCCTTGCAAAATGGTGACTCAACTGTAGGACACTCATAGAAACCTTAGGGCTACATAAAGGAACCCAGAAAACCCCAAAACATCCCTAGATTGATTTTTTGTCAGTTATTGGTTGTGGACCATAAACATACATCCTTAAAACAGCGAAAAACATCCACCTGGAAACTCCACAAGCCTCCAGTAGGCCTTCTAACTTTACTACCGTTTATAGACTTCCTTAGGATTGTGTCAAATCAGCTCGAGAAGTTTATAAGCCTATTCACTCACTGTGCGAGTTTAGCAAACACTAAGAGAGGTCAACCTTCTGAAAACAGTCATAAACTTTTAGCCTCTCTATACCTTGAATTTGAAATATGGCTTCATAAAGGATCAGTACTAAATCTCACACAGACCCAAATCTTCCCACCATAGTTGATGACCCAAAAAATATTTTGTGGCAAAATTCTAAAACTAGAAACTCAATTACTGTTAGGACCATTCATAGAGCAAGCTCTATTCCTGAACATCTTACAGCCTTGCGATATCCCCAGTTTGACTTACATCACACAAGAAAAAATTTCATAACCAAGTCACAGAGTGGGATTGACTAGACTGACATTGAGCCCATAGATTTGGAGCAGAGTTCTAGTGGAGAAGCATCTCCTTCCACTCCCCCTAACTTTCAACTTCTTCATCACTTTGGCTCTTTTTATCCCAAGTCTGCTCAAAATCAATTTGTTGGTCCAAGTACCTCTACTACTCCCATCAACACATCCACTGTTCAAAACACTCCACTTCATCCCCCACCTCCTCTCACAAACCCTCTCATTATAAATTCACCTTGGATCTCGTTCACTCCCATCATGGCAGCATGGTATGCCCCCCTGGAACTGCCACAACCTTTGTTACCTTAAATGAGTACCAATACAAAATCCCTCACTTTACCAGAGTTGAATCCATCACTTCCCAAAATCATGTAGATAGGATAAACGATGCCTTTGATTACATGGAAATAGAAGAGGAAACCATTAAAGTGAGGATCTTTACACAAATATTAGGAGGAGAAGCCAAAAAATGATTCAAAAGCTTGACTCCTAACACCATACATGATCTCCCTTCCCTTTACCAGACATTTATAAACAAGTGGGAAATCAAGAAAAACCCTCTCCAAATCCTCTCAGAATATAACAACCTTAAGAGAAATATCGGGGAAAGTGTCCAAGACTATTGTACCATGTTCAATAGTGTTTACAATTCCATCCCACTAGACATGAAACCCCCACAAGGCTTAGCTTTAGAAAAATTTCCGGAAGGTTTAGATCCAGACATGGCCTATCAACTAAGAGAGAGAGAGCCCCTAACTTTAGAAGACATGCAAAATGGATCTATAAGTGTATAATCCAACCTGATTGAAAAAGGGCTAGGATGAGATCAGAAAAGAGGGTCACCTACAAAGATGAAACAATGGCCTCAACCTCCTCATCTAATGCCAAGATTAATAATTTTGTGAGGGTAATGGAAAGAATAAACTTGAGTGAAAGAACACCTCCTAGGGAAAACCAAGAAAATCCCCAAAACATAAATAGGAATCCAAACTTTAGAAGAGACCCTCCCCTAAACAGACCGAGAGACAATGATCAACAAATTAGGCCCCCTTTCCAAGAAAATTATGTGGATGAAGAGGGAAGAGAGTCTGAAGAACCTGTCGAAAACCATGTAAAATTGATAGGTTCTGAAAATGAGGGAGATCTTTTTCTCACTGAAGAAGAACAAGGGTTTTTTTCCTCAGATCAAACTGAAAAAAATTATGAGGATTCTGAAGACTATCAATTAGGATTTGAAAATGCCATAATGGAAGTCCACAGGCAATATGACCTTAGGAGCAAAAAGAACCAAGAAAAATCCAAAAAGAACAAAGAAGACAATGTTGTTAAGAAGACACCTGAGAATACTCCTAAGAGGACAACAGACAGTACCAACACCATGGCTAAGAAAATTGATCCAAATAGAAACAAAACTAGCCAACCAAGTGGTGACACAAGCTGTGCTAGTGCCTCTACTAGTGGCCTTGAGAAAAATCTTTTGTCCAGAGTCCCAAATCAAAATCAGTGAACTAAAATTGTAGAAAATATTATGGCTAATAAGACTGATATAAATATGCCTAAAACACAAATACCTTTCAGTATTGAGGGAGAGATTGCTAAAATCAAGAAAACCATACCTCTCACTGAAATGGTAACCCAAGATATGTACAGGTCTCAAGTTCTGAAGGTTTTGAACATGGGAAATGATACTGATACTCTAAAATTGACAAATGATAAACCAGAGCTATTATTTGGACCTGAAGTAGAGGAAAAATACCAAGAAGGAGCCATTCCCCCTTTCTATGTTAGCCTGAATATACATGACAAAATTTTACATAATTCCATGCTAGACTCTGGTGCCTCTCATAACCTCATGCCAAAGGTAGTGATGGAGAGATTGGGCCTAGAAATAACCAAACCTCAGAAAGACCTATATTCTTTTGATTCAAGCAGAGTCAAGTGTTTGGGTCTAATCAAGGATTTATGTGTCAATCTGGCACGAATCCCTGCTAAGGGCCTAGTCATGGACATAGTAGTAGCTGACATTCCCCCTAAGTATGGCATGCTGTTATCTAGATCATGGGAAGCCAAGCTTCAGGGGAACCTCCAACTTGACATGTATTATGCTACCATCCCTGTTTTTATCCAAAAAAGGAGATTATACTGGGAATCACACATGAAGTTTATGGTTAGTAGCCAAGAGAGGCCAAAAAACACACCCCTTTATTCCATCCATTTGGATCTTGACTCATTCATTTTATATAATGAAGAAGAAATTGGTGAAAATATAAATGAAGTTGAGACAGATCCAAACCTACCTCAACAGTCAAACCAGGCACTACATGAAGAAATCAATAGCTTAAACTTTAACATCCTGTAACAACCACATGATGGAAAGGCTGAACTTAATTTTCTCCAAACTGAAAATAAAATTGCAAAACCAAAACCAAGCTTAGAATATGAAAAATGTTGCTCACATAAAGAACAAACATCACAAATAGAACCATTCCCTTCTGCCAATATGCTGAAATACATTCATAAAGTAGAGTTTTCTAGGAACATGAATCAAAGGAATCTTAAGGTCTTGCCATACATAGACAACTCATCATCAAAAGGTTTTGTCACTTTAGAAGAGTTGTTGAATTCCAAAAATATTGCTAGGGACCCTAAGTTCTATCTACAGAGACTGATATAGAGGAATACAATGTAGGTAGCCTAGAAAGACCCAAAATGATTTAGTTATCCAAAACTCTGTCACCTTACATAAAACATAAATACATAAGTTTGTGCAAAGAGTCTCAGAATGCTTTTGTATATGGTGATGAAATATTAAAACCTTGTGACACAAACATTATTCAAAAAAGGTTTCTTTCAAAAGAGACCAAGAAAATTTTGAGCAAATTTTGTCAGTAAGAAAGAAATAAAAGGGAAACAGGCTATGTATAGACTTTAGGTACCTAGACAAAACCTCCATGAAGGACAAATACCCTTTTCCCAAGATAAATCATACTCTACAAAGGGTAGGAGTTTCTAACAAGATGTCATTGCTTGGTAGTGTTTCAGGCTATAATCAGGTGATAAAACTTCCAATTAATCAACATAAAGCCACTTTCAAAGCACCTTGAGCCACCTACATGTTTGATCAAATGCCTTCTGGGTTAAGAAGTGCGGAAGCTACTTTCCAAACGGCCATGGCTCCTATTTTGATTTATTTCACTGTAACATACATGATGACTTCATTTTCTGTTTTAAAACTAATGAGGAATACCTTTTTCACTTAAGAAGGATCTTTAATAGAGGCAAAGTTTGGAAGCAAGACTCAAGGAGAAAATGCAAAGGAGAGCATGGCCTGTTTGAAATTTTTTGGAAAAATCCTTACACCATGCACTCAAATGGAGGTAACAATGTTTTATGTTTACAAGAGCTGAATGCAGAAGAGTTATTTGGAGGTATTGTTAATGGAAGGATGCTCAAGCACTATTTTTGTCAAGAGTCCTAGTTTGAAACTTTCATTCATTGTACATAACATTGCATGATGAGAGATCATAAAAACAAAAAACACAAAACAAAAAAAGGAAAATATGGAAGATTTGAAAAAGCGGTACAACCCCATACCCAAAAAAGAGTACTATTGAAAGTGTGCAAGTATAAATGCCACTACTTGTTAAGAAAAAGAATCTTGTTCAGTCATCTAGCCTAATCATGGCTGAACATGTTTTAAATTTTTGCTGATAGGTTAGTGAAAGAAGTCTTGTCAAATCATTTAAACTTGACTTGTCAGTAGGAATAGATTAGGAAGAAAATATGTTGGTTCTCAATGCTCAAATTTGAACCAAAGAGAAAGATAGGGATGACTAACAAATGATGAAACAAATTGTTGGGCCAGAATTGTGAATTATGGATAAATCATGCTTCTCTATATAGGTGCTAGTCTAGAACAACAGGTGAAATACTATACGATTATTTCTCCTAACTCAAAACATATACACAGAGAGGATTGGAGGCTTACTTGTTCAGTCGATTCCAAATGGCTCCTTCTGTCGCTTCTATTGCAGCTTCAAATTCAAGCAGTTTGTGAGTTGAATGCTTCCTACAAGAAAGAACACTAAAACAATAGAAGATGCAATAATATAGATATCTATTCAAGTTAGTTAGCTAAATCAGTAAAGCATAAACCATACACATCAACTAAGATCTTACAATATGGAAAATCAAAGCCAATACAGAGTCATATTGGGAACAATAAGCAGTACTCTTTATTGATGATAGAAGGAGAGGTTACAACCTAGTGGCTGATTTGAATTGATCTTCCAGCAACAATCCCAAGCCTCATCACATTATAAATCTCTCCAGCAGTAGCTACACAAATCTAGCTCTCAATTGAAAATTCTCTAGCATTTCTCTACTCAAATTCTTCCTCTTCAAGCACTTAGATCTATGCTCAATTTATAGATGAACTATAGGTTGTTTTGCAATCAATGACTTTCCAATAATAGGCAAGACATGTTTCTAGTCATGTAGATGTCAAATGGGCACTTGGATCCGAAGCTTGACACATGTGAAGGCATTGGCTAAGTGGAGATTCCGGAACAATGAGAATTTCGCTCCCAATGTGACCAACGCACCTGTGAATGTCGGGAAGTGCTTTGTAGAGTAGCCTTGCATGGGGCTACCTGCATATGCAATGCACTTAGGCCCCTTAGAGCCTGCATTGGTGAGCTCTCATATGTTATATAATAAGCTTCAAACCATGGAAACCTTTGCTTGATGAAATTCTTGCTTGATTTGTCTTGTTTCTTGTCTTAGGGCATGTAGCAACTGAAATGATAGACCCTTGATCATTTGTCCTAGAGATGATGTCCAATTAACCAGGTCATTGGGAATGGTGCCCAAATTGACCTATAACAATTTCCCCCTAAAGCATGAAATCCAAATAATAAGAAAATTTGATTGAGATGCTTTACACTGTGATGATCCTAGAAATGAAGTGGAGTGGTCACCTGCATCAATCTTACAATACATTACATCATGATATATCCTCTTTGATCATAATTGCTGAGGGTAGGTATTCCCATGTTCAACCCATAAAATAATCTAATAACATGTAGATAATTCAGAAATTCGTCTTCATTGGAATGTTGCCCAGATGTAGACATGCCTACAGATATAGGCCCATGTGTGGATGACAATCTGTATGTAAGGTCACCGTATAGATGATGTGTACAACAATCTTGAAATCGCAGCACAGATGGATGAAACTAGATCTGGGGTCTTCGTATCTCATTCACTCAATCATTCGGGTACAAGTCTAGCCATGCGAATATATGCTTTTTAGTCAAACATGGAAAGACATCGTTTGATTACCAGCCAATGACGTGAGCTGTTAACAAACGCGAGAGAACCACCATTAATGTCAATGGCCCTCAAGGTAATACAGTACATTTCGTAAGGCGTGAATAGATGATTTGATGTCGAATGCCAAACAAAATATTTCGGTCAAAGGTCCGGAAGCGAGGATCTTGTCGATGCTGTAACAAGCCTCATGGTACTGGAATCTGATGTTTCTAGGTGAACTTCTTGGATATTGGTTTGTCGTCGACATGAAGTCACCTTATTGTAAAACAAGAGTTACTGATTTCAGAGACAAGGGTATCACTTGACATAGAAATTTTCAGGGATGATGGTCATGAAAATGAAGGTTTATGAGTATTTCATAATGATGAGTTTCTAATCACTGGATGACTTCTCTTGAACATATCGGCGACACTGTCATGAATTGGCAGCATTGATGAAATATTCCAAATTCGGAACAACTCATGAATCATGCATAAAAAATGCATTTCCAAAAAAATTTGCAATAAAACACTGAAATGGACCCTTGGATCCCATAAATACATCAATATAAAATCTAAATACAAGATTAGAGCTGAAACCAACTAACTAGGTGGGTTAAACAGATCTCCCACACCTAGGATTGCCAAAAAGTGCTAAAACCCGAAGACTGCAAAATACCGGAGTTGTTGCTTAAAGGATTGCGCAGTCTAAGAGAGGTTTTACACATAAAATCATAGGAGAACAATATATCTACTCATTTATTGATAAATAATGCTGAAGAACAAAGATCTAATCTCCTTATACATAATACAAAAGAAACCGGCAAGGGTTTCTTATCAAACACTCTGCATACAAAATGTGATATTCAGTAATTTAATGAATCGCCACTGCAAAACTGAAGAAAATGAGTGTACAAGGCTGAAATGATGTCTTATATGATGTATATCCCTCAAGGGCTTCCTCCAATGAAAGGATGAACCTCTCAATCACAAGGAAACTCAGCAACGGAGCCACCAAACCATGCACTAAGAACTGCCTCCAAAATAATGCATTCCCTAGCAGAAATAACACTGGGAATATATGGGAAATGTGTGGTCTGATACCACAGATCTGAAATAATCTCTGGAGCTCTCCAAATAGGTCTCTCAATTGAAGGAAACCTTCCTCCAATAAGAAACTAGCTCAGAAGCCGGGATTCCAATCCCTTCCACTGCTGCACCCAGCAACACTGCACAATCTCTGGCAAGAACTGCGCTGATGAATATGGCTGAAGCTTGGCCTGAAACATGATGTGGAATGATGAATTAAAACTCTCCCAATGAGGCTCCTCAAAGGAAAGAGGTGGGATTCCCGCTCAGGAACACCCAGTGCTAAACAACACTACAACTCTGCTAAGTAGCAAAGAAGCAACAAGTCTTGGAAGAAAAGAATAATGAACTAAGACATGAAGAATAATGCTTCCATCCTCTTCCTTATATAAAACATGAGCTTTATTGCCCTTGGCCCCACTCAATTAGGTCATCTCTATCCAAAGATACATCTCCCTCCAAAACTGCGTTATTCATCCTTGGATTCCTCCTCCTCTAAAATTGTGTTGTTGACTTGGTCAAAGCAACTTGATATTATCCCTATTCACACATGAAGGTGTTTTATTAGGCTTGAAAGAGTGTACCCTTCCACATTTGGAGTATTTTATCTTCCTTAGGAGACTTATGGGTTTTTCTACCCATTTATTCACCGACAAATGCTGCTGCTAACTCTAATGTTCCATTTAGCTTGGAGGCTAAAATTTTGTAACATTACAGTCCTCCCCTCCATAATATTTTCTTTTCCTCAAGAAAATGTATAAGGAGAGAAAAATTTCTCCCCTCCTCCTCATGTGGCCTCCCATCAATGGCCTCCATCATTGCATCAAGAGAATCTGCAAATAAACTGTCATCCAATGCTTCCTCCCAAGTGTGAAATACCAAAGTGTTTGCATCAATCAAAGGTGGAAAGTGTGAATGGAAAATTGCTTGTTGTTTCATGGCCTCAACAAAGTAGGAGTGACGATCATCATGGTGAATGAGTGCCTCCCTCACCGATGCTGTCATCCAAATGAAGTGAGTCACCCTCCAACATGGTAACTCATGAAAAGTATCCTCCACCTTTGGCTCTTGAAATGTAGGTAGGCTGAATAAGTGAACATGATAGGAAAGAGGGCCTATCCCACACTTTCCTTCTCTCCGCTCATGATAAGTGTAGAGGGCATGTTGATCTTGGGCTGAAACATGATGGCCCTCCAATGGCAAGAAGGAGATTGAGCCTCCAAGGACTCTTCCTCCAAAATCATGAGACATGCCAACCCAAACCATTCCATTTAAGATGAATGGCACATCATCACCACATGGCATCCAAATCAGAAAATGGCTGAAGGTTATGTGCAAGTTTGGATGATACATATGTTCTCTCTGGTGGATACAACGCAGTTATTCCAACTGTTGTTGTAGAGCATCAAGTGGCAAGTTGTTCTTCAACGAATTTGCAGCTATGCATGTTAGCTCATCTAATATGAAGTAGTAAGCTACAATATAGACCAGCTGTGTACAATCAAAACAATACAACACTTGCCCAAAGTCATGTAGAGATGGGTTACCAACATTACAAGATTTGGCCCTAAAGTGACCATGAAACCCATAAATAATCTTGCTCTCATGGGGAGCAATGCACTGTTTACATATGGTGAGAAAATACAAGTACTCAATAGAGTAATCAACAAGCACATAAATGTATTTCTTACCATGTATCATGTGTGAGATGAAGGTGAGGTCCATGAGTGAGCCCTCCCATAAGAATCTCCTCATAAAAATCTGCAAGAGGAGAGGGTGCATACTCCCTTTGGAACACTCCATCAATAGAAACATGCCCTCAAGTGACATCACTGTAGGCCTTAGTAGCAAGGCTCTTGTCACTCCATGACTTCTCCCTTTGACATTCCACATGCCAAAGCCATCCACCATCATTTTTCTATGTGAGAAGATCTTCTTCCAACATGGAAGCCTCTCATAATACTCCAATGCTGAAGGGTAGCCTTCTTGCACCATGAATGTGCCTTCCTTCTTTCGGAAATATCATGAAAATTATGGGAAGAATTTTTCCCATACTCTCCCAAGTGTAACCATAGCAACAACAATTTTTGTTGTTGCCTCATCTCTCCCTCATACAAGTCATGAAGTAAGATCATGATGGTCAACTTGTATGATTCCCCATACCAAAAAGTCTTCTAATGCTCTATCACAAGGGTGCCATGCCATCCTATTGGTTTCTCTCTCCATAAAAAGCTTCTCATGATCATAAACATGTCAGCAATATATGGAAGCAAAGTGCAATAAGAACAAGTTTCCAAATGAAAACCGAAGAGTGAATCATAGTTCCACTCATGGAACCAGCGCAGTGCATCCTTTGCCTGCATCAACATAAGAAATAACAAGTGCTTTACCAGCCACTTGTTTGTTGCCACAGTCATCTCATAAGATGGAAACATGAAGTTACAAGATGTTGCCAATGGTGCACACCAAGAAACATGTGGCTTCCCCCACAAACATCAAAAGGATAGCCAAAATCAATGCTACAAGTAGCTGCAAGTACATCATCATACAATATGAAAGAAGAGGTAATTATTCTTGTTACATCATGCTGCTCAACCAAGGAAAATAAGTACAAAACAAAATATGAAATGATAGCTCCTCCATCATGTACTTGAGGTCTTAAGCTGAAATGGCTCCACTGGAAATTCTCCCTCACTCCCAATGAGTAGGAAGGTGGATGTGACATCCTCTCTATCACCATCCAGGCTATGCATCTCTCCATAGTCTGAAATATGTCATGCTGAATGCCCTCCCAAGTGAACTCCTCCATCAAATGGAAATATGCATCAAATTGCATAGAAGAGAAGTCCTCATGTGCTGCATGTAGTAGCTTCTCCTTGAGACTAGAAGATCTAGTCAAGAAGATCCTGCCATAGGAATAGATGACCACATCATCCACCATGTATCTATCATCTCCATCTGGGTCATCAAAAATCATGCATGCACTAAGATCCTTGGATTACTGTACCAAAAGCTGAGATCTCCAATAAGGATCAATCCTCCCAAGGGACAGCATTGGTGATCTCACATGTGAAGCTCTCCTCATGCTGCTGTCTACTACTCTGACATCACCCATGCCAAAGTTCTCCTCCAAACTCTTCACCTCTCCACAATCCAAGAGTGTTGAACCCAAAGACAAGATATCTCTCATCAACTGCAGATCTAGTGGCCTCCCCGGTGGAATGCCTCCATGTAGTGAGACATCAATGTCAAGAGTAGACTGTACATATGATTGGGAAACTTTTCCCTTACCCTCACTACAAAAATCAGTCTGCCTCTTCCTTGCATTAGATTTCTGAAATAGAGAAGGGTGTGTGCCTCTCATCACATGATGCTGCTCTTCATCCCTTCCTCCTCCTTCCAGCTGCAATGCTGCACAATCATGTTGGTCACTAATTGTGCTTGGACCTCTATGTATGAGATCCTAGGGAAATTCTTGCAAGGATACAAGAATCCCTCCTGTGGGAGCATGTGCTCCTCCTCCCTTTGCATGATACACTGGATGTGCTCTAGATGTGACAACGTTTTTGCCCTCATCTTCCTCAATGTGTGTGGGGAACATCTCAACAATTGGATCCTCTTGTGGAAAAGAGATCCCCATGCCCTCTTGTCCAAGAATATGAACTGGATGTCTTGCTTCTGACAATGTGTAATGCAAGATATCAGCTCCTCCCATGGTTTTCTGAAATGGAGTTTCCTCTATCACATGCAAGGGTTTTTTTCTCTCAAGTTTTCCTTGCTCATGTGTCTTAGGAAGTTTTTCATCAAACCTCCCCATCAATGTTTCTATGAATCTTGCATAAGATGAAGTGTTTGCATTTTTTAAAGAACAAGACTCGAAAATCCACCACGCATGAGCCTTACCTTTGAAATTCAGCGCTGCAAATATGATGGCTTCTTCTTCGGAAATATGGTGCAGCTGCAAATAGGAGTCTAGCTCCTTCACCCAAGCTCTAGCTGAACATGTGGGTGATCCAGAAAAAGTAGATAGAAGAAATATTTCTGCATCCTGCTGCTTGCTCTTCTCCACCTGTATCTTGAAAAACTCTTGGAAATCAGTATGATCTCTAAACCTCTCAGTTTGAGATTCATACTCCTGCAACAAATCACTAAGAGTTCTCCTCTTAGGAATTTTTCCTCCTCCCATCCATCTCAAGATATCTCTGGGCATTTGACTGCACTGTGCATCATGGAGTGTAGCTGCATTCTCACACTCACCATGTGAAAATATAGATTCAGCTCTAGATTCAATCTCCTTTGTAGATCCCATCTCCAATCTCATCTTCTTCAGCTCTCCTTGAAAGCACTTCATAGATTTTGGAAGAATATTTGTGAGCTTGTCTTCCTTTCTTATGTTACATACTAAATATTTATGGCTTCTATCCATATCTCTTTCTTCTGATAGTTGGATTTGACACGCTGAGCCAGATATCATGCTCTGATACCACTGTATTATTCCAAATTTGGAACAGCTCATGAATCATGCATCAAAAATGCATTTCCAAAAACATTTGCAATAAAAAACTAAAATGGACCCTTGGATCCCATAAATACATCAATATAAAATCTAAATCCAATATTAGAGATGAAACCAAGCAAACTAGGTGGGTTAAATAGATCTCCCACACCTAGTATTTCCAAAAAGTGCTAAAATCCCAAGACTGCAAAATACCGAAGTTGTTGCTTAAAGGAATGCGCAGTCTAAGAGAGGGTTTACACGTAAAATCATAGGAGAATGATAGATATACTCATGTATTGATAAATAATTCTGAAGAAAAAATATCTAATCTCCTTATACAAAATACAAAAGAAACCAGCAAGGGTTTCTTGTCAAACACTCTGCATACAAAATGTGATATTCAGTAATTTACTGAATCACCACTGCAACACTGAAGCACATGAGTGTACAAGGCTGAAATTATATCTGATGTATATCCCTCAAGGGATACCTCCCATGAAAGGATGAACCTCTTAATCACAAGGAAACTTAGCAACAGAGCCACCAAACCATGCACTAAGCACTGCCTCCAAAATAACGCATTCCCTAGCAGAAATAGCGCTAGGAATGTATGGGAAATGTGTGGTATGATACCATAGATCTGAAATAAGCTCTGGATCTCTCCAAACAGGTTTCTGAAGTGAAGGAAACCTTCCTCCAATGAGAAACTAGCTCAGAAGCCGGGATTCCAATCCCTTCCACTACTGCACCCAACAACACTGCACAATCTCTAGAAAGAAATATGCTGATGAAGATGGCTGAAGCTTGGCCTAAAAACTGATGTGGAATGATAAATGAAAACTCTCCCAATGAGGCTCCTCAAAGGAAAGAGGTGGGATTCCTGCTCGGGAACACCCAGTGCTAAACAACACTGCAACTCTACTAAGCAGCAAAGCAGCAACAAGTCTTAGCAGACAAGACTAATGAACTAAGACATGAAGAATAATGCTGCCATACTATTCCTTATATAAAACATGAGTTTTCTTGCCCTTTTCCCCACTCAATTAGGTCATATCTATGCAAAGATACATCTCCCTACAAAACTGCGTTATTCATCCTTAGATTCCTCCTCCTCTAAAACTGTGCTGTTGACTTTGTCAAAGTAGCATGATCTTATCCCTGTTCACACATGGAGGTGCTTTATTAGGCTGGAAAGAGTGTCCCCTTTCACATTTGGAGTATTTTATCCTCCTTAGGAGACTTATGGGTTTTTCTACCCATTTATTCACTGGCTAATGCTACTGCTAACTCTAATGTTCCATTTATCTTGGAGGCTAAAATTTTGGAACATTACAATTGACCCAAAACCAAAGTGAAGGTATGATGAACCATAGGTGTGAATGAACCGTCAAGATGATTACCCAACCCAAACAGCCACGAACATGGAGTGAAAGAAGTGTCATGTTTAGGAGCGACTTGCTACCAAAAAGAAACTTTGCTTACTTTTCTCAAATTTTCCTCGGTCATTTGTCAACCAGTACCTCTTTATTTTTTAATAAGCTTGAGGAGGATAACATTTTATTGATCTATAATTCAACCCTTCAGGCGAATAAAGTATCGTTATTTAATAATTTAATGAGTCTAGCGATGAATGAAACTCGATTCTTTCCATGATCGACAAGCCCGTCGCTATTTTATGTTTTAACGAACTTAACGACAGTGATAGCCTGGTCCTTTTTCATATTTAGAGAGTCTGAAAAAGAGGACAAAAGAGAACTCCAAAATTACTTTTTCGTAAATTTGTCTCTTAGATCCTAAAAAGTGTAAAATAATATCTGAAAGAACCTCTTTGTTCATGTTCAACCAAGGTATTCCTTTTTCGTAAATAATCCATCTCAGTCCAGAAAAGGGTTAAACTTATACTGAGTAGATATCAATTCATTTACTTTTACGAGCTCAAAAAGACAAGTGCTCGGAAATCTTTTCACATTATCGGAGTCTGAAAAGAGATGAAAGAAGACTCCAGGGGTTCCTTTTTCACTGTTATCGAAGCTTGAAAAAGAGATAAAAGTGCACTTCAAATCCTTTTGCATGTTTCAACATGAGAAAGTATGCTTAAAGCAGTCACAATCTATTAACAATATGTTCATCAGTTGTATTTCCTGTTTACAACAACATTAAATGGATTAAAAATACCTGTTTCATGATAAAACAATAAAACTATAGTCATAGCAATAAATTTAACTTGCAAACAATTAAATGACTGTATAAAGTAGTTTCACTATTCATTTTTACCATTCCATAGTTACCATTTGCATTTTGGAGCTCTAAACCTGATTTTTCCCCCAAAATTCAGTCGTCGATTGCGGTCATTTCTATGGACGGATTTCATCATTGTTTGATCTAGGTTAGTACTATAAACCTCCTCTTCCCTTTAGTATTCATTTCATTTCCATTCAGTGCAATTTTTTAGGGTTTTAAGGCCCCTAGGGTAAATTCTACCCAAAATGAGGGCAACGCACCCCTAAATGTCGAAACCTGCATTGCATAATAGGTATAGTGAAGGGTACGTACATGTGCAACTCACTATCTCAACCCAGGGAGTGCGTTGGGTGCAGTTCAAGTTTTTGGTTTTCATGTTGTGCCCAAAATTTTCCTAGTTTTTTGCAATGAATGGAATCTAATGGATCTTATGGTTTTATTTCAGGTTTCCATTGGATTATAATGACGATTACATGGAGGGAAAGAGAACATGAAGAACAAGATATGATTTCCTTGAATGATCTAGGTATCGTAAGAGCCCTAAGAGATTGTGGACTACTTAAGTACCTCAAATTATCAGGAATGAGGCAACAAATATAACTCTTGGAGTTCTTAGTTTGAGCATGGGATCCGGCGATAGAGGCATTTTACATTAAAAAAAAAGTGGTTCCCATAATAGTTGAGGATGTGTATTTTCTCACAAGTTTTTCGAGGAGATGTTTTCCCATTTATCTCACAAGGTCTACTATTGGAGGAGAGACAGTGAGGGATTATGTTATGTAGTATTGCTATCCAGGGGCAGAACCTAGCAAATATGGAAAAATAAACATACGGGACATCAGGGATTTGCCTTTGAGAACCATCCTTTTCACGATCACTAAACTTGCTGGCACCATTACACTACATGTAGTGAATAGATCGTATATGCAGTATGCGCTAGAGTGGTTAGAGCCAATAGTTCAACTAGTTTGAAGCTATTCTATCTCAGATAAAGGAACAACTAAATAAAGCAAAGGGAGGAGGGAATAAAAATTCCAGTTATGGTTCAATCCTTATCTCCTTTTCTTTGGAACGGATTCCACTAATGTAGCCACAACATGTAACATTGGATATATCTAGTCCTAGAGATCCTCGAATGCATAGATGGGTAGAACTCATGGGTCGGCATGCAAGCCAATCGACCGTTGTGTTCTCTACTGCATTCTTTGCCTAGTTCCAGCGATAGATTGTCACCATCGATGAGTATGCATACGTAGGCATCGACTTCTGAGGAGATCCAGATATAGTATTACCAGAAGGCACTCAGTGGGGTGGAATTGGTAAGAATGATTTGACCATGTTTTTTTATTTTTCTAAGGTTTATACAATTTTTTTGTGTTTTGATTTCTTGCCAAGACTAAACTAAAATGTTTGATGTAATGCAGATATCGGTCATGTTCAACTAGTAGAGGAACCAGAGTGCGAAGCAGATGCGCCAGCAGAGAGGGTTGTCGGGAGAGAATTCCTTCAAGACCTTGATATGGCTGAGACTCTAGCTGAGCTTCAGCCGTACATAGAGGGGTTGACCCTCAGGATTCTGGATTGCCGGATCGAAGAGCTTCCCATGCGACTGCAGCGACACACAATTGGGGTTCCTAACTGTTGGATTCGGTTGCTATGTAGGATTTCTAGATCTATAGCATGTTACCATGAGCACCACTATTTTACTTGTGACATTTTGCATACATTTTGAGGTCAGATGACCAATGTGTCTTGGGCACAATTTTTTTTAAAACCTATAACTATCTATCTATATGTTTTAAAGTTTTTCTTATGTTTAATGTGAAATCCTATTCAATGATGTGAATTTTTTCCTTACCTATGTCGTAAATGTCTGTCTAAAACTTGATTAGCTAATGAATCAGTCAAAGTGTTCAAATTTCTGGAAATGTGTTGATATTGAAAAAAATCAAAATGTTTTTCCAAAAGTCGAACTCTTAGGAACAATCTAAGAAGTGTTGGATTTCTAACAGTATAAACACTTAGTAAGTTGTAATACCACAAGTTGTGAGTCTAATGTTATGATTATGCGGTTGATACCAAATGAAATGGCTTCAGAGAGAAGTTCTATCAACGCGCTATACTCAGCGATATTGTTCGTCTTTCTACCAATACAAATCCCTTGAAAACTCACTAACTCACCGTTCGGAGCGAAAATGGACCACGCTGCATAGGATAGATTCTGCGTACTATGAATAGCACCATCAACATATCTAACAAATGGTTCTGAAGATTCATACATCTGTGATGAAATGTAAAGCAGATTACTAACGTCAAGAAAACCCTAAAAAAAATTAAGATAGTGAATGCAAATCAATAGCATATATACAATATAATACAAAAAATTACTATGCTCATGATTAAGCATAGTAATGTTTCAAATACAACCCATTTCTAGGTTGTGCCAATTGAATCCCATCATACTCAACTAACTCGTAGGCACCCTTATCAAGAACTCCTTTGACTATATAGGGGCCATGCCACAATGGCTCGAATTTCCTTGTACCTATTACATCAGCTTCTTGGTCGTAAAGAAGGACCAAGTCGCTCTCTGAGTAGATGCGAGGCTGGAAATTTTTGTCGTATTGCACCTTTATACATCTCTTATGTGCTTCATTGGCCAATTGGGCTTCACGACGCGTTTCATCAAGATGGATGAGGTTAAGGAGACACACTTCTTCTTCTGAGGTGTCAGGTAACAAGTCTATCGCAATTTTTAACGATGATATTTCGCATTGGATTGGTAAGATAGCTTCCAGACCATACATCAATTGAAAAGGAGTAAATTTGATTGTGTTTCTCACCGAGGTTTGATACGCCCACAAGGCGGAGTACAGGATCAAATGCCAGTTCCTTTTACAGACTCCTATCATTCGTTGAAGCATTCGTTTAAGAATTTTTTTAATAGCCTCAACTTGTCCATTTGATTGTGGATAATAAGGAGTAGAATTATCATGCGGCAATCCTAACTTGGTAGTCAATTCAGACATTATATGGTTGCGAAAATTCTTCCCATGATATGTAACTATAGCCAGTGGGACCCCAAACTGTGCAATAATGTGGTTGAAGAAAAATAATGTAGTTTTTTGTCCTGTGTTATTGAATGTAGGCATCGCTTCGACCCATTTGGTAAAATAGTCGACTGCGACAATAATATAACCATGCCCCCCGGACGAAGGAGGGTTACAATTCATGAAGTCAATACCCCATTTCATAAATGGTCCAATAGAGACAACATGATGCATTGGCGCTGGCGGTTTGCAGATTTTATGATAAAAAATCTGGCATGCATGACAACTTTTGACTGCGAGGATGAAATCTCGAAAAATAGTAGGCCAAAAGTAACCAACGCAGAGTATCTTCTGCGTGGTAGCATATCTAGATAAGTTTCCACCACAAGCCCCATCATGACAATCATTTAACACTTTTTCGGCCTCCTCATGAGTGAGGCACCTCCTTAAAATGGTATCGACACCACAACGATAAAGTGTATCATTGGCAATCAGATAATCTTTGGCTTGGTATCGAATACGTCGCTGATCAGAGTGAGAGGTATTAGGTTGAAAAGTTTGGGTTTGAAGATAAATGATGAAATCCCCATACCAAGGATCAGATGATCCGATCAGAAACAGAGACTCATCTAGAATAGATGGTTCCGACGTAGTAGCAGTACTATCAGAGGGAAGGTCACAGAGAAGCTCAGCCAAAACTAAAGACTTCTTTGACTTGGATTTGATGAATTCCAAATCAAATTCCTGCAAAATGACAATTCATTTTGAATAATTTCCCCCCAGCAATTGATGTGATAAGATATAAGTCATGAGGTTGCAATCCGAAACTCTTGTTTTTTTTCAGAGCAGGATATAATGGCGAAATCTTTGGACAGCTTGAATATCTGCCACGGCAAGCTTTTCTACGTATGAATACTTAACTTTCATATCATTGAGATTACAACTCAAATAATAGATCGGATAAAATTTGAGAGTGCAAGCTTCTGTGATCCATAAAATTTTAATTATAACTCTTCCGGGAAATCACATAATAATTTTAGGGACCAACGCGTTAAAATTAAAATAGATCAGATGTTCAATTCCATCTTCTACTTGGACCAAAACCATAGCGATGGTCGTTTTAGCAGTGGCGATATATAGGAAATAATAATTTTGATAATTTGGAGGATACATTAATTACACTTGGACAAGATGGTCCTTGACAGCATCAAAATAATCTTACACAACTTGGTCCCAATGGAAGGGAACCCCCTTTTTCAATAATCGAATAAATCCTTTAGCCATTTTGGCATAGTTTGGAATGAACCTTCTCAGGAAGTTAGCCTTTCCTTGAAGTTTCTATATCTGAAGTAAGTTTGATGGTGCAGGCAAATAAAGAATGGCCTGAACCTTCAGTGGGTCTATTTGAATTCCTTCTTTTGAGACTACGAATCTGAGCAATCAAATAGAACCAACACATAAAACACATTTATGTGGATTGAGGCATATCTTGTAGTGTTGGCAGCGTAAGAAAATGGCTCTGAAATGCATCGGGTGATCAGTCTGATTTCGTGAATGCACTGGTAAATCATCTAGATATGGTTGAACAATGTGCTTGATGTCATTGAAAGCATAATACATTGCTCTCTGAAAAGTTTCCCCAGTGTTCTTTAAACCAAATAGAAGTTTCCTATATGCGAATGTGCCCCAGGGATAGATGAATGTTGTCTTATGTTGGTTATCTGGGTGGATATTGATTTGATTATAGTCGGAAAATCCATCCATGAATGAGAATATTTCACATCCATCACAATCGTCAATAATCTGGTCGATAAAGGGAGTAGGATAGCTGTCTTTTGGACAAGCATTATTAACATCCCGATAATAGACACACACTCTAATGGTTCCTTATTTTTTCATGACAGGAACGATATTGGAAACCCACTCAGTTAGCGGAATAGGGTAAATGAAACCAGCACGCAATTTTTTTTCAAATTTTTCTTTGATGGCAGCGAATTTCTTTGGATGAACAAGATGAAGCCGTTGACACACCGGTTTGACATCAGGATACATATTAATAGTGTGTTAAAATATACTAGTATCTATGCCTGGCATTTCCTCATAAGACCAAGTGAATATGTCACGAAATTCAAGAAAAAGAGAGCGATATGAATCAAGTTCTAATGGAGAACAAGATACACTGACATGAATATTTTCTACAACACCGGTTTTGGTCGAAATATCGATAGAAATCGTTTCTTCAATATTTGATAAATTTCGCTCAAAATCAATTGCATTAATTGGTAAAGAATTCGAAAATAAATTTTTGATGGATGGGTGATATAGTTCACTGAGATTTTTTTCTTCATAATCAAGAAGATGGGAACGATTATGATAATCTTCCCATGGTTCTCCTTCTGACATCATAGCTTCCAAAATATTTTCATCTGTCAAAAACTTTGAGGAAAATGGATCAGATGGAGTACCAAAATCTAAGGAATGATCAACCCAAACACTCGGTGACGCTGATTTTGGATTTTCCGCCCAAGCCAAATAGATTGATTAATATGCTAGGTCAATAGGGTTGGGCAGGAAAACATCATCCAACGTAGAAATTTCAGAATCACCCGCACTCTCCCTTAAACCAGATAGAGTGGAAGAGATCATGTAGTAGGTCACTATACTTGCAATTTCTGTTGACATCGCGGGCGGCAGTAATGCAAAGGTTCCCATAAGAATGGAATCCTTTAAGAGTCCTACACCAATGTTCAGAATTTATAGTTGGGGTAAGTGAACAAACGGAACACTTCTAGTTACCTGCGAAGCGGAGGCAAAAGAGGATAATTGATTAATGACTGTGATTGTACCTTTATGTGGAAAGGAAATCATTCTAAAGTATGTAGAAACAATGGCAGTCATTGCATATACCCACGGTCTTCCAAGTAAAATATTATAGTCAAGGGGTCCATCAACAACCTCGACATCAATATTCACTGTTTTTCCCCCTAGTTCAACATGCAGGTTATTGATAATACCACAAGGTTTATATGTACGTCCATCAAAAGCCTTAAATGTCATTGATGATTTTGATAATCGTGGTGAGCCAAGTGACTTCCAATAGTTTAGAGACATAATGCATGTAGATGATCCCTCATCAATTATAGTGTGATGAACAAGGTGATTGAGAACATTTACTTGTATGGAGAATGCCAATTCTGTTGGTAATTGTGGCACATAGCCCATATGGTTAAAGACGACAAGATTAGAATCATTCGGATCAATTCCACCAATGGCCGACAATAAATCCTGCTTCTGGGAGGGACAATTTTGTAACACCTCAAGAGCAGGCATAGCTGAAGGGGATTGAGCCAAATATTCAACTCTATTATAATTTTGTGCAGCTCTTGCTCGAGGATTATATGTCGAATTATGAATCACTCCCTTTGGTGGCTTAATTGTCAATTCAGGAATAACAATAGATGTTACTGATTCAGTAGATGGATTTGTTGTCGAGGTAGTAGGTTGATAAGTGGCCAGACTACCATAGTCTTTATTCTGCGTCGACACCAAAATATCTTGTGAAGGTTTTGTGGTGGATAACATTAACACTTGGGAACTAGGAGCTAGATCTGTAGCAACCAAATTAGTGTCTGGATTTGGAAATGGGTCTTTCAACACAAATGATGCATGGGAAGTCTTGATGATTTTTGAGACTTCAGCATGGTGAGGATAATCCCTAACAAAGTGTTCCTTGTTACAGATTATGCATGGATAACGAGGTTTCTGTGGTCCTGAAGGTTGATCAGATGATCTTTCCTATTGGTTAGAAGTTTTCTTTTTCTTTGATTTCCCCTTTTACTTACTTTCTGGTTGCTTGTCACTTTTGGCTTTTTCAAATGACATGGTGTTAATTTCGGAAGTAGGAGTAGGATCAAATGCAGTAGCATGGTGTGTGTTTGCAGTGCCTATCAAGCCATCTATGGCATGAGAGTCCTTTATTTGAGGAGGAACATTGAAATTAGATCGCGGTGCATTAGGAATTGTTTCATAGAGCATGCTAGACTGAGTATAAATCAAGTCTAAATATTGGGCACGAGCGATAACTTGCTCTTTTGCGACGGCGCCACCTTTAGCCACATCCTCAGTTATAGATGGTAACATGGACTTAATGAACCATTCAGCAAGGAGCTGATCAGGAACAAATTTCTTAACCATTCATCGATGGTGATGCCACTCATGAATATGATCAGAAATGTGAGTAGCATTAGTCTGTTTGAAGTTGATCAAGAGTTCCATTCCAGTTCGTATCTAATTAGTAACTATAAATGGGTCAAAAAGACAGTAGATAAAGCAGTGAAATTGTCAAAAGAAGCTCTAGGTAACTGAATGTACCATTTAGTAGCCGGACCTGTAAGTGTATGCTGGAAAAGACGTAGTCGAACAGAATCATCATTCAGGGAATTTGATGAGCACCATAAATGATAAATCATGACATTATTCAACAGATATTCTCCAGGGTTTCCATTGAATTTAGGAATATCAGAGGGTAATTTATGAGGTATCACCGGCCACCAAGGAGCATAATTTATATGATCATTGGTTAACTGGTTTAAATCTAGTAATTCCAAGGTTGCAACAAAAGGCAACTGTCGATTAAGGTCAGGTTGAGCATAGCCAGGATAAGATGGAATTTCTTGGGCAACAGATCTTTGAGCACCAGCATACAAAATCTGATGTTGGTAACCCATATAGGGGTAGTTTTGCATAGCAAGTGCTTGAGAATGATTTTGACCAAAACCCAGATATGATACTTGTTGAAATGAAGTTTGAGGCATTTGTTCCTGTGGCTGCCAAGGGGTCTGTCCACCAATATTATAACCCAAATTAGTATAAGTTGGATTCGGTTGATACGTATAGCCAGGTTGACATCCCATAAAATGGTACACCAGCTTGTGAATAAATAATTCCTGATATAGGTTTTTGTAAATTAACCAAAGGATTTTGAGTCTGTGGACCTAACATTTTGTGATATTGAGTTGAAGAACTTGCGTGATAAGGTTGATGTACAATATTTTGATTATGTAACAAGGGTATAGATGTATTGAAAAGTGGTAATGAAGTGGGTGTAACAAGTTGAACTGGTTGATACGAGTGTACAACCGTTTGTGGTTGGATAGGCAGAGTGGGCTTCCATTGACAAACATTCATGTCAACATTAGTTTGACCAAAAAGTGACTGATTACTGTCATATTGGGTGACCCATGGTTGCCCCCCAGCATAAGGAGGATAATAAGATGGAAAATTTTGTTCCCCGAATCCTGGGAGTCCAGTTGATATGGTATTTAAAGGAATTAACCCAAAAGGACCGACTTGATATTGCCCTGATGATGTATGTAATGAATCAAGTCATTCAGTACTGACGATAGGAATACCAGTTAAAACACCAGATGATGACATTGGAAAATACCATGAATGTGAAGATGCACCAGAGAAAGTGACAGACAATGATTTGTAACCTGTTGGGACCGAAGGGCCACTATGAAAATATGACTCTAGTGAGGTTGTGAACATCGATGGAGTAGCAAGGGTAGGAGCTGACATAATTGGAAAAGCAAACCCAACCGAAGATGTTGGTTCAGACATGGTTGTTTGACCAAATGTATACCCTCGAAAATCGATGGGAAACTGAAAGGGAACAGGATCAAAAAAAGCAAATGGAAACGATTGAGTAAAAGACTGGTACAAGTAAAGGTCCTCCCCAAAATGGGTTGGAGTTAAAGGTGTATTGTCCTATGGGATTTCTTCAATCGCAATTAAACCAGGAGGAAAAACTTCACCGTCAGGCCCAAAATATATTTCAGACTGTTGACTGTGTGATATAGGAGTTTCAATAGCTACAGAACTTTGTGGGATGACCAAGGTAGGAACAACCTCTAGTTGTTCGACTTCAGGATTCAGATGTTCTAGCAAAGAAGAGATAGGATCTGGTTGTGATTGAACAACGTCGGGTCCAGGAGGTATGGTCTCAACAATGGAATGGATTGTGACCACAAGTAGTTGTGAAGACTCTGTTTCGACAAAAATAGATGAACCAGGATGTGTGGAAACAATTTGAGCTAACTTTGGTTTAAAAGATGATGTTTTTCCAGAGGTACGAATTGTACTTGATTCGGCAGATCGTGATCGCCTTCACTTACCAGAAGTAACTTCCAGTGGTAAAGGTGGTTTTAAGGCTAATCTACGCGAATGACAGGGGATAGGATTTTTTTCTTCCATGATCTCTAATTTATTTTAACCAATAAAAAATAAACAAAAGGATGGTAATGCTAGGAAAAAGGTTTTACCGAGAAACTGTGAACTGCATAATACCTCCTGGCGAACCAAGAAGTACGGGCAGGTAATCTCCCCGAATGTTGTGTTCGGTGCATCACAATTTCAAGGCAGCTGACTCGGTTCACTATGGATGGATAGCACCTAAAATTTGTCCTCCCAAATATACCCGAAGGTACGTGGAGGCCCAAGTCCGTATTAGCATTGTCTGATGCGAACCGCACAGTGAGAGCACCCCTTTATACTTATCGCACTGTAACACCGCCTGATACACCCGAAAGTACATGGATGAGCTACGATATACTTACGTACGTGGAGTGAGATATCACTCTCAGAATTTATTGTAGACAAGTTAATGACAGCTGCTATGTTTTACGACATCGAAACACGTCTCTAGCCTAGAACTTCTAAATGTTATCGTTATGGTTCCAATGCGTTGTTAAGTAAATTGAGATTAATTTTATGTTGATCTTGCTTAACAATTTGCCTTTCAAAGGTTCACCGCGATGATGTGTATGAAATTCCTAAAATGCAAGCTAAGAATGATAAAAAATATTTCACTTTCAACTTTTTCAATGAAGAACCTAGCTACTAAGGGAAGAGAGAAAATAATTTGAGAGCAAACAAATCAATGAACAAAAAAAATCAATGAATCTCAAACTAAATGAAAATTTCCTAATGTTCCTTTTGCAAAACACACATTATTCTACATGCGAATGCAAGTTTTTCTTTTCAGTTTCCTTAATGTTATGAATGTAGAAAAGAAACTAGGTGCACTAAATCAATAATTCAAATGCTTTTTACTTTAAAGAAATAAAGAATACAAACAAAAATTTCTCTTTTGAAGGAAAAATGAGGATTTCAATAACAATTTATCCTATCAAGGAAATGAATATTTTACGATAATTTCCTATTTCGAAAGCAAATGATTCTTAATGTGACCATAAAAATTACTTTGAAATCAACTTGTCAATGATAAAGAAAAACTTTTTTAAAACAACATTGAACAAATTTTCAATCAAAGGAGAAGAAGTATATAGAGTCACTGGTCAATTGAGCATCAAACTTTTCAAAACACAGCAGCAAAAAAAACTGAAGCAAATTGAAAAGGAAAATTCAAAGGAATTTGGGTACTTTCAGGAGTCAATGCAATCTCCAAGGAGAGACAATACTCTGCAACACAGGCTAGGAAGGAAGACAGTGCTCTGCAAAGCACTGTATCCTGTCTAAGGGTGCATTGGGCACAATATACAAAGAAAAATACTACTGTTTAACTCAAAATTTTAATCTTTATGAGTAACAACTACTGGGTGGATAAACAAAGCAAATCAGAGGCTTAAACACCTAGATCTAAGAGAAATTTTCCCCAGTGGAGTCGCCAATTTGTTGGGGCAGAATTTTGAATTACGTATAAATCACGCTTCCCTAGATAGGTGCTAGTCTAGAACAGTAGGTGAAAGACTATACGACTATTTCTCCTAACTCAGAATAGATACAAAGAGAGGTTTGGAGGTTTACTTGTTCAGTCTCTTCCAAATGGCTCCCTTTGTCACTTCTGTTGCAGCTTCAAATTCAAGAGGTTTGTGAGCTGAATTCTTCCTGTAAGAATGAACACTAAAACAACAGAAGATGCAATAGTATAGATATCTATTCAATATATTTAGCTAAAGTAGTAAAAAATAAACCATACACATCAACTAATATATTACAATATGGAAAATCAAAGCCAATACAAATGCATATAGGGAAAAATAAGCAATAATCTTTATTGATGATAGAAGGAGAGGTTACAACCTAGTGACTGATTTGAAGTGACCTTCCAGCAACTATCCCAAGCCTCATCACAGTATAAATCTCTCCAACAGTAGCTACAAAAATCTAGCTCTCAATTGAAAATTCTCCAGCATTTCTCTACAAAAATTCTTCCTCCTCAAGCACTTAGATCTGTGCTCAATTTATAGATGAACTGTAGGTTGTTTTGCAATCAATGACTTTCCAATAATATGCAAGACATGTTTCCAGTCATGTAGATGTCAAATGGACACTTGGATTCGAAGCTTAACACATGTGAACTCTTCTAGAAGGCACTGGCCAAGTGGAGATTCCGGAACAAAGAGAATTTCACTCCCAATGTGACCAACACACCTATGAATGTCGGGAAGTGCTTTGCAGAGTAGCCTTGCATGGGGCTACCTGCATATGCAACGCACTTAGGCCCCTTAGAGCCTGCATTGGTGAGCTCTCATATGTTATATAATAAGCTTCAAACCATGGAAACCTTTGCTTGATGAAAGTCTTGCTTGATTTGTCTTGTTTCTTGTCTTAGGGCATGTAGCAACTAAAATGATAGGGAATGATAGACCCTTGATCATTGGTCCTGGAGATGATGTCCAGTTAACCAGGCCATTGGGAATGGTGCCCAAATTGACCTATAACACACAACCCTCATACTTTCTAGTTTTTTTGGTACAAAAATAATGTATGTGTGTAGATTGTCCCAATTCCACAGCCCATGGTAAATCAGATAGCTTAATCCTGGTTTAAATCATGTTTTCAATTTCATGTCAGTAGATTAGAGAATGAAGCCTGTAAAATAGCTTAATCTTGATAGATGAGTAGTCTAGGTAGATAATAAAAGAGTTCACTAGCATAATTTGAACCCTTGGGAGTAATAAGGGTACAACTAGATAGATTATTTTGCTTTCAAAAGAAAAATAATGTCAAGGGTTTGCCAGTCCAAGTGCACCCACAAGAAGAAAAAATGATAGGAAAACGTATGATGGGTAGGTAGAGATGAGTTTGAAGCAAACATGTTTTTCATATTTTGAGATCATAGCTTCAAGAGAAACAACAACAAATGAAAGAAGAAAATTCTGCCCAATGGATGAGGCACTGGTCTTCATAAACTCAGAGATCTAATATTTGAAGTTATAAACATCTCCTGAAAAGGAGCTACCCTCCCCAAGTGGAGCCACTATTAGTCATCACTAATTTTTGCTATTTTTAGATGACGAAATACTTGTCCTAGATTTCTAAAAACAAGATTCATGAATATTGTGAGTTTTAGAAATCTCACTACTTTCATTATCCTTAAAACAATTTTTTCACTATTCTACTACTCTGCCATTCGTTGGTTAGTCTGTCACTCCTAGAAGATCCCTCATGGGCTTATGACACTCATCTATGTCCCATTTTCACACCCATAACCTCAGTACTCTGTTTTGCCTATGCTTAGCCCTTCCACTTTTCATCTAAGATTGCCAACCAACTTACTCCTTCTAATGTTCCCAGATGCCTCAAGCATTGATGGTATCAAAACTATCTTTGTAGGCTCTTTAGATAAATCACGTACATTGGATTTTGGATCTTCAATACATCAAATTGTCAAAAACTCTATTTTTCATATTTAAATACCCTAAGCCAAGATTTGGGTCAAAGACCAAGTCAAAGAACCTCCCACTAGGTCACTAGGGTTTCATAGGTTGTAGGTTTTCTTTGGTGATCGAAATCACTGTTTTTCATGTGCTAAAAGATGAATCAAAAGGTGAAAAATATCAGCACTTATTTGTAGTCAGATCAAGAAAGTCTTCAAGGAGGACTGGTTTTCCAAGAACAAAATTCTGCAAAAGGAAACTGTTCACTTTTGACATTTCTGTAGGAATGTTGAAATAACTATTAGCAGACAAATAGGTAAGGTAAGAGGCCTACTGCTCATTAAAGGAAATCCACATCAAAGAAGGAGGAAGCAACCATGTTCAAAGAGAAATCAGGGTTCCTAACATTGATTGGGCCAGCAACATGCCAAACAAGGAGCCCAGACAACAAATCACATGGGTAGAGACACACCAGCACAATCAATCATGAATTGAATATTTTTAGAGGTTATAAATGGAAAAGGGAAAAAGGTGAGGTGAACTGAACATAAATGAATGAACTTGAAAGGGCTATAGAGAACTTAGAAGAAAACACTAATGATTCATTAGGGGAATTTTGAGGTCTAAAATGGGCCTCCTAATAAAATTATAAAATAATAGAGGAAATAATAAAAATTAGAAATACATGAAAAACATGATTGGAAACACATTTTTTCATGTATTTATCATTTTTCGTGTAGCAAGGTCCACGAAAGTATGCAACATGGGTACTCCTTGGATGAATAATTAAATTTTGCATCCAACGAGTACTCCTGCTCAAAATTTGAGTAAAAACTTAGGGAGATAAGTTGAAAATACGAATTGAAAAAGTAGTTTTATTATTTTATTATTTTTTATTATTTTTACTTTTTTACTCCAAAAAAGGTGAATCATCCCCCATGGTTGGCATCATCATCTTGAATCTTATTGGTTCTTGTAAATTTTATTTTTGTTGTATATTTTTCTTAGGAGGCCCATTTTAGACCTCAAAATTCCACTAATGTTTTCTCTAATAGCCCTAAAACCTAAGGTTTTGGAAAGATAGGCAAAGAGGGTGAAATGAAGATGAGGAGCCTCCATGATGATAGCAGAAAGAGAGTTTGAAAAGGCTCTTAAATGTGACTTCTATGGTTTGCCAAGATAAAGTTTTTCACTACCTCAAAGAGAAAGCATGAAAGTGTATCAGTATAAGGAATGTAAAAGCCTTCATTTTCAGTCATTTTCCCTCAAATGATCAGAGGAATCAAAGCATAGGGTTGAGGTTCAAGATATAATGCCAAACTGTTCATAAGGTCAGTGTTATGAAAGTGCCAAACTCCAAGAGTGACAGAAAGGGCCAAATCAGTATGACATGGCACCTACAAATCAGAAGTGGCCAAAGAGAGTTAGCATATAGGATGGTGAAAGCTGTGATTCTTGTAAAATATAGACTTATCATGCCTAGAGGTAAATGAGAAAGATGAAAAACAACTTTTTCAGTCACCCATCAAGCCAAGGGCCATTTGATCTCCAAGATAAAATAAGGAAGTCCTAAGGATGTTGTCACCATGCAAAGTGCCTAAAGGTTATGAAAGTTGTTGAAAGGCATGGACAGGCCAAAACACAGTGAATCATATAACTCAAATAGGAATCTTCAAAACAAGTTTTAAAGGAATCAATAGGCCAAAGGGAGTCAGAGTTCACCTTTTTAGAAAACTGAAGAGTAGCAAAGAAAAATGGTTAGGATGAAAAGGGGGCCATTTTTATGTTTTTAAGTCACTCACTGCAAAAAGTAAAAGGAATATCAGTGAAGTGATAAAGGGAATAAAACATTATAAAGTGGTTTTTTGCAAAGTATAATTTTTTTTTCCTAAGAAAATAAAGAGTCAATTTTCTTATCACTTAACTCATTGTGCACTTGAAAAGAGAAAAAAAAAAAAAAAAAACATTCAAGGGAGATTTTTTCCGATTTTTTGTGAAAATCTGGGCAAGGTTATCGGGGCTATGCCTAGGGCACCTGGCACTGCGCATAGAGGAGAAATCGCAGTGTAAATTTACACTGAGTTGCACTTAGAGTGGTGTGCACTATGCTTACACCTGGGCGCTACCTGTTCACCCAGCAAGAGGACCCGACTGGCCCATTTTTTTCCCGACGCTGCGCCCAGGAGACCAGCAAGCCTGCACGACTCATGCAGCGCTGTGCTCAGGAGCCCGATAGGCCTGCACGTGAGCAGCACTGTGCCCAAGAGCACCCAACTCGCCCATATTTCTGCCCGGCACTACGCTTAGGCAAAAATTCCTCTTTCGCCTACAAAATTGCCCTCAAAAGGCCAGAAGACCCCTCCAAGCTACTTCCAAGAACCTGCAAAAGAGTAAAAAAATTGGTAAGTGGAAATTTTCCCCCCTCCTCAAAGTGAAATTCATGAATTAATGGTTAAAGGAAAATGATCAAAACCTATTGCCTACAAACCCTAAGTTATCGTGGTAAACGCTCTGTTTTGACCTCCAAACAAGAAATTGTCAGTTAAGGGGAGTGTGAAATAGGGTAACTACAATTAGTTCAAGATTAAGCCCTCCTCCAAGCTCAAAACAAATCAGTCATAAACCCACCTCCATCTCACTCATTTACAAGAGCTTTCCTCGCCATCATTTCATTTCACTCCTCCTACCTCAGTTTCATAAGCAGGACTGAGTTTGTCTAAAGGCATCTCTAGTCACCATGTCAGGAGAAGAAGGAAGTATGATCAGTGAAGGAGGTCAAGTGCCTATAAGGCCAAAGCACAAGGGTGGGAAGGTTAACAGATTTGAGTCCCAAGACACAGTGGAGATTACTTCCTCCCCCATTATTTTCACATTCTTTCAAAATGTGGGGTGTTTACCATTTTGTGAAAAGGACAAACAAGTGAAAAGTCACCCTAAACTCACTAGGTTGTTTGTCCTCAACCTGCACAAAAAACAATCAAGCCTTACAGGGATATACTTTGAGCTATCATCAGATACCATTGCTCAGGCTACTGGACTTCCTGATGTTGGTGAGAAATGGTTCAAAAGGGAAAATTTGGACATGAGTTTCTATGAGCCTTTCCTCAAGCCTAGGTACAAAGAAGGCCGCAAGTTTATTTTCCCTTTCTCACACTTACTAGAGAGGTATGCACCCCTAATGAAGGTCATCATGAAATAATTTACCTGTGAGGGGAGATACTCTAGGCTCTACTCCTACCATGTCATATTACTCATGCATTTCACTAGGGTCAAGATGATTAATTTTCCCTATTACTTGTATAGGAGTATAGACAAGATGTCTTTTGTTGTCCGAAGGAGTTATACCCATCAAAGGCATATTTTTTTCCACCACTCCTTGATCAAGATGGTGGTACTACATCAGTTAGATAAAAAAGGCATACCTTGGGATGTTTTCATAACTCATGAGATATTCACAAGTCCACAACCTAATCATCAACCTAGTCTTCCCTCATCATCTCATCCTCCTCCCTCCACTCCTCCATCACCTCCTACATGTTGGGTGCAAGAATTACACTTAAGAAAACTCCTCAACACTTAATTTTTCAACCTGAGGGATCCGTAAACTTAGAGACAAAGCACAGGCAATGCCAGAGATGGTGTGAATATTCCTAATATAAATCCCTACTTTCTTTAAAGGAAAGATTGCAGAATCAAATTAAAAAGAGAAAAAGGAAACTTGAATCATCAAAATAATCTAGGACTGGAACAAGAAAGAATGCATTTGCAAGATGGAATTAAAGATAAAAGGAAATCACTCTAGGATAATTATTGTTTAACTAATGAGTGTGTGTTTTCCTTTAGCAGAGACACTTAGCAGTCTCATCAGATGGGACCTTAAACCTTCTCCTTTAGAGATTTCCTTCTTACGCTAATCTGTCTTGCACTATCGTAGTCTACTTGCACTAGTGCAGGAACAGAGATTTATGCAGAAGGTATAAATGGTGTCTTTACTAAAGGATTTTTACTTCATGCAAGGGCTTGAACTTTTCCAGGTTCAAAGCACTTAGATCCCGTGGCAAGAAACTAGTTCTTGCACCAGATCAGAGCTTCATGCACTTAGCATTTAATTCTTAAAATGAGTTCTTAATTATTGCAAGTGATATTATACTGTTAAATCAAATTGCACACATAAAAATTGAATTTTTCTGATCTTAACAAAGTGCAGGAATAAGGAAACAATCAATATACATTTATCCTGTCATAAGCATTTAATGAAAGAAAGAAGATTGTGGGAAGTAGACTAAGAAGGCTTGCTGCGTCACACCAACATGCACTGGTGCAGGTTAATTTCTTCTTCTTGGACCAGGTGGGGTAAACCAATCAAACAGAATTGCAAAAAAGGAGATATCACGCCAACGTGCACTGGTGCAGGGTTATTTCTCCTGCTTGGACCAGGCGGAGGAAACCAATCTAAAATCAAGTGCAGGGAAGGAAATTGCAGGAAAAGGAAATTTATCTACTTCACACAACGGATCCGCTTTCACTCAGACAGGAATGCATGTGCTTAAAATTAAATCACACTTGACAATGTAAACACAAATTACAGGAAAAAAGGGAAATGGGGTAAACGTGCTAGGTTGGCTGGGCCTTAGCCAACCAACACGTTTCCCTTTTAAATAAAAACGCTTCTCAGTACCTTAATCAATTCATTAGCTCAAATATAGAAACGAAATTTGTGAAACATGAGGCGGAGCTCCCTTTTATTAATTCACTGAGGCAAGTACATACATTAATACATTGTCCAGCCCAGAATCGGGTGATAACAAAACACAGCAACCTGTTACCGCCTCTCTGGCTGTGTCTATATTCTCTTTTGCTATCAAAACTTCGCCCCTAGTCCTATTTACATTCTACATTATATAGATCTTTGGCCAAATTCCAAAATAGATAATTCAAATGATTCATAACCAAATGCAGAATTTAGCTTTTCGGCCTTCAAAATTAGATAGTTAGCAAAACTGGACGTAGCCAATCTCCATCTTTCGTGCTTCACAGATTGGGTCTCGGCTGCCTTTGGGTCGATCTTGCTGTCGTGGCTGAAGCTACTCAAAATGAGGTGGTGATCAAGGAGGTTTGGATCTGTTGCAAGGATTTGTTGTGCTGGCAACGGTGCAAGATCTAATCCTGCACTAGGATCAGCGGTCAGGGTAAGTACTCTAACTACCAAATAAACATTGGAGATATCAATAAGTTACAAAGAGTGATTAAAAGTAAGAAATCATGTAATAAATGATTAATTAATGCTAAGTTTAATTAAAAGTATGAAAATTAAATTTTATACAAAATATGTCACTGTGCTTGGACTAGTGCAAGATGAGGGTGCATAAAAGAGGTAAAACAAAGGTAAATGGTTATGATTTAGGAAGGGGAAAATGGAAAAAAGAGAGAAAATTAGGGGGCTAACATCCTCCCATCCCTAAGATATTGTGTGTCCTCACACAACTCTTTAACTTTGCAAAAAACCTTCAAAACTTTGAGCATTCGAACTCAATCCTGCTCTAACATACTGACATCATCCTGCAATGTTTCAGACTTCTTTCTGATGTTATTTAGTTTCTTTGTCACCTTTCTAAGTCGCTTGAAACATTACGTAGCTCGGTACTTCCAAACTCTAACTTCTCCTTTCTTTTTCTGGATCTCTACAGTTAATTCTTCTTTATTCTGTTCTTTATCCTCCTGTGCTTTAACTATGAGTTGTTCTAAGTTCTATACTTGAAGCTCTAGTTCAGCTATCCGAGTAGCAAGAGTTACCAAATATTCTTCTTCTTCTGTCTCGACAGGGGTAGTATCTTCTTTAGGGACCTCAGTATCCCTCACAGTTTCATAAAATGCTTCTTCCTCTTCTTCTTCTTCTTCTTCTTCTTCCGGTTCTTCTTGTTCTTCTAGTTCTTGTTCTTGTTCTTGTTCTTGTTCTTCTTGCACTGGTGCAGAAGGGGATTCAACGTCCTCTGGGGACTATGGTTCTTTGCCTGCACTATATTATTCATTCTTTTTCCGAGCCTTTTTAATGAAATCGGCCAACAGAGTGTCATCTTTGACCTCTACAGATTTTGTTGCGTCTGCAAGGACTGACAGGTTGTCTTCTTCGAGGGTCTGTGCCTGTACTGGTGGCGTAGAAGGATTCTCTTCAACAGGTGCGCTAACTGTCTTCTTATTTGGATATGGGGCCCTTTCTTCTGTTGATTTTTCAGATCGTTTCATTTTTGCACTGGTGCAAGAAGGACTCCCCTTTACATTCTTACTCGAACCCTTGCTTGTGCTGGCGGGGTCCTCTGTCTCCTTTTCAGCAGTTATCTTTTTATGTAGCTGTTTTAACAGTGCCTCCCAGGTCATGCCTTTAACTTCTATTTTTTCTTGACCAAAATATTTATCAAGTTGTGGTGATATAGCTTCTTGTTGGCCTGGTCTGTCCATCCATCCTGCACACCCTTGGCTATTTTTTCCAAGCTCTTAAGCAAAAAATAGGGGAAATAAATCCTCCACCAGATGTGCTGATTGGCTTCGAAATGCTGCAACATCCTAAAATGGTACACAAAAGTGAGGGACTACCTTCCCTCACAAGTTACGAATTTTTTTAGGATGAAAAGGAGGTCCCGCCACTGTGCCAGCAGGGCACTGCACGAAATTCCTTTCTTCCAATCTACCTTCATATTCTTATCAATGACGAAACACTGCCATCGATTCCTTTCTAGTTTCTGATTTTTAAACCACTGCTCACCCATATTTTCCAAGCTTGTCGCTGCTGCTATAAACTCTTCCGTAACCTCAAATTTTAGAGGCCCAATTTTTACTCAACCATTTTTGAAACTTCTGGAAAAATGTAGGGCCACTTCACTGCTGTGCCCATCAAAATTTTGCAAGAATTGAAGAAAGCTTGAGTCTCGCAATAGTGCAAGACTATTACGATACTCAGCAGTCTGTTCTACCTTACTGAGAGATGAAGGTTCAGTTCGAATTGGTGGCATTGCTGCTTAATGGTTATGAACAATCAATAATTTACATGAAACACCGGGAAAATTGGTTCTTATAGATAGGGATCCAACTGTCCACCATCCCTTCCATCTTATCACCCATTCATTCCACTGAAATAGCCGTAGATGTGTGGCATCTTTGAGATAGTGCTAGACTAGTGCTTGCTCGACGTTTTAACGGCTAGGTGGGGTAATCATTACGAGTGAAGGACATCTAGGATTATGGCGGAAAGGGGCAATTATATCCAAGCAACGGTTAAACACTTCCACACTCCTTCATAATTCAAAAAAAGAACTTTAGCATTCATTAAAAAGTGATCATGATTCTTAACTTAAAAACACCTTGTACTTTAAATAATTTTCTCCTAGTTAGTATGATAGCACAAGTACTCATCGACTAAGTGAAAGGAATTTTTATAAACTTTCATGATGACCACTTTCCTATGACGTATGCTATGAAAATAACAAATTGTACTATATTTCTGACAAGGTGCATGCTTGCACCGGTCTGCTTGCACCACTTAAACTATGCTATTCTGTTGGTAACATTCTTCTTGCACTTATTATATAGGACGACATGCTTGCACTAGTGCAAGCATAATATCTGAAAAAAAGAACAGGGAATTTAAGTAAAATATAGGCTGGACTTCCAACATGACTTCCTCAACTTATACTGGAATTTTTCTTTGCCCTTTCTTGATGTTTCAGAGCATATCCTTTTTCTCTTTGTGCGCGAGATCCTGCAATGAATTCATGAGGGAACAAAGAAGTGGGAAAAGGGAAATTTCAGAATAGGAAGGAATTTTGCTACAGGGATTCCAGGAATAGTACCACAAGAGGGGATAAACAGAAGTGGGATAGGGAAAAAAATTCAAGGGTAAAGTGGGGTTTTTTACGAAACGGCCAGGGTAAATTCAGAAGAATATGGGAAGGTTAATCATTCTGGGATTAAAGAAGAAAAATAAGGGAATATTATGAAAGTGGAATATGAAGAAAACAAAAAAATTTCTGGAAGGTCTGCCTGCAGTGGTGCAAGAAAAATAACTGCAGCGAGAATTAAGCGTTACTTGAATAAAAATATCCATGCTAATTACCCCAATTGTATAAAGGTTGGTTATGCTGAACCTGCTTTTACTTGGTGGTCGCTAGCATATCTAAAGATCAAGTGTTAGGTCCCTATATTAATAGTGTAGTCCCTTATTATGTTAGTGTAGCCCCCCTTATTGTTATTTTTGTACCCTTGTAACCCCAATATTGTTATTATTGTTAGGTCGACTAGGATTACATTGTAGCCCCACTAAGATTACATTGTGGCCCCATGGACTCCTATATATAGAAGGATGTTTTGGTCATTTGTATCATCCAAGAATTGTTCATTCATGTAATGTATTGGAGGTTGCCCCCTCGAAGTGCCTTATTTCTAAGGTGTTGATATCTCTTTTCTTCTATTTTTGGAGCTGGTTTCACAACATCAAGCAACATTCTATTTTTATTAGAAATTTTTGATCTTCCTTCCAGCAAGCTGGTTTTCAGGTTGATCCTTCTACAATCATGTCAGTGAACTGATTTTCATAATTACAGGAAAATATTTTTTCTTTACTTTTTATTTTAATTTTTTTTTTTTTTTTTTTTTTTTTTAAAATATATATATATATATATATATTTCTTAAGAAGAAGAAGAATTCATGTTTTCAAAAGGTTGGCATTACCATTCACCACTGCTGTCCCGAATTGCTGTTGGACTTGCTGTGTAAAATCTTTCCTGGAAAGTGGCTAAAAATACATCTTTAATCTGTGTCCATTTACCAAGAATACTGAATTTTTTCCATCAATAGTTTTAACTTCTATTTCTCCATTCTCGAATACTTGGATTACTTCATAAGGTCCCATCCAACATGTATGGAACTTCCCTTTAAAAATTTTAAATCTAGAATCATAAAGGAGCACCCAATCACTTGGTTGGATTTTCTTTTTCTGAATAGACTTGTCATGCCATCTTTTGCATTGCTATTGAATTAGTATGTTCTGCTGAATAGCATCCCTACAAAATTCATCTAACTCATTTAATTGGAGAAGACATTGTTGTTGTGCCTCAGAGAGATCTAGTCCTAACTGAACTGCAGTTCTGAAAGTTTTGAACTGGAATTCAATTATTAACAGAACCTGTTTGCCATATACCAGCTCATATGGTGTATGTCCCATGCTATTTCTCCAAGTGGTTCTGTATGCAAACAAATCTTCTGGTAATATTTCATCCCAGTCTTTCTGATGCATATTTATTGTCTTTGTAAGAATGGACTCGATCACTTTGTTTGTGGATTCCACTTGGCCATTTGTTTGTGGGTGATACGGCATGGATTTCCTGTGCCGGATCTTGTATTTCTCTATCACCCCTTGTACCAGATTAGAAATAAACTGTGGACCATTGTCAAAAGAAATTTCTCTAGGCACACCAAATCTAGTAAAGGTTTCAGTAAAAAGAAAATCAACAAAAAAATTTTCAGTAGCAAAGGAAACAGCTTTAGCTTCTACCCATTTTGTAACAAAATCTGTACAAACCAAAATATGCTTTTTACTTAATGATGTTGGATTTATTGGCCCTATAAAATCAATAGACTGTTTTTCAAACAGCTCAATCATAACTTGGGGTCATAAAGGCATTTCATTGGTTTGATTAGGCTGGCCCACTCGTTGACAGCTATCACATCGCCTGACATACTGTTTGGAATCCTTAAACAAGGAAGGCCAAAAGTAACCAGCATGCAATACTTTATATGCTGTCTACTTATCAGCGAAGTGGCCTCCACAAGGTTCATCATGAGCAGATTTCAATATGTCAAACACTTCCTCCTCTCTTACACATCTACGGATAATCAGGTCTAGACCAGTGTAAAAGAGATCTCCTTGAATCCAGGAGTATGCAACACTTTTCTAAATAATATTCCACTTTTCACGAGCAGACAAGTAGGGTGGTGTTTTCCTAGTAACCAAGTAATTAGCAATGTCAGAAAACCACGGAGAATCTGTTGACATAGAAAAAATATGTTCATCTGGAAAATTATCATTAACAAGAGTTGCTTCACTAGGATTATCTAATCTAGAAAGAAAATCTGCTACAACATTAGATTTTCCTGGTCTATCAACAATATTAACATTAAATACCTGCAACAATAGCAACCACCTAGTCACTCTACCGCTATTCAATGGTTTTTTCATCAAATATTTAATCGCAGAATGATCAGTATGTAAAAATACTTCATATCCTATAATATAGTGCCTGAACTTATTAATTGCAAAAATTACAGCTAAAAACTCTTTCTTTGTAATTGTATAATTTAATTCAGCAGAAGACAAATTCTTATTAATATAATAAATAACATAGGATTTCTTATCTTCCTCTTGTCCTAAAGCTACGCCAATAGCCAAATCTGAAGCATCAGAGGAAATGTGAAAAGGCAAGGACCAGTTAGGACCTCTCAAAACTGGTGCCTGTACCAACTTTTCCTTCAATGTTTCAAAAGACTGTTTGCAAGCTATGGACCAAGAAAATTCACTTTCCTTAGCTAGAAGTCGAAAAAGAGGGGAAGCTATCTTAGAAAAATTTTCAATGAATCTTCTATAGTAACTAACATGTCCTAAAAAACCTCTTACTTCCCTTTGAGTTTTGGGTGCAGGAAGATGCAGAATGGTTTCAATCTTTGCTTGATCAACCCAGATACCTTTACCAGAAATCAAATGGCCAAGTACCACTCCCGCTTTGCACATTAATCTACATTTCTTGTCACGCAAGGCAAGATGGGCTTCCTGACAACGGAGAAGTACTTTCTCTAGATTTTTTAGAGCTTCCTGAAAAGAATCACCAAACACAAAAAAGTCATCCATATAAATTTCTACAAATTCTAGATCAGCAAAAATGGCTAGGATTGCCCTTTGAAAGGTAGTCAGGGCATTACATAAACCAAAGGGAAGCACTTTATAATAAAATGTACCCCATGGACATGTAAAAGTAGTTTTATCCTGATCTTCAGGTGAAATCTGTATCTAGTTATTGCCACTGAAGCCATCCAAAAAGGAAAAATATTTCTTTCCTGCAAGGGTATCAAGCACCTGGTCAATGAAAGGGAGAGGGAAGTAATATTTGAGAGTGGCTTTTTTTAATTCTTGATAATCAATACAAATACGCCATCTTCCATATTTCTTAGGTACTAGCACTAATGGAGAGACCCACTAACTGTCGAAAACAGGATAGATAAAACCGACATCCAAGAGTTTATGTACTTCTTCCTTCACAATATCTCTTAAAGTTGGATTCATTCACCTTTGGGGTTGTCAAACAGGTCAGGTTCCTTCCTGAATACAGATATGATCTGTACAAGTTTCAGGAGGAATACCCTTCATATCTTCATAGCCCAAAGCAAAGGCACTAAGATGGTTTTGCAATAAATTCACAAGCTGCTCCTGCTGAGATGAGTCCAAATCTGAACTAATATGCAAGGATTTACCAAGGATAATCTCAACAAGAGTAGTATCAGGCTCAGGAGTACTCAAGGGAGTGGTTAAATGCAGCGGTACAAAATAATGAGAATCATGATTATCTTGAAAATCTGGCTCAATGGCTCAAAATTAGGCATAGTGTCTAGATTATTCAGGAAATCTTGAATCTCATATTCTTGTGAAGACCCAATATAATGATGGATAAGGTAAATGGGATGAGTCTCCTCATCACTACTTTAATCCAACCATAAAGTATCTCGAAGGTCCTAAATGGATCTGGCAGGGGGGTATAAGGTAACTTTCTTCCTAGAATCTCCATGCGAAATATACATATCACAAAAACGACATCCAATATATGCATCGGCTGTAGCAAGCCATGGTCGACCCAAGATCAAGGGATGTCCTCCTACTGGGTTCTTTGGCTGAAGCACAATGAAATTAGTAGGATATTCCCAATAATCTAATGAGACGATCACATCGTCGAATACTCCTTATGGCTTAATTTTAGATCTATCCACTAATTCAAGCATAGTGGGAGTAGGGCGAAGATGAAATAACCAAAGTTGATCCATGGTTTTCTTATTCATGAAATTAATGGCTGCCCACAGATCTATAAGAACATTAGAGACAAGGACATTTCCAATCTGAACTAGGACAATAGGGTTTCCAGGATCAATATATTTTTCTATAGACACACATCCCATCATCAACTCTGCTGCCCTACCAAAAAATTGAATGGTTTGGGGTTCCAATATCTTCCTCCTGGGTTTCTTGAGACAAAGTTCCTTAATAATCCTAGTACAAATGGGGATCTCTTTAATGGCTTGAAGCAAAGGTATCTTAATGAAAAGATTCCGAAGCTCAGATGCCAAACTAGTCTCAGAAATAGGGTCATTTTTTTCCATTACTAGCCTCTCTGGGAAGGGAGGCTGGTTGGAAGAAGATGGAAAGGATTCAGAGGGTAAGGGCTGCTTAGTGATAGCTTTTGGAGAATGCTTAAGAGTTTCCTCTTCTCCTTTCTCTTCAACAATCACTATAGGTTGCTTCTGATGTTCTGATGTTGCAGTCCTTCCCGATCTTAATTGAATATCATGAACCCCAACTAGAATAGACTAGTACTCGAATGGTAAAGGTGGGTTTGTTACATAGATAATTTGCACTACTTTATTATTGTTAGGATTGGGCATAGGTTGAGCAGGCAACTGAGGAGGTTGAAAGGGTGGAGGTAAAGGCAATGGTGGAGTAGACTGACTCGAAATTTGAGGCATTGAAGAAGAGGTGTATGCGTAGATGGATATGAATGTATAGGTGGCTGGTAGGAATATGGAAAATGAGTTGGCCCTCTCCAACCTTGTTGTCATGGTTGAGAAGGTTTCCCATGCTGATATTGATTCCCATACTGCCACTGCTGATTAGTTTTAGGATAAGAATATGCATGTGAATTATAATCAAGATAGTGTGGAGAAAATTTAGGAGCCATACCTGTACCTACCTGAGGCCAATTCCTTCTTGCTCCCATAGCATACAAGTATTCAGCTTCAGGTTGTACCCCTGTAAATACAACTTTAAGTCCTGGTATAGAGGGACATTTTTCTATGACATGGTCTTCTACACAAATAACACACTTATTAGTTTCTTTCAAATTAGGGGAAACTCTTTAGGAGGATGTTTGTCTCTACATTTAGGGCAGAAAATACATAATGAATCTTGTTCCTTCATGAGTTTTTGTTGAAATCTTAAAGAGTCTAACTATTTGGTAATAGTATTCATTATATAAATTTTCATGTTTTCCATTTTATTTTCTAGTCCGATAATCATAGCATCAGTAGATTTAGTTTTTCTATTTCTATTTCGAGTTCCTCTACCGGATCTATACTGATTTCTTGAAAATTTCCTACATAATTCAAAAGTTTGTTGAGAAATATCACCTTGTCCTAACATATTCAAATTATTTCTACCATTATCAGTAAGTCCTCTTAAGAACAAGGTTCAAATAGTACTGGGATCAAAATTAGGTTTCGACCTTTGTAAAATATACAAAATTCTTTCTAGGTAATCTTCAAGAGTTTCATCATCATCCTGTATGATTGTAAAAATCTCATCCTGCATGTCCCGAGTTTTGAAATATTCTTGATATTTAGAAAAAAACACTTTCTTCATCTGATCCCAAGAGGTTATAGTGTTTCCTCCTAACCCCATAAACCAGCGTAGAGCTGATTCCTAGAGAGTAATAGGAAATAATCTTAACTTCTGAGCATCAGTTGAATAATCATAACTTCTACACAGAATATCAAACTCGAATAGAAAAGAGTCAGATAGATCTCATGAACTCTACCATGGAAATGAGAGCTTTATGGAATATTTTCATTTGTGCCATATATTAGGACCACTCAAACAGAGAATTTACGCCACTTTATACTCCTGCTTTTCACCTCAAGCCCCAAATGATCTTGTCCATCATTGCTTTCTTACTTATAATTTCTCACTGTGCTTAACCTACACTCAGTTAAAAGCCAACAGGGACGCAATCCGTGTGTAGATTGTTGTGCAGCAAAGTGATGGGTTTGAATTGGATTGGGATTCCTACTTATAGAAGGAGACCCAATATGAGAATTTTTTTCAAAATTCTTTTGTCCCTTAGTGGGCTTTGAACCCTTACCTTTTCTAGGCATTGATTTCAAAAAAGAAAGAAAAATAACAAACAACTTCTAGTAAAAAATGCTATCAGAAATAAATTAACACCAGTAAAATTCCTTCAAAGAATATTTTCCAAACAATACTGCAAAAATAAAGGAAAAATTACCTCTATTGTATAATCAAAAAATTCTTACCAAATCAAATCGCCTCCTTGGCAACGGCGCAAAAATGTTGGGTGCAGGAATTACACTTAAGGAAACTCCTCAACACTTAATTTTTCAACCTGAGGGATCTGTAAACTTAGAGATGAAGCAAGCAATGCCAGAGATGGTATGAATCTTCCTAACATAAATCCCTACTTTCTTTAAAGGAAATATTGCAGAATCAAATTAAAAAGAGAAAAAGGCAACTTGAACCATCAAAATAATCTAGGACTGGAACAAGAAAGAATGCATTTGAAAGATGGAATTAAAGATAAAAGGAAATCACTCTAGGCTAATTATTGTTTAAATACTGAGTGTGTGTTTTCCTTTAGCAGAGACACTTAGCAGTCTCATCAGATGGGCCCTTAAACCTGCTCGTTTAGATATTTCCTTCTTACGCTAATTTGTCCTGCACTATCGCAGTCTGCTTGCACTACTGCAGGAATAGAGATTTATGCAGAATGTATAAATGGTGTCTTTACTAAAGGATTTTTACCTCATCCAAGGGCTTGAAATTTTCCAGGTTCAAAGCACTCAGATCCCGTGGCAAGAAACTAGTTCTTGCACCAGATCAGAGCTTCCTGCACGTAGCAATTAATTCTTAAAATGAGTGCTTAATTATTGCAAGTGATATTATACTGTTAAATCAAATTGCACACATATAAAGTGAATTTTTATGATCTTAACATAGTGCAGGAATAAGGAAACAATCAATATACATTTATCTTGTCATAAGAATTTAATGCAAGAAAGAATATTGTGGGAAGTAGACTAAGAAGGCTTGCTGCATCACACCAACATGCACTGGTGCAAGTTCATTTCTCCTGCTTGGACCAGGAGGGGAAAACCAATCAAACAGAATTGCAGAGAAGGAGATATCACACCAACGTGCACTGGTGTAGGGTTATTTCTCCTACTTGGACCAGGCGGAGGAAAACCAATCTGAAATCAAGTGGAGGGAAGGAAATTGCAGGAAAAGGAAATTTATCTACTTCACACAACGGATCCTCTTTCACTCAGACTGGAATGCATGTGCTTAAAATTAAATCACATTTGACAATGTAAACACAAATTACAGGAAAAAAGGGAAATGGGGTAAAATTCTTGGGTTGGCTGGGCCCTAACCAACCATCGCGTTTCCCTTTTAAATAAAAACGCTGCTCAGTGCCTTAATCAATTCATCATCTCAAATATAGAAATGAAATTTGTGAAACATGAGGAGGAGCTCCCTTTTATTAATTCACTGAGGCAAGTACACACATTAATACATCATCCAGCCCAGAATCGAGAGATAACAAAACACAGCAACCTGTTACCACCTCTCTGGCTGTGTTTATGTTCTCTTTTGCTATCAAAACTTTGCCCCCTAGTCCTATTTACATTCTACATTATATAGATATTTGTCCCAATGCCAAAATAGATCATTCAACTGATTCATAACCAAACGCAGAATTTAGCTTTTCGGCCTTCAAAATTAAACAGTTAGCAAAACTGGCCGTAGCCAATCTCTAGCTTTCATCCTTCGCAGATTCGGTCTCGGCTGCCTTTGGGTCGATCTTGCTGTCATGGCTGAAGCTACTCAAAATGAGGCGGTGATCAAGGAGGTTCAGATCTGTTGCAAGGATTTGTTGTGCTGGAAATGGTGCAAGATTTGATCCTGCACTAGGATCAGTGGTCACGGTAAGTACTCTAACTACCAAATAAACATTGGAGATATCGATAAGTTACAAAGAGTGATTAAAAGTAAGAAAACATGTAATAAATTATTAATTAATGCTAAGTTTAATTAAAAGTATGAAAAATAAAGTTTGTACGAAATATTTCATTGTGCTTGGACTAGTGCAAGATGGGGGTGCATAAAAGAGGTAAAACATAGGTAAATGGTTATGATTTAGGAAGGGGGAAATGGCAAAAAGAGAGAAAATTATGGGGCTAACACTACGGATCATGCCTCATCGTCTACAGAAGTAGCCTCTCCTCAAGAAAACCTCCCTTCCTCACTTTCTCCTAATGCATCTGAACAAGAAGGAAGTGGCAGTGAGCAAGAAGGTGCCAATGAGGGTGATGGTGACAATGAGTCAAACAAAAATGAAGATGAAGGTGATGATGAGTTAAGCCCACAAGAGGCAGAAAACATGCAAACAAAGGAAGAGGATGACAATGAAGAAGATGAGGAAGATGACAGTGGAAATGAATTAGGCAGTGATGAAGAAGAGGTTAGCAATAAAACATAAGATATGTAAGAGGATGAAAATGATGAAGATGATGATAGTGAAGAAAAGGAAGAAGCTAACAATGGGAATGGATCAAGAAAATATGAACAAGAATTCAGAAATGAAGAAGAAGATATGGAAGAGGATGACAATGACGAAGATGAAAATAGTGATGAAAATGCAGAGGTTAAAGGCAATAGTGACACCCATGAAGAAAACCTCCATGATGAATAAGACAACAAGGAGGAAAATAGTCATGAAAGTCATGACAGTCATGAAGACAATGGAAAAAGTGAAGAGGGTGATAATGAAAATGAATATCATAGTAGTGAAGAGGCAAGCAGCTTCAATGATGGACAAAATGAAGATGATGATTATGCAAAATATGAAGAAGAGGCTAATGACAGTAAAGAAAACCAAGAGGCTGGCAACCAAAATGAAGGTCACAGTAATGATTAAAGAAACTTAAATGAAGAAAAAGTTGACAATGCAAGAATCAGTGAATAGGTTGAGAATGATGCTGATGTTAAAAGCAAAGAGATAAGCAACAGTAAGGATGGTGAAGCAAAAAACATGATGACTGATGATACTAATGATGAAAATGAAGAGTTTGATGAAAATAACAAGGATCACAACCATGATCAAGACACCAACAAGACCACAATCACACCTCTTTCATTGACATATCAAAAAGGGCTAAGGCTTGTGTTTTTTGCCTCTAAAAGGAAAGGGACCATGCCATCCACCTCAGATAAGATTGACAAGGGAAAACAAAAGGTAAAGGAAGAAGAATAATATCATGAGGTTGAGAGGGAGTTTGAAATAATCCAGGTGGACATTGATGAGGAGAATGAAGCAAGGATCTCAGACTTGCTCATCCAGAAAAAAAATGCCCTCATTGAAGACCTACAAGAAAATCTGAATAGGGCCAAGAGTGTAAATGATGCCCTTGACATGGAGAATGGGAAGCTAGGAGCACAAATTTCCATTTATGAGTCTAGATCCATCAGGGTCCAGAAAGAAGCCCAAAGGGCACAGGTAAAACTAGAAGAGTTCATGGGCACCTATGAGGAGATTGAGGATGAAGAAGGGCAGTCTAGGAGGAGACCTAGAACTATGGGGTTGAAAAAGGCATTGGAAAAACAAAGAGAACAAGAATCAGCATTAGCAGAGCAGCTCCCCCTAGATGATATGTTGGCCATGGAGATAGCACATAATCATGATCCTTGGTTGGAAAGAGCCAACATACACTTGGAGGCTAAATTGAAGAAAGAAAATCAGGATATTGATCTCCAAAGAAAGATGACCAAGCATTATGCCCGAAGAAACTAAGTTGCAAGGGCTAAACTCAAGAAGGCCCAAACCAATATACAAGCACTAAAAGAGGAAAAAGGAAAAGATAACCTTGGAATTTTGGCACAAGCTTCTCTACAGTTCTCTCAAAACCCATGAGGTACACATCCACCAAATTTGAGAGAATTTTGACATTTTTTGGTTTTTTGTGAATTTGGAGGCCTCTAAGCGCAGCACCCCTGGTGCTACTATTTCATCTTAGGAATATTCAGAGGGGGAAATTTGTATTTTTGGAATCCTCGTGTCTAGTACAATATGCTCACCCAATTTCAGAGCATTTGGAGCATTTTTGAGCCCTCAAAAGGCCAAACAACACCTCATTTTTCACCTTTCTGCCTCATTTTCATGCTTGGCGCTGCGCCTAGAGAAGTCTTGGAAATTTTTCCCTTTGGACAGATAAATGTAGCTCAATCAAGAAACCAAGTGTATATTTGGAAAGTATACTCAGCCAGATTTCCAACGGGCCATCACATAGCAAATTCCAACATTGGTAAGGTCAGCAAAACTTGGCTGCAAGTGGACCTATTTTCTTCTGAGGAAGGTGTTATGCGTTTAGACCTCACTGTGCATTTTTGGCCGAAAGTCAACAAAAGACACTCATTAATTGAAAAATGATATTTTAATGATTTTTGAGGTAAATCAATCCAAAATTAGGTGCTAGGAGTTATTTTGGCATTTATTTCATGATATATTTGTGCCTTGGGCCTTGCATGGTCTCTTGGACATAAATAGCATTTATGGATGATTTTGACATTTTCAAACCCTAGTTAGGGTTTTTTCCCTCCTTTGCTAGATAAATAGAGCATGAGGGCTTCATTGTAAAAGGTTCATTTGATGACTCTTTGGAGCAATACATGTTTTTTTTTGGAGATTGGAGAAGAAATTGGTGTCGTGGAGTTTTGTGAATGGCTTGTCTTAATTGATGATGGAGAAGGCTGCTTGCAGGATACCTGAGCTCGGTTAATGGTGATGTGCTTCTATTCGGTTATTTTTTTCTTATGTATCATTGTGTTTCATCCTTCTTTATTACTGTAGGAAAAATTTTTTATAATAAGAAATGTTTTCAAAGGTACCTTAGCTCTGTTTGTTCTTTACTGCCTCTATGTTTTCCTCTGCTGGGACATTTTAGAGAATTCTTAATTGCTCTCTAGACCCCCTAAGCTTTTTTATTTCATGAATGGTTTAATATAGTAGGTATAAAATATTATTTATGGTTAGCCCTACTTGTTTGATGTCATTAAAACATTGTTTTTGAGGTCTCTCTCTAAAGTACCATTATTTAGGTTTGCCAAAGAGGCTATGTTTCGATCATACCCTTTATCCATGCTTAAATATTTGTTTTGGAGATCTTCATAGCTATGATAAATGATGTTTATGTGTTCCCTCTTCTTTGATTAAATTTATATGTGTATCTTGAATGTTTTCTAACCTTGAAGGTGAAATCACTAGAATTTAAATGAGTTTCTCACCTTCTATATTTCATTGGATTGTTTGTCTAAAATGCTTATTTGCTTGAGTTGAATCAAAGAGTTATTGGTGTGCCCTGTCTATTAATTTCTTCTTTATGCTTAATGGTGTTGAAGTCCCTTCTTGTTTAAGTACATTACAAAGTATTCTTGATTGTCTTTTTCCCTACTTTGTTTCACAAACTTGATGTTCTTTTCACTTCACAAAAAACCTTGAAAATCTATCTGACTATGCTAGAGTTTCCCTGTGATCCACCCTGATTTATTGTTGAAACTTTCCATGACTTTATTGACTCCATAGTCAAATGATTTGAATACTCCTCACTCTATCTATTTCTACTTGATCATCTTACCCAACCAAAACAAACAAATAAACCCTACACTTACCCAAATATTGGTCTGATGTTACCTTGTGCATTTTATCTCACCAATCTAACAAATCACGGGAACCTAACAGAAGTGACCCAAATCAACTCTCCACTGCTGCACCCTGCAACACAACACAATACTATGCAGAACCTGCACTGTACAACAAAATTGTAGCTTGGCCTGATGACAGATAGTGGATAAGGAAGTGCAATACTCCTCCAAGAGCTTCTCAATGGAAGAGGTGGGATTCCCGACCAAGAACACCCTGTGCTAAACAGCACATGCAATCTTAGCTAAACAGCTGAAGAGAGAAACAAGTCTAAATATACCATATCAAAATAATAATCTCAAACATACCCCCTATGGATGCCATCCTCTTCCTTATATATGTTATGAGCTTACTCACTCTTGGCCCCACTCAATTAGGTCACTACCTCCATGCATTCAATCTCCCTCCAAAACTGCGCTGTCCCACCATGAATGCCACTCCTCTGTAACAACGTTGTTTGATTTGGTCAAAGTTGACCCAGTCTTCATGCTCTAGCCCCTTTTCACACCTAAGGGTATTCAATCCAGCTTTTAGATGACCTCCATTCACACTAGAAGTGTCTTTTATTCCTACTAAGGAGAATTATGGGTCTCCATACCCTCTTATTCCTCTATCTAAGAGAAAAATCAAAATTTAATATTCCAATTATCTCTGTGATAATTTAGAAATATTACAGTGACTAAGTGGTTAGGCTCATCGCACTAGGGCTGGCTGAGTGGCTCTATTTGCCTTCTTTGGTCTATTGGAGTGACTGTATATGAGCAGGCTGTAGGCTCCTCTCATAGGTATAGTATGGTTCTAGGCTCTCCCTCATCCATCTGCATGGGTGGATTTGAGGGATGTTGCTGGTATGATTGTTCTAGGGCTTTCAGGGAATCCCTATATCGTGTAATCTCTGGGCAATGGTGGGTGTAATGCCCATATTAGTCGCATATGGCACATGTGTGGTTGGTGCACAATGCTTTACCTTTATTTTTCATATAATGTTTCTTTTTATGGGAACTTGAGGCTGTGACATTTCTTTCGGTGCTTAGAAGATATTTTAATTCATCTAACTCTGGGAAAATATTGGTAGGGTGGCCTACGATATCACATAATTCACAAGGTTGCAATGCTCTAGGTGTGTTGGGGTTTTCAATTTTCTTCCCTTTTTTTTTGTTTTTCTTGGTTACATTAGCTAGCACTACTATGGGAGTTTCATTAAACGGTGTAGCCTCCTGAGGGGTGATAGGGGTTATCCCAGTAGAAGTGATGCCAGGACATCCCAGCATGGCTGGTGGGACCGAATACCAGACATGTATTGCAAAATCCATGTTTACCAATGTAATAGTTTCCAGGACTTGCTTTGACAAAAAACTAGGTGGGGGATATAAAAATGGGGTTTGGGCGATGGCGTAGGGTAGGAAAGAAATTTCTGTGACTTCGGTCTCCATGCTACTGGTTTCCATCTCTGGACTAGTATCAGTGTTTGATGATAGCATCATGCACACTGGTGCCCCCGTGATTTTTGGGGTTGTCTCTGGTATGATAGGGGGATCTCGTAAGAATGATCCTAGGATCGATGATGGTTTGAATTGAATAGGGCCAAATTCATGGTACCGCATGAGTGATTTCGTAGTTGTGTCTATGTAAGGTAGAACGACGTGGAGAGAAATCATGGATTTATTATCATATTATGTAAGTTGGTCAACGATGATGATTCAATATTCATGGGGGAACATCATCACCTGAAGGACAGAGGATGATATTGCAGTCATGGCATACATATAACTATGCCCGAGGAGTATATTGTAGTCATGTTGTGCATCCAAGACTTCAATATATATAAGTACCATCTTTCTGGACAAGTTCGCATGGAAATTATGATATAAACCAACGGGAGCTGAAGGTCGACCATCGTATGCTCTAAACATGATGTTGGATGGTTTCAGTTCAGGTGATCCCAACTTCTACCAAAATGGATTTGGACATGATGCATGTAGATTCTCCTTCGTCAATGATGCATTGGTGTATGGTGATATTTTGGACTGAAACTGGTATTTGGAAGGCGACGAGAGAAGGAAGCCTAGGGGTGGATTTGTCTAGGCCAAAAGCCATTAGGTTCAAATCGGAGTGGTTGATTGTGCCTAACGCATAAAGTAAGGCTTTCCGTTGTTTTGGGCATGATTATAGGACTTCTAAGGCTGACATGGAAGCAGGTGATTGTGCTAAATCATCCAGTATGTTTTATTTATGGGCATATTTTGAGTTGGTGTCCTACATGCTTGGTTGGCCCTTTAACCACCTTTGGAAGGGGCTCAATAGGTACTTTGGATATGATCAATGGTATAGTAGGTTGACTCGTGCGTACCTGATGGATTGGTAACCAGAGGGGCGTTATAGTTCCTGTTCCTTGTTTGCAAGAACATTTCTTTGCCAGTAATGTAAATTTCGTGGCTACTGCTCCTAATATCATTTTGGGGTGTTTGTTGTTGTTGGGTGTTAACCACTCTTCAGTGGGGGAAGGGCTCCTTCATTACATCGATTTTTTGTGTAGGTCCCCCTTGTCCATGGTTACCCTGATGTTTTTTCAGTTCAACGAGTTCAGGACATTGGTGAGTGTAATAGTCGTACTCACCACATATGGCACAAGAATGGTTTGTCCTTAGACTAGTCCTCTTGTTCTGCTCTTGGGTGTTGTTCTTTGGCTCCTGGTTTTGATTTCAGTTGGGTTTGATCCCAGAATGAGATCAAGGGGTGCATTTTTGGTTATCGCCCCCCATCCAAAGTCTCCCTTTTTTTTATTCTTAGGTTTATTTCTTGCAACATTAGGAGGATTATTACGGTTATCCTGGTCATAAGATTAGCGCTGCTGAGCCTAAGATGGTTGCACTAAGTTCACCAGTGCATCATTATATGGTGGTGGATTTTGTGAGGGGAAAGGAGAATATTGGTTTCCTTGTCCTTGGTTGGTGTATGGTTCCCTCATCATTCCTAGCCAAGTACTGGATTCCCTCCTAGGGAGGGTACGAGCCTCCCTATTGTTAGTGGTATGATGACACCCTATTTTTCATATTCTGCAAAGGTGTAGATTGACTTTGGTGGTAGCCAGGTTTCTTCATGTTCTAGGTAGAATCATACGAATATCCTGGGTACTGGATACTAATACCTAGGTGACCTTAGGTCAATGACCTGATCAAGCAGTCTGCGGTATTCAATGCATCTGGAAATTCTCTATAAGTTTGCAGGCAAGGGGAATTTGGTGGGACATTGTAGATATATCCTGACTGGGTATAGATGAGTTCAAGTTTTTGGGCTTTTAAAATGGCGTCCTCCTCAGAGGTATGTCCTTGTGTCACTACACATTTTGAGATCTCTGCTGTGATATTTTTAAATAACAAGTCCAGTAAAACTCTATCGTCGAGTTTGGCTTTGCACAAGCTACGATGTTGCCACCATTCGTGGAGATGGCCTGAGATATGGACAGTTGGCGTTTGCCTAAAATGATTCAACATGTCCATCCCCAAATCATGGTGGATGGGTAGATGAAAATAAGTGAGGAATGTAGTAGTGAGGGTGATAAATATTCCATGCAAAGCAGAAGGCTACTCAACATACCATTTCACAGCAGGCCCAGTTAGGGTGCGTTGAAATAGCCTCAGTCGAATAGTATCGTCAATAATACTATTGGATGAACACCATAGGTGGAAAGTCATAATATGATTTCCAAGGCCTTCCTATTTCTTCCTTTCGAATTTTGGTATGTCCGAGGGCAGCTTTTTGGCCATGGAGAGCCAATTAGGGCTATGTGCAATGGGGTAATTAGTTAGCTTTGATAGATCTGGAAGGTTTAATGATGCTAAAAATGGTATCTAAGTATTGGCTACCATTGTTTACTATGGAAACATAGGTATCTGAGTGTAATGGTTTATGGGTGGTGCCTAGGGAATATTACCCTGTGATTTACCTTAGTGTGTGTTCTACTGACTACCCGAAGGGGTAGCGCTCCACTTCCCTCTAGGGGTTGTGGGAGGAGTTGAGTTTGGTGACGTTTCCAAGGTTTCCAATGGTGTGGTGTTGGTGGTGTTAGGTCTCTGTAGTTTGCAAGATTGGAAAATACAAACGCTGTAGATCCTACATCAAAACCACTTTGGAATCTTAGTATCTAGCCCTCCTAGACTCAGAGAGGGATATCTCTATATATATGTGTTTTCGAAGGATATTTCTTTAAGATTAAGTATGATTTTAGGCTAGTTATGAAGAACAAGGTTGTTTGTTTTGGTTGGGCAGGATAACATGAAGATGAAGGAATTTTGTATGAAGGGTGAAGGTGTGAGTAAGTGAAAAAATGGTTCAGCTGATAAGATAAGCAAGGAACAACATCAATCCATTGGGCTATGGAGTTACAAGAGGATTTAATTGCACAACAAGTTTCAAGAGTGGTCCATGGGGCAAGTCATCTATGTCAAAGGATCTCTTTAAGTTGATTTTATGGAATGAAACACTAGGAAAGTGATGAAAGAGACAAACACACAAGAAAAACAAAGAACAACCTAAGATCAAGTAAGTACTTTTAAGCTAGCCTGCTTTTGACTTGCACTTAATGGAAAGACACAAAAGTAACCTAAGATCATGTAAGTACTTTTAAACTAGCCTGCTTTTGATATACTTTCAAGAGAAAACATTAAAAAACAAAGAATAGCTTAAGATCAAGTAAAAACTTTTAACTTAGCCTGTTTTCAGCATATTCTCAAAGGAAAAAATTCATGATAAACATAAAAATAGTCTAAGATCAAGCAAGTACTTTTAAACTAGCCTGATTTCAACATACTCTTAAGGGAACTTTTCAAAGCCACTGTTGGAGATAAACTAGAGGATAGGGCTAACCATAAACTTCTCTAGCTCAACTTTAATTAGTAGACTTTTCAAGAACATTCAAAGACAATATATCAAGTTGTACTTAGGAAACATGGACTTACCAACACTTCACTAGTTATACTCTATTGAATTATCCTCAAATAAAAAATCAGTAGAAAACATAAAGGATAAAGATTTATCAGTGAGATTTAGAGTACTTTCAGAAGTAAATCCTAATCTATGTTTGCTATTCTTTATCAGAGAAAGTGGACAGAATGAAAACACAAAGAAAAGAACAATTACAGTGAGAATAACATCACCATTGACATAGTCCAGGATCCCATAAATCAACTATTATATTTTATGTTCAAACCAGTTACAATATTCAAGTCTAGTGGGTCTTTACAACTTCAAACTTCTCATCTCAGCTTATGTATCTTCAATTCCTAAGAGAGCTACAGCATGCTTCAGCAGCTATTTACATTCAACAAGTATCCAAAGACCAACCTGTATACTATCTTCTAGAGAAGTATTTATAGGAGAATGAGGAGGTGGAGTGAAAGAAAGGCCTATCTATTCAATTAATGCAGAGTAAGAGCTTCTCGGCCTTTCAAGGGCCAAATGGAGAAGTTTTCAAATGTTTTAACTCTGCTAATTGATTATTACATTAAAGTTCATCAACTTCAGTCACTTTTGTTGACTTTGGGGATTTTTGGTAGGCTGGTAATTACTTCTGAGCTGTCTTTAGAAATATCTCTAACTGTATAATTAATATGCATGATTTTTAGGTGGAATCAGCTGGTAGGTGGCATTTTGAGGAGAAATAGCCTCAATGATGTGGCACTCAGAGGCTTTCCTTGTTAATTTATCATGATCTATGGCTTTAAAACACTGTTATAAATTTGATTCTTATTTATTCCCTTATAATAATCTTCGGGGCCTTTAAACTGTATCTGCTAACTGTGTTTACTTTTAAAATGCGTTTTAATATTAAAACTGCCTGATTTAAACCTTTAATCTTGAAATCTTGCGCTTTAATCCCTCAAACGGTGCTTTATCCTTAACTGTCGGGATTTAAACCCTCTGAATCTTTAATCTTTGCTTTTGATCTCTTTATCTGTGGTCCTTTCCCTTAGAACTGTAATATTATGTTTTTAATCTTCAACCTTATGCATTAATCCTTTTAACTGTGACTATTTGATGGGCTTGTTCCTTTGATCCACTATTTTAGTCTTTAACCGCTTTGTTTTTTTTATTTAAACTGTCCTTTGCCTCATTCAAATTGATTTAGACCATTGGTTATGCGCTTTCGGCCTGTATCTAGACCGCGAGGGTCCTCATCTTTGGCCCTGACCCTTATGAACTATGGGGAGGGTTTCCGCTTCAAGGACCATTACAAAACCTACAAAAAACAACACAACATGTTATAAAAACCTGCGATGTGTGGATTAAACTGCTTCGGATGCTGTAGAGGCGGAGGAACATATGTAGAGGAGATGAAATGCGGGTGGAGAAGGCTTCTGTGGAGAAAATCCGTGAAAACCCGACTTTAAAATGACTTTGGTGCGAAAAGGTAGCTTGGCAGTTTCGGAAAACCACAAATGGTTTTTGCATGGCCCTTGGGTTGTAAGTGGTTTTCAATAAAACGAATGCAATCCAATAATGGCGCGACACCTGTCCCTTATGAAACCAACGGTCTCGCACGATTTTTGGATCGTTAAATGGCGACGGCAAAAGTTGCGCGAAACACAATGTAGGCTGTTGGATCAAGCAGAGCAGATCCAACAATGGATGGATGAGCGCGATGGAGAAAGGTGCTCGGGCAAAGGCTTTAGTGGGAGACAGGTGGCAACCATCGATTGGGAGAGCGGCGGGGTAGTGGGAAGTAGGCCCCAGTGGGATTTGATGTCGATTTTTAGAAATAGGTAGGGGTCGGGCGATCAAAGGGAAAAAAGGGAATGTGATGACCGTTGATCTTTACAGATCTATGGTGTAAATAGTTTGATGAAGTGATAATGCGGAAAATAGGAACGAAGGAAAAGGAGAAGGGGGAAAACATTAGCGCCGTTAGATCAAGGCTTGAGGCCTAGGATCTACGGCCAGGATTGATTTGCGAAGTGATAAGGCGGGGAGAAAAGGAAATAAAGAAATGCGGGCTTTTGATGGAAATGACAATGTGATGGGGGCTAGCAGATAAGGAGAAAGGCGCAGTTCTATGGGAGAAAAGAAACCAGGGCTAAGGGAAAGGGGCTAACGGTTAGGCGCTCGGTCACGGGCTTGGTCATATGATGGAGAAAGAGCTGGGGGCTAAGCCGAAAGGGGCTAAAGGCATTTAAAAGGGCGGAAGAGGTTTTTTAAGGGTTTTCATGTGTTTTTTGGGGTTTTTTAAGGTTTTTCCAAGTTCCGATAGAGCGAAAAAAATAGGGTTTTAAGCCATTTGAAAGGGATTTCATGGTTAAAAAGGATTTTTAAGGGAATGGAGAGTAAATGAAAGGGAACAAGGAGTTTTTTAGAAAACAATTTTCTTTGGGAACATCAAGTTATCTTGGTGGATTTTTGAAGGGAACAACATTAGGGAACAACACTTAAGGAACAACATTGTTAGGGAACAACACTTAAGGAAAAACACTGTTAGGGAAAAACACTTAAGGAATAGCACTGTTAGGAAACAACATTTAAGGAACAACACTGTTAGGGAACAACACTTAGGGAACAACAGACTTCAAGAATGAGTAATTTTCTATGAAAATAATCTCTTGAAGGCTCCAGACCTGTTTTAGCCATCATTTTCTATGACAAAATTATTACTGATGGCTAACAGGTGGCGCTTGGGGGTTTCCAACAAAATATTCCCCGATAAAGGATGAATTGATAATGGTGGTGGTGTGTCGTCTTTGATGCCTAAATGGCGAAATAACTAACACTCCTCCCTCTAATGGGGTGTTGGAACAGGGTCTCCTACAAGCTGCAAAACTGGTCCGATTTTATATATATTTTATTATATTTATTCTAGCGCAGGGGTTTTGGGGTGGCTCAAAGCCCCAAAAGCATTATAATGGGTCAAAGGGTAGACCTAGAGTCCGCAAACCACAGTTTGCGAACCATAGGAAAGATTAGTCTAGATTGTTATAAATAGAGGAACGTTTTGAATTATAAGGCAAGAAGATGATGATATATTGATGTGAATTGTGGCTTAGTAGATCTGTTTGGGTTTTCGGGAAAAGGACTCCTGCTGGCTATGTGCGCGGAGATCCCAAGTCCTGCTGTGTGCGGACCCTGCTGCTATGTGCACAGGTCAAGTTTAGGTATTGTAAGAAGGATTTTAAGGATTAATGAATGAGAAAGTTTATTTGAGTAACTGAAACTATGTGTACTATTAATGAGAATCTTTGATAGCTGCTGTGTTATACATATTCTTTGTTAAGCTACAAAAGTACTGTGTTAAATGTTTCTACTGCAAACTGGGTCTATTTTGTTATGTTTTATGTAATGTTGCACTACTGTTTTAGAAGTATATTATTTGTTGAGAACAATAAGTATAGTTGAACTTGCGCACGTGGATGCGAAGGAGATATATAGATCCAGTTTTGAGACAGGCAATCTGGTCATTATAAAGGCGGACACAGCTCTTCTTGGCTTACCTATGCTCTCTCAGGGTGTGGAAACCTGGTTCCATCACCCACCCATACTATTTCGAGTGAGACTTTGACCTGTGCAAGCAGGTCACTACCGAAAGGGCCAGTAGTATAGGGGTTTGTTGGCAAACCTGAACCTTCGAACCTGGGTCAGGACCCTTCGAGCCAAAAAATGGTTTCATTGCTGGGACTGGGAGCATTTTGAGAAGGGGATCGGGTAATGCCAAGAAAATTAGTGGAAGCCTGAGAAGAAAAGAAGAGCAGGTATGGGTGAATTACCTCCACTCTGAACGGAAGTACAACGCAGAGCGGTAGGTACTTTCGAGCCAATCTAGAAGGGGATAGATCTGTATATAGCCCGTTGGAAGGAATAGCTGCAAAAAGCCCTCCAGCTACACCACCTTCAGAAGCACGTAAGGGTAAAACCCCTCCAAAAGAAGATATGGCAGCACACTTGAAATTACCTACCTTCAAAGGTGCGAGAGATGAGGACATGGACCGATTTTGGTTTGTTGCAGACTCAGTATGGACTATGCAAGGTGTGGCAAGTGATACTGTGAAAAGGGTGCAGCTATCCTTGGCCTTCGAAGAGAGAGCTATATACTGGTATATGTGATACATATCTCAAAATGAAAGTGCATCCATTCAAGATATTAAGGACGCCCTGAAGCAACAATTCTGAAAACCTAAGTCTTACTCTTAGATCGTAGCAGACGTGAAATATTTCAAGCAAGGAACAACTGAGTCTATATGGGAAGCTGATCAAAGACTAAACAAAGTAATCAGGGAAGGAGGATTTAAGTATGATGATAGACAGCATATGGAATGGTTCATTGCTATGCTGCTACCTCACCTACGTGTACCTATGGGCCACCAAACCTTCGAGTCACAGGAAAAAGCGTTGGAAATCACCATGAAACTAGAAGCTGCACCCATAGTAGATACTTCAATAGGAGTAAAAAAAATTCAGGAGTAGCTCGGAGCTATGCACATGGATATTCAGAACCTATGGAAGGAACGGGGAAAAGGAGATAGCACAGACCTATGGTGCAAACGATGTTGAGCATCTAGACATATGAAGGATCAGTGCCCACTACTGGTAGATTACATGCAGGCAGGAGGACCTAGTCCAGTGTATCCAGGAACAAGTGGAGAACCCAACCTATTGCGTCCAGGCTCAAGCGGATCTACGTTGTGGTGCAATGACTACCGTGTAGCGGGGCTGCATGACACAAACCATTGCCCCCGGCTAGGTGCGTATGTCTCGGAACTGAAGCAACAATGGTGAAAATTCTGTCGGTCGGTAGGACATGATGAGTAGAACTGTTAAACTTATGATCTGATGATAGATCGAGGAAACTAGTATAGGGTGCAATTAGACCCTGCATCACCCAGATCTCCCACAAATTTTGGTGGCTCCCTAGCTAGAGGCAGAGGAGGTCAGGGAAGAAGCGCAGGTCGAGGAAGCGGACAACTAATATGTTATAACTGCAAGGAAGTAAGACACTTTACAAGGGACTACCCAAATCCTACAAGGAAATCCTACAAATATTGCAGACAGATGGACCATGCGATTGAAGATTGTCCAATATTGATAGCAAAAATGTAAGAAAAGAAGCCAACACCGACGTAGAATGTACAAAGAGTTAAGACTGAGTTGCGAGATAAGGATCCAAGCGTAAATGTTGTTACGCGTAGTGGATTGGATACTAGAGGGACTGGGGAGAAGGTTGAAATTGAACCTCTGATCCGCAAGGCAGTTAGCAAACAATAAGGGTTGGACCTAGACAAAGAAAGAGAAACGTTTATAGCAGCTTGCAGTGACTGTATCGGGACAGAGGCATCTATGTCCCTAATCCCTGTGAACCTTGAGGCAGATGCAGAGGTCAAACCTTTCTTGCAGGCATGTATGAAGTTTCTGCGCAAGCCAAAAGATGTGCAGAACCTTCATGAATTAATAGATAGCTGTGCAACATGCTCTACCGTGTCCCCAGATGTTAAGGATGTGCAAAAACTATATAGATATAAGAAACGCACTGGGAGGGAGATACGATTAATAGCACAGATCAACGATTACGAGATGGACCAGGTTATTTTGGACCTAGGATCGGATGCCAATGTATTACCTAAAAAAACTTGGCAACGAATGGGTGAATCAAAGTTGGAATGGTCCACTATCCAGCTACGCATGGCTAATCAACAGAAGATCATACCTTTAGGGAGGCTATTAGGGATTATGGTAGATATCGCAAGGGTTAAGGTCCGGGCTGACTTTGAAGTCATTCAGATTGTAGAAGACGTGGACCCCTACCCTGCGCTACTAGGATTGGATTGGGCCATCGACATGGGTGGTATCATTAACTTAAAAAAGAAAAGCATGGTGTTTGAAAATAACGACACAAGGGTGATAGTACCATTAGACCCTGCGGAAGGTAAATGCTACACTGAACCAGTACCCAAGGAGGAAGATGTGGACTATATCTATAAGTTAACTGCGCGGGACGTGGTTAACCCAACAGTGGATGAAGTACTTTGCTGGGAGGAGGATAATGAATGCTTCTCTGATCCTGATGAGGAGATAGAGAACTGGCAGAACTGGTTACATGATGTCTCTGTGTTGCGTTGCCTTCGGATCACAAAAGACTTCCGTTGTTTTTCCTCAGAGGTAAGGGACCTACCTTACTTTGACGACTCGAGTAATGTTAAGGAATTATTACGAGTATTCGAAGCTGTGGTCCCAAGGGAACAAAGGCTATGGGCCGTTAAACTAGCCATGCGTAAGAGACCTACATGATGGTGGGACACCCAGAAGGAAGCATTCTAGGATTGGGAAGAGTGTCGCACTATGTTGACCCTACGATTCGAAGGACCAGCAGCTCTGCAGGATACTGACACGATGGCATGGAGTAAATCGCACCTGCATATGACAACTGAACTAGCCACGTGGGACCCAAAGGAGCCAAGAATAATTGACTACTAGGGCCTAACCCCAGAAGAAGGCGAGGCTGACCCACAAGCTACTTCCACCTCAGGGATGCGTATGGGCACCAAACTGATTCAGCCACGGGAAAGTAGCATTAAAATTCACTCTACACTGGCTATAGGGACAGAAAGTAGAGCTCTCATCTATCCGGAAGCCCCTACAACAAAAAAATAGATGTGTTTAATCCTTGTCCATGCAGGTTATTACAGGATGTTTGTTCGGAAATATGCTCTAACTATAGCCCCTCTTAAAACCTCACTTACACGGAAGGTAAGGTTCTCTTTGGATAACGAATGTCAGGAAACTTTGTCTTTGGTCATAATTTACCTAGGAAGAAAGCCTGTGTTGGGGGAGGATGCGTAGAAGATGCAGATGATTGACCCCAGCATAGAAGATAGGCCAAACACATGGAGGATATGAAAAATAGCGTTGGAATGGTGAAAATTGGTAAAAAGAAAAAGTTACCATTAAAAGGAGCAGCCTCCAAGAATTTAATAAAGTGGATCTTGGGGATTTTTTACCGTTTCCTGGGGGGTACATCTCAGATAAATTTTCCCTTATCGTTGCACGATTGTGGGTATTATAGAAGGAGCAGGATAGCTCAGCCAGAGGTTCCATCTCACTTGCCTAGCTACCTGAGCAATCATATTTCCTCGTATCCGATCCATGCAAATGATGGAGTCACGTTGGTTCCTCAGCGCTGGGTATGTGGCTTGGCCGGGTTTGGACTCTCTAATCTACTTCGGATGCCCAATTTTGGCCAATAAAACATCACAGATTGGTTGGCTTGACAGTTGCTCACCTTAATTCATGATGGATGCTTATGGATTCGGGACAGAGTCCCTATTGATGTTGTGTTGATTGTTATGTTCCCAAATTTTTAGCCTCAAGCTAAAAGGAACATTATAGTTAGTAGTAGATGAATAAAATCGTAGGGAGGCCCATTAACCTCTTTAGAAGGAAAAATAACATCCCTCATGTGAAAAGGGGGAGAATAAGCAACTGGATTGAGCACCTACAGGTCCGAACAAGATTGGATAATGTTGATACAGTCATAATTAACCAAGTACACATGCATTGTCTAGATACATTGTATCTCCATGATGGACTGTGTAGTTCTAATGGAGGACAACTTGCATGGGCTAGGTGGCACATATGGATGGGACCCATTGAGGAGAGGAGAAATTTATATATATGGAGAATAGGACAACCATTGTATTCATGCTTTGGATTTGATCATTTGATCTTGGTCTATTTAGACTTGGCTTCCTCTTGTTGTTTAGTAGGGTTGCAGTGCTATTTAGCACCTGGTGTTCCCGAGCGGGAATCCCACCTCTTCCCTTGAGATGCCTCTTATGAGACCTTGTTCTATATTTCTCCACATCCAGGCTTGATTCCAAGAACCATTCCTCAGCCTCATCATTATTTCTGTAGCAGAATATTGATGTGTTGCAGTGGAGGTTTGTTAACACCACTTCCGGGTCTGTTTCTTAGTAGAGGGTGCCTTCCTTCTCTTGAGAGATCAGCTAGGAAGATTTATGAGCACATTTCACATCTTGGCAGCAGGCCAAAGTGTTCCTCATCTCCTACAGTGTAGTCCCTTGCAAGAACTACGTCATTTTGCATAGAGTTGCTGCAGCAGGGTTAAGACCCTTGTTTCTGAGCTAGTTTCCTAGGGAAAGGGCCAACCCTTCTCCCGAAAAGCTAGAGGAAGGGAACCTCATCCCTATTTTGTATTATTCAGCTATATTACTATAATTTTGTAGTAAGACTACATTTTTCTAAGCTGAATATTCAGATCTACTCTTTTTTTACTTGTACTTTCATGAACCCCTTGACGGGTTGTCTTTATAATGCAATAAGGAGGCCAGATCTTCATTTTCTTAGCATATTGTTCCATTGAGTTCTAGATCCATCTTTTTCTATCATTAAACTACAAAAACCCTCAGAAAATAAAGCTGTTATTTTCTTCAGTCTTTTCTGCATAACATAAGTCATGGATTTGGCTATTTTTGAGCTGATCTGAAGCCAAGAGGTCTGTTTAACATATCAAAAGGGATTTCTTTCTAGTCCCTTTTTGTATGGGAGAGCCTAACATCATATGCTAAGGGAACCAAGCATTATTTCACACATTAAAAATGCATATATTTAGAAATAACGTTTTCAGGGTCTATTTACTGCATTTTCCCCACTTGGGAATGTGTAGAGGTTCTTCTTTTGTTGTTGTTTCACTCATTTGATGGCTATGTGTTTTTAACACATAATATGAGTCTATTTATCACCGAACATCCATTATTATGTTCAGGTGTTGTTGTAGCTCCAACTTTAGAATATCTTAAGGTATTCTTATTGTTGTAGAAATTTCCTATTTTGGGATATTACAGTGGTATCAAAGCATAATCTTGGTTCAGCTTGTGCCATTAGGAGGAGAAGCTTCTCACAGAAGAGAGAAGTTTTGTAGAAGAAACAAAATAATGACTCCATTATTTGGAGGAATGAAGGAAGAGAGGGCCTCCCTGCTTCTTTTCCAAGCTATAAAAAACATCAAAGAAGATCTCAAGGAGATGAAAGGGGAGGAGTGAAGAAGATTTCTGAGAGGGTTTGAAGCAAGCCCTAGCTATTCACTTGATGGGTGTGAGCATTTAGTCACACATGAAGATCCACATTGCAGTCTATTTCCCACATTTACTGCAAGAAGGATGGAGGAAGAAGATACAGCAAGGGAGGAGACCTTGAGTGACTATCTTCAGGAGTATGAATATCAATCATGGAGATTCAAAGAGAACTTAGACTTCTGAGGGTTTTGTAAACTCAAGGAGGCAAGATCCAGTAGCCAAAAAAGAATCAAGAGAGGTAGGATCTTCCTATCTCACTTTGATGGATCAGCAGAGTGCACAGCCAAAGCTTGGGTAGAAGAGCTAGATTCCTATTTTCAGCTACACCAAGTTTCAGAGAAGGAGGCCATCAGAGTAGCAGTGCTGCACCTCAAAGGTATGGCCCATGATTGGTGGTTTAACGATTCTACTTCATTTTTTCATGCAAATGTAAAAACTTGTGTTGGATTCACTAAGGAATTGGTGAAAATATTTGATATAAGACGTTGTGAACCATCATTTGTTGAAAACAAAAACTCAAACACTTTTCATGAGTTGGAGAGGCCTATTAAACCAACTCCAATCCATAATTTTAAAGGGGATGAGAACATGTATGATAGTTTTCCAAGGGCAAGATCCCCAATTCTTGAAGAGCCCTCTTCTATTTGTGAAGACATGGAGTATTCTCCTTCAAGAGATGACCAAGATCAAGGGTCTCTCATTGAGGATGAGGTATTATCATATATGGAAGAAGAGGAGAAGGATCAGCACCAAGGGATGATGAGAATTCACCCTTATCTATTTCAAGAGGTTTATACACATAAGGAGGGGACTGCACTGCGTAGTGAAGAGAGGGAAAACTCAATCCACTCATATATACAGTCCACTTCAGATTTTGATGTCTCACTACATGGAGGCATTCCACCTAGGAGGTCACCAAATCTAGAGTTGATGAGAGACATCTTGTCTTTGGGTTCACCACTCTTGGATTTTGGAGAGGTGAAGAGTTTGGAGGAATAATTTGGCATGGGGGATGTCAAAGTAGTAGGGAGCAGCATGAGGAGAGCTTCACATGCCAGATCACCAGCAATGTCTCTTGGGAGGATTGATCCATATTGGAGATCTCAGCTCTTGGTAGAGTACTCCAAGGATCTATGTGCATGTATGATTCTTGATGACCTGGATAGAGATGATAAGTATATGGTGGATGATATGGTCATCTATTCTTATGGCAGAGTCTTCTTGACTAGAGCTTCTAAGCTCAAGAAGAAGTTGCTTCATGCAGCACATGAGGACTTACTTTCCATGCATTATGATGCATATCTTTCCTTGGCAGAGGAGTTCACTTGGGAGGGCATCCAGCAGAACATATTTCAGCATATGGAGAGATGCATAGCCCAGATGATGATAGAAAGGATGTTACAGCCACTTACATACTCTTTGGAGGTGAGGGAGAATTTCCAGTTGAGCCATTTCAGCTCAAGGTCTCAAGTACATGGTAGAAGAGGTATAATTTCACATTATGTTTTCTAATTCTTTTCTTTATATGAGAAACATGTTGTACCAAGAAGGATCATCTCTTCTTGCATTTTGTATGATGGTGTACTTGTAGCATTGATATTGGCTACCTTATTGGTGGTTTTTGGGGGAAGCCACATGATTCTTGGTGTGCACCATTGACACCACATTGTATCTTCATGTTTCCATCTTATGAGATGATTGTGGCAACAAATAAGTGGATGGTGAAGCACATTTTTTTTTTTTTTTTGAGGCAGGCATGGAATGCACTATGTTGGTTCCTTGTGTGGAACTATGATTCAATCTCTGGTTGTCATTTGGTAGCTTGTTTTCATAGTATTTTGCTTCCATATATTGCTGATATGTTTGTACTCAAGGGAAGATTTGTTTGGAGAGTGGAATGTGAGATGGATATTCCCATTGGGAGTATGATTCTCCCTATTTTACATGTTGTATGTTTCAGGAGAAACAATGGACACACCATGATTGCCACAACACACCTCTTTCCTTCATGTAGGAGGAGCCATGGGGAGAACTCACGTTCTTGGAGGAGGCACTTCATGGTTGACTTATCTTGTGGGGTAGCTTGGGCCATTTTTGAAGGCCATGAAATTGCAGCCCAATATCAACAAACCCCCCATACTTACCATAAATGGAGAGAGAAACCACTTGGATGGAAAAATATAAACTCACCATTCAACCCCAACACATTGCATAAAATCAGGGTTGCAGATTTCTTTGATGAGCTACCTAGGATGGCTCATTTCATTTGGATGATAGCATCGGTGAATGGGTCAATCATTGGGAATAATATTTCCCATGTGTATCATCACTCCTACCTTGAGGAGGCCATGAAACAGCAAGAAGGTTTCCACTTACACCTTCCACCATTTCATGATGTGAGCCATTTGGTCATGCATCTTTGGGAGGAGACATTGGAGGGCAGATTTGTTGTAGATTATCTTGATCAGTGGTGGGGAATATTGATGAGGAGGCCACAAGAGGATAAGGGGAGGAATTTTTCTCTCTCTTTACAGTTGCTTGAGGACAAGAAAATTTTTGGAGGGGAGGACTGTAATGTTCCCAAATTTTTTTCCTCAAGCTAAAAGGAACATTATAGTTAGCAGTAGATGAATAAAATGGGTAGGGAGGCCCATTAACCTCTTTAGAAGGAAAAATAACATCCCTCATGTGAAAAGGGGGAGAATAAGCAGCTGGATTGAGCACCTATAGGTGTGAACATGATTGGATCATGTTGATCCAATCATATTTGACCAAGTACACATGCACTGTCTAGATACATTGTATCTCCATGATGGACTGCACAGTTCTAATGGAGGAAAACTTGCATGGGCTAGGTGGCACATATGGATGGGACCCATTGAGGAGAGGAGCACTTTCTATATATGGAGAAGAGGACAGCCATTTTATTCATGCTTTGGATTTGATCATTTGATCTTGGTATGTTTAGACTTGGCTTCCTCTTGTTGTTTAGCAGGGTTGCAGTGTTGTTTAGTTGTTGCACTAAAAATTGTCATCCTGAAATTATGATATGTGTATGAGCTCATTATTACTCATAATTCCTCCTTTTCAAGTCTAACATATCAGTTCCTCATGTCAAGCCTTGAAAATCATAGAAAATTTCCTAAAAATCTCCTTAACTCTGGTGTCGCACTTTCTCTATATCTTGCCTGCGGTCTCGCACCTAATTTTCATGTCTCCTACGTACCTGAATGCACTTTCTCCATGTTATGGGTGTGGAGCCCTGTAATATTAAAAAGGTGCAAGTAAATTAAAAAAATATCACTTTCAGTAAATTCTAGAAGCCTCTAGAAAGAATCTTGCGGTGGAAAACTGCTCTTTTGAGGTTCATGTATCCCTCACCTTATGGAGCTAACCCCTTGATGTGAGGAGCTTATCCCTTTGAAGGAGGATTCTATCCCTTCATAGTTGGAACTAAAACCTCCTCTTTTCCACTATAAAAAGAGGCATTGGGTAGCCTCAAGGAGATTTCAAGCTTTAGAATTATTTGAGGTTAAGTGCTGTTGGGATTCAAACTCATTTAACTGAGATTTTTGTGAGGAGAGATCACATACCTCTATCTGTCTCAGTTTGAGGAGTTTAGAGCTTATCAGAGTGGAGGAGATTCCTGCTTCAGACCCCGGGAAGGCCTGTTCAACATCAAGGCTAAGGTTGTAAGGTTTTCCTTCTTTTAAAGTTAATACAAATGAATTCATTTTTCTCAATAAGCTGTTAGTTGACTGTTTATTTCACGGATTCCTTGATCACCGTGATAAGCATGATTTACGATGTTTACTATAAAGGTGCTATTTAATGTTTTCTTTTTTGTGATTTTAGGTTTACGAAGATAACTCCTTCAAGTGAACGAGGGACAACAACTACTTCGAACAAGAATTGGACCTACGGTAAGTCTTTCACACCTCTATAATGCTTTTTGTAAATCGTATATGCTTAGAGAAAGATAGGTTTATTTGGATGTTTGTTGCTAGATTACCTTTTGGTACTAGGGAGATCGATCTTGTCCGCAAGATTGATTAATCCGCACAACAAATTGGCAACTCCGCTGGGGAAAGAACTTGTTGTTTTTTGTTCTCTTTTATTTTGATTTGAGGAAAACATTTTCCTGGTTTTTGATTGATAGATATCTGCCTGGGTAGCTTAGGTTTTCTCTGTTTTTGAAAATTTTGAAATCTTTTATGTTTTTCTTTAGTTTTTCTAGGGACCACACTCTTTTCGTTTGCACAGTGCGGGCAGTTGTGCACTTTCGTTAAGTAAACAGTGCGGGACCGCACCTGTTACTTCTGGAAGCCTGCGGACCTTGTTAAAATTTTGAAAAACTCGAGACTTCTTTCTTCAGTTTATCTTTATTTTGATTTAGAGTTTTTAGTATCTGCCCATATTGACGTTGTTTTTGTCAAAAGCCTTTTGTGAATGAATTCCAGCAGTATTTGTGTTTTGATGATTTTCTAGAAGTTTTGCATTTTGGATTGCTTTTCATTTGGTCTCTGTAGTGATTCAAAGCATTGGCAGTTTGAAATACCTCAGATTACATTGGTATTTTTTCCTTTTTGCTGAGTTTGACCTGATTTTGAAATCCATCCTTTATTGAGGAATAGATCTACTTATTTCTTTGCAAATCTTCGAAAAAAACATTGTTATAGGTTTTGAATTTCATTTTTATAAAAAAACATATCTGAGTGTTTTTTATTTTTTTGTTATCTTGGACAAATAGATCCTTAGTTTACTAAAAAACTAAGTAAAACCTTCTTAAAAAATATTAAAGCTTTTATTCAATTAGATTTTTAAAGTTTGTAGATCTCGAAATTAGTTTTGTAGTTTTGAGTGATTTTAAAAATTTGTAGATTTATTTTGAAGGAAAATTGTTTTTGTAGTTTCAATTTTTTTAAAGTGAAAGGATTTTGTTGTGAGCTTTGATAATTTGTCTCATTTTGAGTTAGTGTTGAAAAGAAAAAAAACATTTTCTTCTAGTTATTCTCTATGTTTAAAGAAAGAATTGCTTCTTAAAATAATTTCATTCTCGAACTCTTTCTTTAGCTAGAATTTCATTGAAAGAAAACGGATTGATTATCATTTTTAGGTGCATTTTTAGTGTTTTTGGAAGTCGAGTCTTCACACCATCAAAGTTTCAATTCCGTACCTATTGACTTAATAAACATCTCATAAAATTAACGCTTAATTAAAATTCATCTGGCAATCTTTTTATTTTCTAGGGCTCTTATCACCAACATAGCTTAGGCTAGTATCTTGGAGTAGGGAGTAATTAACTCTCCAAGATAGTAAAAACAAACAAGTAGATAAATCTTGTGGTAGGAAATAAATCCAATCATAATTGGTACAATCTGGGAAGCTTCTCTTAAAGAAGTCAATCACGAGATCATGTCCGAACCTTTGAAACAATCAATTATGTTTCATTGGCAACGATAGAAGTTCTTGTGCGCATTACAAACGGTAAACCTCGGATTAACCATTGTCGAGGAGCCTGGGGTCACTTGTCGGTAAACCTCGGATAAACCATGTTGAGGAGCCTTCAAGGGGATTGAGCTTTGTTACTCTGCCCTTGCGCGTGGGATCAGATCGTAGAATGTTCCCCGAGTTTTATTTGTTACTATTGGTAACCTTAGTGTCCAAAAAATTAAGATTATTTCCTAAGGTGACGGTGAAGGAAAGATCTCACTGTACCTGGAGCAGACGTTGACTAGACTCACTTGGACTCTCTGGGGGGTTCTCTTCACACAAGATGGTTTTGTGAAGAAACTTGTGCTAGTCTGTTTCATTAAGTAGGTTGTTAGGGTAACTGTTCCAATCGCCCTTTCTGTATTAAATTTCTACTAAGTTGGATTTCATCACCAACTAGTGTTTTTAGTATGGGAAGTTTACTGTTTGTGTATGGTTTGAACTCTTAGATTTTTAAGCATGTGATTCAGCTGTTTGTTTCTTTAGAGACTTTAGGTGTTTTTATTGAAATTTTTCTTTGTTTGCGTGTTATTAGTTAATATATAATCATGGCGGAATTGCCGAGACAATCCCGGAGACTTCAAGGGAAACCCCCTGAATATACACTAGGTCAGCTTGAAGGGCCGCGTGCTCTAGTATCATCTAGTAGCGGTAGAATTAGATCAACAGAAGTTGGAACTTCATCTATAGTTGTTCATCCTGATCATCAAACACCCACAACAGAACACATTAAAGAACCAATTTCAGTTTCAGAAGTTACTGGTAGTATTTCTCCTTCCATGAATTAGCTGACGAACCTGAAATTTCTGAGCCTAAAACTGAACCTTCTGTTTTGGAAACATCCTTAGGATTTATTACACCAACTTCTAGCGATCTTGGTTCACCTAGGGTAAGAAATATTGTTACTGAAGATCTTCCATCTGGCCTCATTTCTATTGAAGAACTTACTAGTCCAGACGAAGAGTTATCTCTTCCCGAATCCCCTCAGTCTTTAAATCTTAGGGAGCATGAATCTATTTTCTATAGCCCTATTCGAACTGATGCTTGGTATCTATCCTTAACAAACTTTTTAGAGAATCTGGGTCTTGCTTTTTCTCCACCTCGAATTCCATTTCATCCTACACCCAGAGGTTACTATCCGTCATCCATTATGGCAGGAGAGTCATCCATGTTTTCCCAGACACCGGAAGCATTTTTACATGGTGGTCCTTCTGTTCCTGCGGGTGATCAGGCTTTGTCTGGTACTTTCTCTGGAGCAGTTCCTCAACCAATTGAACACGTATTATCATCTGGTTTTAATGGAATTAAAACTGAAACGTTGAACGCAGAGAAAATATTTATGATGTCTGGTAATATTCCGAATCCTCAACCTCAAGGCAGTCAGCTACCTCCTGGAGGACAATTTCAGGGAAATTATTTACCGCCTGGAGGGCAACCTCAGGGTAGTCAATTACCGCCTGGGGGGCAACCTTCAGGCAACCAATTACCGCCGGGGGGCAACCTCAAGGTAAATTTTTCCCAGGACAAACTGTGGAATCATATTATTTTGGAGGACAACCTAAAGGACAATACATACCTCAAGGTTATCAACCTTTAGGACAGTACATACCCCAAGGCCAACCCCAACCTCAATATGCTCCTCAGGGTCCTTATCAACCCCAGCTTCAGTATGCGCCTCAGGGTTATCAACCTCAAGGTCAGTACCTAATTCAAGGTTTCCAACAGCCTTCTGGTCAATCATCTATACAAGGAGCTGGAAATTTACCACTTACTTATCAACCCTACGTTAAACCAGGCTATGGTCCTTACGTTCAACCTTCTATGGGACAATACCCCAGAATGAATATGGTGTGGGATCCATCCCAATATCAACAGCCTATGCAGCCTAATGTGCAGTTTCCTTCTCAACCTGGAAAACCTTTGGTTTTTGGTTCAACCCAGCAACCTATCCAGCCTACTATTCAAACTCCTGCACCTAGTTATGTTCAACAGTCTGGGGCTAGTACACCTCAGACTCCGCCTCAAACTTCTGCAACTACTGTAATGTCAGTTCAACCTATAAAACCTGTTTCTGGAGTATCTGTAGCTCCGAGTTCTTCTATCCCTGCATCTGTGAAAATCCTTCAAGTATCTGTACCCCCAGTCAGGACCTTCAGTTCAGACTTCGGTCCAGATGCCTGCGGGACAAGCTGGTACAAGTACGATGGTCACAAGTCAACCGCAATTCACGTATCAACCGTACCAAGGATAGCCTCAATTCGGTCTCGTTTCACAAAATCCAAATTATCAGTATCAACCATACCCTGGCTATACTTATCAACAGCCTCAACAACCCTAGTTTGGTCCGGTTAATCCTGGTTATCCGGGAGGTTACACAATTCCTAATGAAAATATGATTCCCAATTATCTTGAGTATCCTCCTCCTGGAACTGCTTTGGCTACTCAAGGTTTTCGCGACCCTAACCATTAGTTACCATTTATTGCAACTTTGTATTTACCTAATTTGACGCGCCTTACGAATGATCCAATTTTCTATTACCCGTACTGGCCGCCAATGATGCATAAGTTGCCCAGTGATATACCAAAATTCGAAGGTAAGTTAGGAGAGGATCCATCAAATCACGTTATGAATTATCACCTTTGGTGTGCGTCTAATTCAATAATTGATGATTCAATTCGCTTACGTCTTTTCCAAAGAACTCTTATTCGTCTTGCCGCCAAATGGTACATTGAGTTACCGCGAGGCTCTTTTAATAATTTCAGTCAATTAGCAACTGCATTCTTGACTCATTTTCAGTTGCCTGTCAGATACGACAATGGCACAGAACTATTAACTTCACTAAATAAATCCACATCCACATATATTTCTGATCATATTCATGAATGGAGACGTAGAAGGCGTTTGGTGAAAGTTTACATTCCGGATCAAATTTTGGTGGAATGGTTTGTTAAATCATTGTTACCCAAAATCACTGAAGACGTAGCTAAGGCCGGAGTTGTTACTGAGGAGAAAGTGATTGCTCAAGCTCAGTACCTTGACCTCGTTTATACGCAATCAGGTACTTTACATGAAAAAATCCCTGATCTTCCAAAACAAGGTCAAATAGCTGCAGCTCCTTTAGGGTCTCATGCCGTTGATGGTATGATTGGCACAGTCAATACTAAAAGCAAGAAGAAATCTTCGAACAATTATTCTCCTATTATAAATTTACCTGATTCCCCGAAAGGAGAATCTTCCACCGAAATTTCTGCCGACATTCATGTCGTAGAGACATCTACGACCAAATCTAAATCCGGCGGTAAAAATAAAGGGAAGAATAAAAACAAAAAGAATTCAAAAGAAAAAACTAATAAAAATGAATCCAATGACGAAAAACGCAAACCTCGCTATCCTTCTTACATTTGTGACGAGGATCATTTTACTAAGGAATGCCCACATCGAGCAGAGGTTGCAAAATTCGTTAAAGGTTCACAACAACCTACTGTCTTGAAGGATCCTTTTCCAACTCAAGATAGTAAGATGGTTGGTTCTACCTCGAATGCCTCAGAAGAACCTATTCTGATGATGTCTCATGTAAGGATTGCGACGCGATCGCAAGATTATGGTAGTAAGAATCCTGTTGATGGTAAAGAAGCATAATATTCTAGTGCAAACACATCAACTACACCTCTTCCTGTTTCTAGCCCGCTACAGATCGAGAAACCAAATCCAGACTTAATAATCAAACTTCCTGCTAAAGGTGTTCTTCGTAAATCAACTTTCAATCCACATGCGAGAGCTGCTCATAATTACAACATTATTGAAGATTTAGCTATTTCCCCTTCAGCAATGTCAGCTTTGGAAGTGCTGCAGTCATGCCCAGCACAGCGTAAATTACTTTTGTCTACCATAGGAGCTGTCGATATTCAGGATTCAAACCTTATAATCTTCAATTTAGAGAATAGTACACCTCGCCTACCTCACCAAATGGCTTTCCAAATTCCAGTGTTAGTCAAAAGCAGACCGATATTTCGGACTGTGATTGATGAGGGAGCTTCAACGTGTATTATGTCGATCCAGTGTTGGAAATCACTTGGTTCTCCTACACTCAATCAATCTTCGACAATTCTAAAGGCTTTTGATGGCCGAGGTTTCCACCCTTTTGGTATTTTGCAGGATTTACCCATAGGGGTCGAAGGTAAAACCGTAAATCTAGATGTGGAAGTGGTTGATGCCCCTCTATATTACAATCTTCTCCTGGGTCGTAGTTGGTCTTATGTTATGACTGTTGTTTTTTCTTCGGTCTTTCGACTTATAAAATTTCCACATCAAGGAAGGATCATTAAAATAGATCAGTTAACTTATTTTTCTTCAGATCCAGCCTCTACAGAAACAATCCAGCACGTTGGTAAAGCGGCTATCCCTTACAAAGATGTTGGAGTAGGTTTGATTAAATATTTTGGTTTACTAGGAACTTTTTCCTTTCCTCCTCCTAACGTATAGCCTTCTATCGCAACTATTCATATGATTTCGTTAGATACTGTTATGTTTGATGATCCTTGGATCGTACCTTTCGACTCCAAGTTAGATTCATTTGATGGCATGATGCCTTTGAGTCCGTTTGAAATTGCATATCAGGTTGTACAGTCACTTTCCAACCCTTCTTCAACCAAAACTAATCCAATGAATGGGATCCATGAGGAATCACTTTCTATATCTAGTTCAGCCACAACGAAATTTCCTAATCTTATTCATACTGATGAGCAGATTTGTGAACTTCTGTCTGTTGAAGATTTACCATGGGCAGATCTACATCATCGATCTTCATTTTTACCTGAGCTGGATCATTTTGAAGATGATTTCACTTTTATTTTTACTGCTGAATATGTCAAAGAACCGCAGAATCCATTGCAAAATCCTGATTCTGAGTTAAATTTGGAAAATATCTCTCGAACAATTCCAATTGACATTTCAATAAAGCCAGGAATAATTGAAAACATTCATATAGGTGCTTGCTGTACAGAAAATGAAATTCAAACTTATAAAGCCCTATTTCAAGAATTCTATGATGTGTTTGCCTAGTCCTACGAAGAAATGCTAGGAATCGATCCGTCAATTGTCGTACATGAAATCAAGACTTACTCGGATGCCAAACCTGTCCGTCAATGTTTACGTCAAATACATCCTAGAAAAGCTGCTGGTATCAAAGCTGAAGTTGAGAAATTACTTCGTGCAGGTTTCATTTATCCAATTCCTTTAACTGATTGGGTATCGAATATTGTTCCTGTTACTAAAAAACAAGGAACGATACGAGTATGTATCAACTATAGGGATATTAATCGAGCTTTTCCTAAAGACAATTATCCAACACCCTATATCGATCAAATAATTGATGATTGTGCTAGCAGTGAAATGTTTTCCTTTATGGATGGTTTTTCCGGTTACAATCAAACAAACATACTCCCTGCTGATCAGCCAAAAACAACTTTCATTTGTCCGTGGGGGACATTTTCTTATTGCAAACTACGCTTTGGATTAAAGAACGCTGGAGCAACTTTTCGAAGGGCTATGTCTTACGCATTTCATGACATTAAGCACATTGTGCAGCCTTATCTCGATGATTTACCTTCTCATTCATCGCGTAGGGCCGACCATCTCACTCACTTACGAGCTATCTTTATGAGATGTAGGCATTATCGAATTAGGTTGAATCCACACAAATGTGTTTTCTGTGTAGAATCAGGTCGCTTACTAGGATTTTTTGTTTCGAAAGCAGGCATTCGCATTGATCTGTTGATGGTCGAAGCTATTTTCAATCTACCTCATCCTTTGAATTTGCACCAACTCCAAAGTTTGCAAGGGAAAGCAAACTTTTTACGTCAGTTCATTCCTAACTACGCCGAGCTAACAAAGGGTTTTACCCGATTGCTAAAACAGAACATTCCATTCTTTTGGGATGATATTGCTGCTCGATATTTTGATGCACTTAAACACGCGTTGACCCATGCACCATTATTGCATCCTCCAAACTAAAACTAGGACTACGTTTTGTACCTTGCTGCTTCTCATTCCATAATTGGGATGGTTTTAGTTCAGGAAGACGAATCTAACACTAAACATGTGATTTACTATCTTAGTCGAAATCTGCATCCGACTGAGATCAAATACACACATGTGGAGAAATTGGCCTTGGAAGCTGTTCAAGTTGTCCAAAGATTTAGACACTACATCTTATTACGCAAAACCACAGTAATTTCTGACTGTAACCCTATGATGTACATTTTAACCAAACAATTGCTAGGGGGAAAGTATTCCAAATGGATAGTTATCCTGCAGGAATTTGACTTGGAATTTGAAAAATCCAAGGCAAAGAAATATTTGGTTTTTGCTGAACTGATGTGTGATTTCCCCTCAACTGATACTGAAATTGTGGCAGAGGAGCCCATTGCAGACGAATCCTTATTTCTTATCAATACTCTTGATCCATGGTATGGGGATATTATCATTTATCTCCAAACCCAATCTTTTCGGCCTGAAATCTCACGATCTCAGTGACGGAAAATACGTTTCCAATCCCAACAATATAATATTATTGGTGATACACTCTATCGTCGTGGAGCGGATTTTGTTTTCCGACGTTGTCTTCCTCATGAAGAAGCTAAGAAGGTTTTAAATGACTGCCATTCTGGAGCATGTGGCGGTCATATGTCTGGGTATGCCACAGCCCAAAAGATATTGCGCGCTGGTTATTTCTGGCCATCGTTATTCAAAGATTGTATCTATGCAGTCCGGAAATGCCACAATTGTCAACTCTTTGATTGTAAGATGCGTGCGCCACCCGCTCCTCTTCACTTTATAATTGTTGTTGGTCCTTTCACAAAATGGGGTATTGAAATTATTACATGTAACCCTCACTCAGTCGGGGGGCATGCGTATATTATCTTAGCGGTAGATTATTTTACTAAGTGGGCCGAGGAGATGCCTACATTTTCGGTTGACGGCAAGACTACTGCAACTTTCATATTCAATCACATAATTTCTAGATTCAATGTTCCTCAAGCCATTGTTACAGATCATGGAAGTCATTTTCGAAATATAATGATGACTGAACTGACAGATCAACTTGGCCTGCACCACGATAGTTCTACTCCATATTATCCACAAGCCAATGGTATGGTTGAAGCTATCAATAAATTTTTAGTCACTATTATCAGACGAATTATTGGTATTCATAAGACGAATTGGAATTCCATGTTATTTTCAGCACTTTGGGCATATCGAACCTCGGTAAAAACATCAACTGGTTTCACTCCCTTTCAACTAGTTTACAGTTTTGAAGCTGTGTTGCCAATTGAATGCGAAATTTCATCATTGAAATTAGCCATAAAATTACTCCAGCCATAGAATTACTCCCAACTAAGTCTGAAGAGGAGAAACATTTTTTGTACTTAGCTCAGTTAGATGAGAATCGATGAAATGCTGCAATAGAAAACGAGGCTCATGTCAAACGAATAAAAGCTCAGTATGATAGAAGTGTTACCCCTCGAAATTTTTTAGAAGGAGACCTAGTCTTAGTTTATGATCAAGCCAACGATAAGTTAGGAGCTGGAAAATTCGTACCTATGTGGCGTGTTCCTTTCATTGTTAAGCAAAAGCTAGAAAAAGGGGCCTATGAACTGATAGATTTTGATGGTGTCCCTTTAGATAAACCTAGAAATGGGCTTTATCTGAAGAGATATTATGCTTAGACTTGATGTGGAGATTTTTTGTTAGAATAGATTTCTTTACTGCTGGTGTGTCTTAAATTAGAAAAGCGTGCCTAGTTTAGAAGTGTGTTTTTTCACTATTCCTGCTTATCTGAGTTTTACTCTTGATATTGCAGATGTTGACGTCTCTTCAAACCTACATTGGTTTTGCTGATGGTGCTTGTCGTAGTACACAGAACATTTCTTCTGCAGCTTGGGTTATTTATTCACCCTCTAACGAGTTAGTATCCATGCATGGGGTAAGCCTTGGTCAAACAACGAATAACATTATAGATTATAGTGCAGTGATTGAGTTATTATCTGAATCCATATCATTTAGAATTCGGAGTTTGATTGTTAGGTTGGATTCTGAACTTGTTGTATTACAACTCAACAAGGTTTATGCCATTAGAAATCTAGTGTTATTACAGTTATTTTTAAGAGCTTGTCTCTTTGAATGTGAATTTGATTACATTGAATATCAGCATATTCCAAGACATTTAAATACATTAGCAGATGCAGTTGCTTCTAGTATGATAAATCAACATTTGCAATAATCAAAACAGTAAATTAAACAACATTCATAACATGTACACAGATAGCCGGTAAATAGTGATATATCATAGTATAGAAGTGTTTAAAAAATATACATCGTCTTCGATTATAGGTTGGAAACACCTTATGATCGGAAAAAATGGTAATACAAAAGGTCAAAAATATGAGTCTACGACACGATCATCCTATCACTGGTGGTGATCACGATAAGAGACCACTGATCGGGCCACCCTACATAGGAACCTCCTAAAAGGTCCTGGGACACCAATCACATATCTCTGTAATATGAGTGGAATATCATCTATGTCCGTCTCTGGAATGTCTAGAGTCAGGCGCTCTAGGTGATGTCTAAATCAGACAGGATCTCTGCTGATTGGCCTGCTGGGGCTGGTGCGGCTACAACTGGTTGTCTCCTTTCATAAGGCTAGAGATGGGCTGGTCACTGTGGGCCCACATTTGCATTTAAAAATTTTGGTTATTAATTTCAATATGATAAAAAATAAATAAATAGAACTTATAAATTGTTGAAAATGATTTTACCTGATTCATCCCACTGTTCCCCTGCTGGGAGAGCCATCTCTCGGTCACCGCGGAAATCTATCTCGGCATATGGAAGATCCTCTATAACAAAAATTTGGCATTCCATCCATCGGAAATATGAAGAAGGAAATCGAACAACCTCGACGCTCTCAGCAGCATGATGGGCCATCAATGCAACCCAACGAACCATCCTAGGTTCTCGAGGTTGCCCAGCATCAACAGGAATGTTTTGCGGAGCTAACATGGGGATCCTCTCTAGAGCAAAGGTGACTACAATGGATCCATATCCAAAGTTATTTAGCTTTCCATTCTTTGCTCTGGTTAGTTGGCCTTTTACGTTGGCCAACACAGCTTCGCACCAATTGAAAATGGTGCCTCGGAAACAGTCTACAACAATGTGCATTTGGGAACCGGTAGCCACGTGCAACGTTTCACTCCCACACAGTCTGGTGACAGTAAATGCAATAAATTTTAGCTCGGGACGGATGATAGTTTTTATGTCAATCCGTTTGTCCCTGGGGTCTGTCTGATCATTACAAAACTCTTTTTGAAGACTAGCGACAGTCTGCCCACCTGGCCTAGTCCCAAACAGAGAAATTTGTTCGCCCCTCTTGGACAAACCAATCAAAAAATAAATATCCTCCAGCTCAATTTCGAGCCGGTGGCCACCAATAAAGAAACACTGGTCCTGTATGTTCCACCTGTTCACCAGCCATGTTAGGAGGTCTACCTGTGCCCTCATGCCTTGAATAGCCTAGAATTTATAGAAACCGCATGCTCTTAATGTCTGCATTGTAGGCAAATGGAGCATTGCAGCGTCATCTACATCTTCATGCTCACGTTCTCTCCAAATTAGCATCTTTTATCTCCTACAATGCAAAAAAAAATATATTAGAACAATCTAATTTGAAAAATTTTGTGCGGAAATTAAGAAAATTTAATTTGAAATTTAATTGTGTGGGGCCTGCACTTTGTTCTCATACACAGTGCGTAGGAACACACGGGCACTTTGAGACAAGTGCGGGCCCACGACTTTTTTCTATGTAGGAAAAAGTCGAGGTCCACAAGGCCCGTGTGTTGTGCCTGAAGACCCCCGTGGGTGATTTTTAAACATATGTTTCTCTTAAAAATGAAATCTAAAGCCTAAAAATGAAATGTAAACAGATGAAATGCAAGATTAGGAGGTCGTGGATTACCTGGAGTTGACGGTTCTCGATTTCTTTAGACAGATTTTCCAGAATCTTCACAGGAACTTTTTTACCCAAAATCTTTTACTTTTCACTCTGAACTCAAATGGTAAAAATGAAGTTGAAAAAACCATTTTTATAAGTTTTTTCAAATAAATGAATTTTAAATTTTTATTTTTCACTTCAAAAATGTTATTTTTTAAAGAATTTTTATTTATCTTAAATAGGTATGTGTAATGTTTCAAGTTTTTGTGCATAATTTTATCACTTTTTCAGACTCTTTCAAAAATTTACGAAAAAGAAAAACATTGGAGTCTTCTTTTAAGCCTTTTTCAGACTCTCTAAACATGAAAAGATTGTTGAGAACTTGATTATTCAAACTTGTTAAAATAAATGAATGATCGTCCCTTCAGTATAAGTTTACCCCTTTTACGGACTGAAATGGACTATTCATGAAAAAGGTATATGTTGACTAATTACAGTCAATACAGTTCTCTCCCGCATTATTTTATCCTTTTT